>OY757927.1:1221208-1371208 GCA_963585895.1 Sepioteuthis lessoniana | reverse complement strand
ATACACTAGTCATGTTAATATGAGTCAGATGAGGGATTGTTCCTCGCAATTTGTATCTAGTATGTATACGAAGGTGCCCATGGTGTAATCATTATGGTCGTAGGAAATGGACACGGCGAACTTGAGTTCAAATCCTGTGAGAGACGGATTGCATTTCACATAGCACTAATACCCTTGGGAAAGGTATGAATCCAATTACTGTCCCTCCAGCCTTGGTTAGGCAACTAGTCTAAGAGAAGGAAAACTCTGAATTCAAAACCTGTTAAACTCTGCTTAAAAATTGACCTTGTGTCATATCCTGCCTGAGCGGAGGGGTTGGTAAATTTGGTATCTAGTATGTATTTACTCAACCCCTCTGTCACGACATCAATTCCTAAACAGTGTACACTGGTCTGAATCCAGAGGTTTTTTTTTCCTAGATTAGTTGCAATAACTAGATTAAAGAGCCCAATCTGCCCTACCATTTACCCATAGCTGAGAAGAGAATAGTTAGATTCTTAACAATTCTAAGTGTATAAGTGATATATGAAATGCAAACAGCTTTGTCCAGGTTTTGACCTCTAGTTGTTGCTGTCTATTTCTTATGCAGTATGGAGGGTGCTGCACTTTCACAATTCTGTCTTTTGCAAATAAAAATTTTGTTCTAAAACTATCAAGACTAGCTTTATAATTTTCTTTCAAATTGTCACTGACTTATTTTCTAATTATTTATGATATCATCATTTTATAAGTTGTTCATCTGTGCACATTTTAAATTTCAAGTTTTAATCTTGATACTTTTTGATCACAACTTGTATTGGTTCACATGCTTAAGATACTATGGAAATATTAGTATCTGCTTACTTTTAATGTAAGCTTTTTATATTTAATTTGGCAAAAATTTTATACTTTTTCTTAGTCCTATAGAAATATTAGTATCTGCTTACTTTCAATGCCAGCTTTTTATATCTAATTTGGCAAAAAATTTATACTTTTTCTTAGTCCCATAGATCAGAGTCTTAACAAAATGACTATTAGAAGCAAACCATGATATTTGATTGGAGGACATAGAATGGACCTTTTGTGAGAGAAAGACTGATGAACTGAACAGACTTTGTCATGAAGAAGGAAAATGTCTGCCTTTGTCTGGAGATACAAGAAACAAACTCGTTGCATTGTTCGCTACAAAATAACAAGTCTTGCAGCATTGTTTGCTACTGTAAGAGAACCCAGTTGTATCTGGCCTGCCTGAATCGAACAAATGTCCTTAAAGTTACAGAAAAGTTACAGACTTGAGTATCCTCAGGGACATGTGGTTTGGTTCAGACACCCGGATGTTCAAGGGCAGAAATAGACAAACTGAGTTTCAGCACCTGGATGTAGCAAAAGTGAAGTATATAAAACTTCCACGTAGTGAGAGAGTGGCAGGTGTTTTGTTGGGAAACTCTTGATGTCCAGTGTTGCAGAGGAGAAAATGGATTAGCAAATCAAGTATGAAAGCTACAAAGTAACAAGTCTTTTAGCATCGTTTGCTAAATGTAAGTTTTAGAATTTTCTTTGACAAATATTTAAAACTTTAGTTTTGATACTTTTTGATCACTATTTCTATTTGTTCGCATTCTTAAGATACTATTTAAAACATGTTCTTTTATTGAAATTTTAAAGAATATTTATTCAAGATTTAACTAACATTATTTTAATTTTTTATTATTATATCAAATGAAAAACAATGCTTGAAGATAAGTAATGATAAAAACAACAATAATTTGGTCTAGAAAAATATCCAGATATCGTGTTTTATTCAGCAGAATTATGTTGAACTGGAAACTAAGACTTTTGATTTTGTCAGAAAATTTCAAAATCCACTGAAAATAGTAAGAGAGGATTACTGATTCTAATGCTGCCTTATCTCTAGTGACGAGAAGTTTCTTAAGGAGATATTAACAGTTTTGCTGAAATATCCACTCATATCTGAATAAAACTTATTAAATATCCTTTCCAAATTTTTAAGCTCTGGAGTAGATTTTGGTATCTCCTTACTTCCAATTTCAGTTAAAATAGAATTTGCATGAGAGAAATTACAAAAGACTAGTAAAGTAATCTAATGAAAGGCTTTATTTGCCTAAACAAAAGGTACAAAAGAAAATCAAAGAAATACACTGGAGTCATTCATAATATACATAAATAGGAGAGCGGTTTAACAGGTTATTCTCCCCTGCTTTTTAAGTCTCATAATCAAGGTAATGAAGGGTCTTTCATCACCCTTGAGTAGATCATCAAAGAGGACCGGGAGGGGTGAACATTCAATCCCAAGTTGTGTCAGCTCTTTAAACTCAGAGGACACAGAAGGAAGAGCATGACTAGCTTCACTTATTTTCTCAGCAGGCAATTTGGGCATTACATCATTTGGGCTTCCTAAAATGGGAATTTTTTCAGGACCTGAATCCATACATTATTCAGTCATTGGGTCCACTGCTTCTACCTGGCACTGATCTTCTTCAATTGGAGCAAGATCACAAACAGAGACAGTTGTTTCCTGTCCATCGGTCAATTGTATGTGAGCATATTTGAAGGTTAACTTCTATTAGGTCAACTTGATCCACTAATGGGTCATGTTTACTAGTCCAGACATAACAGCGCAACAAGATAGGACTGGGGATAGCCAGGTTGGCAATGAATGTCCACTAGAAGATCAGAATAGGTACCAAAATAGTTCCTTATGGGATGTGGCCCTGGTGGCCATTCATCACAGGAACCTGATGAAATGTAAAGCTTCAGGCAATACCTTTTTCTACAGTGATTTTCAAAAATTTCTCGGGGTCAACACCAGGGTAATAGACTGACATATTACTCCATTTCCATTGCCTGTTTCTTCATTGATTATAAGGAGTAGTCCAGCTGGTAGTAATGCTTAGGTTAGTTAAGTATTCCCTATACTTCTTGAATTGAAATGAGAGCCCAGTCTGAATGAATGCAGCAGAAGGGGTCCCAAATACTGTAAAAATCTTGTTCAGACACTTCATAACAGTAGCAGAATTCAAATTAGGACAGGCAAACATGAAATAAAAGCAGAAGTATTAATCTCCAATATTTTGAGGTGGATGTAATTGGCCCTTTGAAATCTATACTAAGTCATTCCCTAGGTTGAGTAGTTTTAATGAGAGGAGTGGAGTCTAAGCTTCAGGCGTGTATTGAATTTCATTTTTTATCTTCCTAGTATCAGCAAATTAAACATATAGTTGACAGCCTGCTGGTCTGGAATGATGATAAAATCCCTCCCTGATAAAAAGTGAGACTATTTTCTCATTGCTTCTATGATTGGTTACTTAACTAGCCGACTGCTTACGTTCTGTTTGGAAGAGTCTTTAAAAAGAAGGCAACCGGTCAGCCCGCTTAGTTCAGAGCAGCAGCAACCGTAGTATTAGAGGCATCAGTTTCCACAGTCACAGGAAAGTTTTCATCTAAAGAATCCTTGAAAGCTTTCTCTGTCCAGAGAATTTTGATATCCACTGAAAATAGTAAGAGAAGTGTCATTACTTGATCTCTTGATGCCTTATTTAAGGATCAGAAGTTTCTTAAGGAGAAATAAATGGTCCAGGTCCATTCTAACAGATCCTTGGCTGATCTGATAGCTGAGCAAGATGACAGTGTCAGCTGAGAAAACGCTTGTTCTCATTTAATGTTAGGTTTTTCTTTCTTAATACTCTCAGGAATTTCTCAAAGTTAATGTCAGGTTCTTCCTTCATTTTTCCACAGATTATCACATTATCAACTTTTGCAGACATAAAAGCAAGCCCTTCAGGAGAAATTAAGTTGTTCACAATCCCCCCCCCTGAAAGCAAAGCTACACTATTGGTAATTTCAAAGAGTATGCAACAGAATTGGTCAAGTCAATCGTCAGTTTCAAAGGCTGTGTATTTTTTGCAGAGTCTCTAATAGATATTGGGTGGTACACACTTTTTAGGTTAAATGTAATGAAGCAGCAATACTTAGGCACCTTTATTAAAGAAAGAGAGAAAGGATCAAAAGCAGTGAACCAATTTATAGTTTGGAAATAGTCACCCACCATCCTCCTTTAATTCTTTTCCCCAGAGTAACCAAAACTTGAGCTCTCCAGAGAAAGTTCCTTGGTTCCTATGATCCTTTATTTCAGTAGTCAACTGATTTCAGAAGCTGCCAAGATTTTATTCACATCTGAAAAGTGCCAGGATTTCAGTTATGGGTTTGCAGTTAGGTGAAAGGTGAATAAATATGGAAGGAAGTTGGATATTTATATCAGCAAGTCCACACACAGTCAATTTTGCTCTCCAAAGGAGACAGAAATGCAGGAGTATTGTTTCAATAAGTCATGGCCGAGTAATATATCACAACATGTCACACAATATTGCCAGTTTCACATTGGAGTAAGCTTTATTCCTAACCAATAGGTTGATCAAGATTACTATTTATTTTAGAAGACAGAAATGAGAAAACCATGCTAACACTTCCAATTGCAGGAATGACTGCTAGCCCCACCAGTCATATGATTTGGTGATTTATAAAGTTCTCATTGCTTCCAAAGTCTATTAAGGTATGGACTGGAGTATTGTTAATTTTAACATTCATAATGGCTTATGACAAATTAGTTGTACCAGTAATCAAAGCCAAATTTAGGGTGGCTGCTGGTTGGCTCGATTTGCATATTTTAGTCTGACCCTTCTTGTTGCACATGTTATAGACAGCATTTCTCACAGGGTCACTTAGCCCTAAGGTGATAGTTTACTCTTCAGATATAGCATCTACTTCTAGATGCTGCTATATTTGCAGTGAGAGGAGTGTCTTTAAGAAATACTATATTTATAGTAGTAGTTTCCACATAAGAGAGAGATTGCTTGGTAGCAAGGAGTACGGTCAGGTCACACAGAGTATTTCCACAAAGTATTCTATTTTCTAAGAGCCTAGTTCATATATGAATAGACAGTAGCCTGTTTATGAAGGTGTACTGGATATACTCATCGTTTGGTCATTACTGATTTAAAAATGCAATCCTTACTAAGCAGATGGAAGACCTGTAGATACAATCGTCTAAATTTCTGAGACGAAGCGTGTTGATTTTTATCATTAAGGGTTTTTGAACTATTGTCTTCATCTTCAGATGTTTGTCGAACTCAGGAACCTTCACAGAACTTCGAACTATGTCCTTTATTGAATCCATAGGGGTCGCATGTTCTGATTCCGTTAGCCATAACCAGGTACAAGTTACTCGCCTGCAGTCAGGATTGAACCTGCAACCTCCAGATGATTGTCTCCTTAGAAGCTTAGGGAACGAACACCTATAACCGTTATGCCATGTGTCCTGCTGGACCATTCAGAGTGAATTTTTGGGACTTATAAATTTAATGTTCTTACTTGACTAGAATTATTACTATTATGTATGATTTTTTACCTGTGCTCATATTCAGATTTTTTTTTTTCATCTAGCCTTCTTAATTATCGGTTCCCATATTGTATTCAACTCTATACTTGGTCTACTCAGCAGGTCATTGTAGCCCAACATATGTGCTGATTCCTTAAGGCGTCTAATCCTCCAATGTTTAGCCCAATCAATTATTTCAACTTTATCCCATAAAGGCAGATGATTTCCCTTTTCCTTCCATATATGGTCCGCCATACCCAACTTTTCAACAGGTTCAAACATTTGTCATTTTTCCTACTCATTAGGACAATGGCCCGATTCATTGGCTTAGCTAATGGCCTGGGAGATGGGGGTTCAATCCCAGGTCGAGTCATACCAAAGACTCAAAAAATGGTACTTGATGCCTCCTTGTTTAACACTCAGCATTATAAGGTATGGATCAAGGGTAAAGTGGAGCAATCCAGGGAAAGGAGTAGCACCCTTCCCTAGACCTCAGTGTATTAGCTATTGAAAAGGAAGCCTTCAGGTCACCCTCGACTATGGTCACCAACTCCAATAATTCAGTTTAGCATAAATACACAGTTTAATTATCAAAGACATTTCTATTTCAAGCAATTCAGTTTAGTTAAACAGTTCTAATTCAAACAATTCAGTTTAGTATGAGTATAGTTTTTTTTTTACACACAGCTAACAGTCAAAACAGTTCTATTTCAAACAATTCAGTTTAGCATAAGTACGTAGTTTAAATATCAAAACAGTTCTATTTCAAGCAATTCAGTTTAATTCTATTTGACCCATGGATAGGACCCTATCAGGTGCTACCACTCCAGGCCAGAGTGGACCTGGGAGTGATGACAATTAGGGGGTACTCCGCATTCCCCAAAGCTCCAACCTTACTTGAACCTCAGATTGTTTAGTGTCATTTCCAGGACACTCGTTGCAAGAGGTCTTACCCACCTGCAGAGATGCGGCCAGTGTATACTATTGCCCCAGTCAGCTGGGCAACCATTCTTTATTGTTGGTACAACTTGTGGGAATGACTGAAAAGTTTCATGGTCTCAGAAGGCTTTCCATGTCATACATTTAGATGTCAGGATTATTATTCAAAGAATTATAAATCTGGTTTTGGTGAATAAACTGTAATAGGAATTACATAAGAGAAAACACAAGAAGCTAGTAAAGTAACCTCATCAAAAGGCTTTTATTCATCTAAACAAAAGAAATATATAGCACTAGAGTTTTCCATAATATACAAAAATAAGGCTGTTTTAATAGTTTATAAGCTTTTTGTATTTCCTTTGGCAATACCCAGTTGAAAGCTTTAATATATTAGTTTCATAAATCCTACCTGTGATATCACTGATTATGAAAACAGTTTAGCAACAATAATAACCAAAATAACTTACAGAACTGAGTTCTTCAGCAACACTTTCCCGTAAAACAGGATTTGATTCAAGACTGTCTTTTAATTTCTGAAATATAAAGATGAAAAATTACAATTAAAATTTTTTTTTTCATACCAGAAAAAATTGGAAAAAAAAATCCGTCATTATCATTGTTGAATTGAGCAAGTCAGCATACTTTTGTGTTGAGCAGCACAACGGCAGACAAGCTAATTATGACTGGCTTGGTAGATGAAGCAATCAGTATTTATGGTACTCTGAAATATCCCATTCCCACATCTGGGTGATCTGATTCCTAGAGTCCAGATTGGCCACTGGTTTCAGTGTTGATATGGTGATAGATAAATGTCCACCATTCTGCTTATACTGACCATACTTATTTATGACTTGTGCTCTTGTCTGCCAACTGGATGCTCATTGGAATCCTGATGCAATGGTGAGTACCTTATTGCTTTTACTACATTGGGGGGGGGTTAACTTCTACAATCATTAGTTTTGACTGATATTTTCTCACATCTATTTTAATTGCTTTATTTTTATTATTTGTTTGTTGGATTTTACGGCATGTCAAACTTTCCGGGGTTATTTTATGTCAAATCAAGATTATTTTTGCATTTAATATATATTTTTACAATTTATTGCATAGTCCTGTTTTCTTTAGAAAGTCTATGCTTTAGTATGTTTTTAGTTGAACGAGTTCTGTAAGGTTTCTTGCCTGAAAGTATCTTATTTCTGATTGGGGCTAACTTTTTCCATTTCAGAAGGATGCATTTTATTGTGATTATTTAGCCACAGGTGCATTTTGGCCATTCCTTCAAATCTCAAATTTCTATGAAGAATGGCTAATATTAAAGACAATAATAAAGGATATTCTCTCGATGAGAATAACTCACATTCTCTTTTGCCTCAGGAAAGCCTGATTAATCACACCAGCTTTACCAATTAAGCTATGAGAACCATCGGTTGGTATTTACCTAACCCCTCTGACAGGGTGTGAGACAAGGTAAATTTTTCAGTCTAGTAAGACTGGTTCGAATTCAGAGTTTCTCCTTGATTGGTTGTCTAACCTTAGCTGCCCTATGATTTACACATAGCTGGAGAAAGATGAGAGGGATTCATGCTTTTCTCAAAGGCATTAGTGTGAACTGAAGTGCAATTAGCCTAACCCAAGATTTGAATTCTTATAGCTGTTTCCAATTCTTACAATGATAACCATTACACTAATTGATTTCTAGAAACTTACATTCAAACCTTTTAAACTTATGCTTTACTCTTGTCTTTCAATCTTTTCTGCACCATCTTTCTTATTCTTTTTACACATTTTATGGTAGTATTAATAGCAACTTTCTACTTATTTATCTTATTTTTAAATGAAATATTGTCAATCTTTGAAATTCTTATTTGTAGTTTCTTTCATCTTTTAAATAAAAGTATAAATAAAGAATATGTTATTAATAAAACTATTGAGTAACAGTAATTACAACAAACATGGTGCTGAGAGATTAAGAGAAAGTGCAAAGGATGAGTTATAGGTTTGAAAGAAGGAATCAAACAAGAAGGAAAGGATTAAAGTAAGACAGGAGGTTAAAAGATGAAAAGAAGGAAAAAGAAAAAGAAAGGAATGATGAAAAGAAAAGAAAAGTACCAAGAAGAGAAAGGAAAGGACAAAAAAATGGTTTGGCATACCAATTATTGTAGGTTATTTACTGCCAAATCCTGTACATTTTTAAACAAGCCTCAGCTCATCTTTTTGCACACACTTAAATGGTTTCAAGAATTGCTGTATAACAGTCACAATTTAACATCAGTCATTTATTTGCAGAGTGAAATGGTTCTCAGTATTGCTATGTATTGCTAACAATTCAATTAAACCTTAGTCATTTGTTTACACACAATTAAAATGGTCAATGTCCTTAACAATTTAATTTAGCATATGTTATTTCTTTGCACACAGTTTAAATAGTCAGACAGTTTTCTTTGAGCCAGAGATAGGACCTTATCAGATGCTACCATTGCAGTTCAATAAAGGAGTACACCATATTCCTCAGAGCTCCACTGAGTGGAGCCTCACTATCAGATTGTTTAATGTCATATCCAGGACACTCATTAGGGGTGGGGTGGGGCTTACCCCTCTGCAGAAATGCAGTCAGTGTATTTTACAGCCCCAGCAAAGGACAAAAGAGAGAGAAGGAAGGAACTGAGAGAAAAAAAGAAAGGTGATGAAAAGAGGGAGAAGAAGAAAAAAGAGAGTACAAGAAAAAGAGAAAGGAAGGAGAAGAAAGAGAAAAAAGATGATAGAGAAAGGATAAAAGAGGGAAAGTGAAAGAAGAGAATGGAAGAAAGAAGAAAGAAAATTGATGAAAAGAAAGAGGGAATAAAAAAGAAGGGAAAGGGAAAAAAGAGAAAGAAGAATGGGTAAGGTTTGGTTTATTTAACAGCATATCAACTCCTTATGGGTTATTCAATACTGAAATTTGATTCATTTGCAAATATTTGATTGTAATCATAATTACATTTTCATTATTTCTATAATCATTTAGTTGAACAGTTACAGGATCTAAAATATTCTTATCTGATACAAATAGTTTGAACACAGTCATATGGTTTCAAGTATTCATATTTAATAATCATAATTTGTACATAGTTAAATGGTTTCACATATTCTTATCTAATACTAAGATTTTAGACATCATTATACAGTCTCAAGTAAGTATTCCCATACAATAACAACTATTTGTTAGCATAGTTATATAGTTTCAAGTATTCCTATCTAATATTAATAATTTTCAAACAAAGAGATCAGACACCAACACTTATTACAACTCTGGGTCAGATTGGACCTAAGAGTAATAACAATGAAAATGTATTCTACACTCTTCAGAACTACAGAAGTCGAGCCTCACAACACTTATATATAGTTTCAAGCATTCCTATCTTATACTAATAATTTACACACAATCATACACCTACAAGTATTCTTATTCAATAATAATAATTTGTTTGCACACTGTTATGTGGTATCAATTATTTCTAATTTTCAAACAAATCTGTTTGATCCATTGATAGGAACCAAACAAGTATTATAACTTTAGCTTTGAGTAGATATGGGAATAATGGCAATGAAGATGTATTCCACCCTCCACAGATCTCCAGAACTGGAGCCTCACCAGCAGATGCAATTCAATGCCATTCCCAGGACACAAGAAGTGTAGGAATAGAATCAAAGAGAGAAAACAGCAAAGAAAAGAGATTTCATCATTTATGGTTCAAGAATTCTTATTTTTGTCAATTTTTTTTCCAAAAAGTCAATAGATTAGATCCAATTGGAACTATGATTCCACTACATCTACATACATTTTTTGTCTATCTTCTTAAAAGCCAAATTATCATTTCCAAAAATAGAAAACTGTTAGATTATCTTGGGTATAAGCGATGAACGACTTCTTGTCTGAAATAGATAGCCATAGACATTGCATTCTGGACAAAATGAATCTTCTATTTACAATAAAATACCTAATTCATATAATTCATTTAATAGGAAATCTCCTCCAAGAAAAAGGACATCTTGCTAATGTTGGATTTACCAATTTGGAACTTTACCCTCTCCAGATTTAATATAAACTAATTTATGTAAGGTTTATTGACTCGGGACATGATACCAATCATTTTCACAGGTTTATTTTCTGTATTAACATTAATATATCACATCTTCCAGCAAAGACACCAATTAAACAAAGTTTAAAATCCTCTTAAAGAAAAAAATGTTCAGTCAAAAAATATACGAATTCATTTGAGAGCTTTGTAGTAGAGTCCCAATGAGGAATCTGCATATGATCATAGTGAATTCAATTTTTATTGAATGCTTTATCCTTGTGGTGTTATACTTGTAAAATAATAACAGTAATAACACTTACCGGCATAATAGTTCCCAACTAGCGTCCAGCCAGCAGACAAAAATAAAACAGGTTGCAACTCAATACAATCTCTGCAAAACTACTAAAGTAAAAGCTGGTGTATATATATATATATATATATATATATATATATATATATATATATATATACTAATATGCCCATGCATAGACCAGCAAACAATAATAATCAGGGGAATGAACTTGCCCATATGTGCATGATGGAATGCTCCAAAATACCATAAACAGCTCTCCTTCTTCAGAGCTCATTCAGTAATTAACTCAGCTTGCTATGCAACTGATTGCTGATTTTGATTACCTACCAAATTCAATAGTACTCAATAAGTTCAGCTCTGTAAATACTTAAAGGTTGTCTCCCACATCACGACAGCAATCTCATTCTCCAGACTAATTTACCAATATTGAGATTTAGATCCTCCAAAGTTATTGAGAGTTTGTCCCAAGCCTGATTGCCATCAAATAGTAGAGAAGAGAATTTCTTTATTCCGAATCCAATCAGTCACGAACGTGTGAGCAATAATCAAACTTGTTACAGTAATTACAATTATTTTGGGTCAATGTAATAGACTCTCTATAATTAACTTTTAATTAAAGTCATTTGATTTAATCAATTGAAATGTATTCTTGATTAATTGATCAACTAATTATCAAATATCCTATCTCCACTCGGTTTTAACATTTTTTGTACTTATTACTAATTTACAAAAATCCTCTCAAGACACACACGATATATCAGGTCTTCTGAATATGACACGAAACTTCACCTGGTGGTGAGGCTCCAGTTCAATCATTTGCTTCCTTCATTTGTCTTCTGAGCAGTTTTCATTTTTTTTATTCACTTGTTCCATAATCTGGCTTTGGTTGTGGGGGAGAAACTATTCATGTAGCATGTCTTGGGAAGGAATAGCCTGGCAGAACCCATCCCTCTCCAGATCAATTCAAAGTTTTTCTCACCTTCAGCAGGTTCCCTTACCAAGGTTAAAGAGACAGTCTATCCTACTATTTACCCACACCATACTCATTGGATGTACTTATGGTGTAGAGGTTATAATTGTAGGAAATGACAACCAGAGTTCAAATCTTGGATGAGGATGATTTCACTTTTCATGTTGATATACTTGGGAAAGGCATAGACCCATTTATGGGTAAATAATAGAGCAGACTGGGCTTTTTAGCCTTGGCACAGCAACCAGTTGAAGAGAAGGTAACTTCAAAACCATCTGTAACTCAGCTTAAAATTGACCTTGTGTCACATCCTGTTTATAGCGGAGGGTTTGAATAAATACATACCCCTAGCTGGAGGGAGCATAGTTAGATTCATACCTTTCCCCCAGGGCATTAAAACAATGTGAAATGCAAACAGCCTTATTCAGGTTTTGAATTCAGGTAGCCAAATCCACATCCTACAATAAAAACCATTATCCTACAAGTGTCTCTGAGCAGTTACTTAGTCCCAAAAATGATATCTCAGCAATTGAAAGTAAGACGCCACCTTCTTGGTGGTTAGAAGAAGGAAAGACTAAAAAATAGCTTTTAAATGTAAATATTCAGTCAAAATAATTAAGATAATGGCTGAAGTTTATTCTTATTCATATGGTGGATGCAAGTACAGGGTGTGGCAGAAATACCTATCACAATTTAAACTGTCACCTGGGTGGTGCAAGTGAACTCAGGCAAGTGGTTATGTTAGATCTATCTACCTGATCTCTTACCATTTTTATTTTTCAAATACAATCAGTTACAATTATAGCTTGGACAGGTGCACACTTTGCATTTGCTGTTCAAATATATTTTTAAGACTGGTGAACCTGTAATTGCTACACAGAGAGCTTTTTGTGCTCATTTCATGTTATATTAGAATGATGTTGTTTTGGATAGAAAATTGATACTGCTGAAAATTTTATCCAGAATAGCATCATCCCAACAATATGGAATGACCACAAAAAACTTTCTGTGTAGAAATTACAGATTCACCAGTCTTAAAAAACATTTCAACAACAAAGTACAGTATGCGCCAGCCCAAGCCATGATCAAAACTGATTGTATCTAAAAAAAAAAAAAAATTGCACGAGACATTAACTAGATGGAGCTACAATTACCACTTACCTAGGTTCACTTGCACCACACATGTGATAGTTTAAAATGTGGAAAGTATTTCTGCTGCACCCAGTAGATTAATTTTTTAATTTTTTTTTTTGTATATTACACCACAGATATTTCTTTAGTTGGATATTCTGGAAAAGTACGTCAATTTTTTCTTCATTACGGCAGAAATAGCTGAAATTTTCTCAACTGAATTTATCCTATACAAGCAACAATAAATTAATTCATTTGGAAAAATATATTCAGTCACTTGATTGCTGTTGAAAATCTTGCTTTAATGTGACATAAATATAAAAAAATTTGATCATCATAATATAAGCTAATGTAAAAAAGTTCTCAGCCTGACCAAAAGGGTGAGTACCTAGTCAACATCTTCTACAGAAGAGTAAGACCACTAATAAAAGAGTATTCTGGGTATGGCACAAAACTGCATCTGGTGGTGAGGTTTCAGTTTTAGAGATCTTGGGAGTATACAATCAACTCTCGATTGCTATTACTCCCAGGTTCTCTGTGAGCTCAAGTGTTAGTACCTGTTAGAGTTCCATCTATCATCATAATCATTATTAACATGTACCAACAGTACATATTTCTTTGACTTTCTCTTGCCATCCACTCCTATCAGCCATTGCTCTAGGTAAGTCATCTACACAACATCAAGTATCTACACAGAACTAATGAATGTTAGTTTTTGCTGGTTAACCAGCACTTGTGTGTCCATGTGTAGGAGTCCATTGGAGAACATCACTTATGAGTTCATCCTTAATTCTCCACCAGTACCCAATATATCTGCTCATCTAACTTGGATAGTTTGAGAAACTAGCCATACAGTTGCAGCTTTGTAGTATGCTGCTTCCAGGATTTGTTCAAAACAGCATGCAGCATCCTTGTGTCGTTCCCATCGAGGTTTTTTCCAGGCATTTCATTAGGGTCTAAGTAGTGCAACTATACTGACATGGCCACACCTTGGCAGAATTTCCATTGTATTTTATCAGAGAGATCAGATTTCCATATATTCAATAACCTATCAATAACAATCCATGCTTTATTTATGGATATATTGACAACTATTTTAGTGGATGTGATATTGTTACCAAGATATATAAACTGGTCCACTAATTTCAGAGGTTTGTCATTTAATAAGATAGCACCATCTTGATTAAAACATACAAGTAAATAAAATTGTCAAAATATTAAACCCATGTATAATGAAATACCAACTATTTTCGCTTTTAATTCAAATATTAATTTTTGGTGCTTGCCCAAAATAGCCAGTTAATGAAAGTTTTTCTTATTAGAGAAATAAGGTAATGTAAAAAACAAAATCAATCATTTGCTTCATTTTTTCACTGAACAGTTAAATCTAAAAAGTATATCTTCAACTAGCAACAATTCAACCATCAGCAAGCTATGCATTACAGTTATCATAAGAGAAAATACAATTGATGACCAGAGTTCAAATCATGGATGAGGCTGTTTGTAGTTTGCTCTAATGTCTTTGGGTAAGGCATGAATCCACCTGTTTTATCTCTATGGGTAAATAGTAGAGCAGACTTGGTTCTTAAACCTTGGTTAGGAAGAAGGAAAACTCTGAATTCAAACCAACTGTACTTCACTAAAAATTAACCTTGTGTCACATGCTGTTCATAGCAGAGGGATTGTGTAAATAGATTCAATTCAGCCATCAGCCATATTTCTATAGTCTTTCCTTCTACGAACTGCTACAATGTCAGCTTATGACTACTTGAACTAATTCTTCAGTTAAAAAAAAACAAAAAGAAACAAATGGTTGAAACTTATTTTAAACTGAACAGTGAATATATAACATTTCTGTATTTTTTTTTTTTTGTACATTTACCACAGAATTAACATAAACTCATCGATCAGCTATTCTGGACACTTAACAAATTTTCTCGCATTATCTACAAATTTAGAAGTGGGAATCTACTCCAACATTGGATCATTTTAGAAAAGTCAATAAAGCAAAAGAATTTAAAAAAAAGAAATACTTCACCTTAATGTCAGCAATATTCAAAGTCAGTTTTTGTCCGAGAGGGCTGAAATGAGGCCTGCTATAATTATTCTTTGGTTTACTGTTTGTTGGAGGTTGTGGGGTGAGTATTTCACTCTTTTCACGAGGACTGGCTTCCTCCTGAAATTACAAAATATTCACCTTTATTCAACTGCATCAGCTGTTTCATTTTCAATACAACACTGTTCAAGCAAAACATGCTTTATCATCTTATTTCCCTCCAGTGTTGACAAATTATGTTCAAATTTTAATGATTATTTTTTATCATCTTATTTCCCTCCAGTGTTGACAAGGCATGCTGATGGTACAGATTCCCTTGAAACTCTCTCATAATCTGTCCTTATCAGTCATCATTCTTAGCAAGTCTTCTACACGGCATCCAGTGTCAGTTTTTGATGATTGTCCTACACTGGTTTGTCTATGTGTAGTGTACATAGAAGAATATCACATATGAGTGTGGACCTAGGAGTAATGGCAATGTAGGTGTACACTACATTGCCCAAAGCTCCAGGACTGGAGCCTCACCATCAGATGGTTTAGTGTCATACCTAGGAGGTTACTCCTCTGCAGACTGTGAAAGAATAATAAAGGATTAACTCTCAATGAAATTCAAATTCATGTCTCCTAATTGCCTTTGAAAAGCCTAATTAAATACACCAGCTGCTCAACCTGAGCAATGAAAAGCAATTATTTTGAAGAAGCTCAAATCAAACCTATGAACTCATCCCTCATTCAGCTTCTCAATATCTCTCAGCTTCAAATTTGTTATTTATCATCATACTAGTAATATTGAAATTATCTTTTATTTATTTTTGATTTTTAAATGAAGCATTGTTAGTCATGGTTAATTTTGACAAATTTTTTCATTTTTTTAAAGTTTTAATTTAATAAAATCTCATTTGGACAAGGGTGAAAGAATATCCCACTTGACTGCAGAGAGGGCATGTGGATGAGTGTAATGTGTGAACAAATGAACAAACAAGCAGAATTATAATAGAGATTATAATTTATTTTTTGAGCTTCAGTTCTACTGAGATTAGATTGTCTCATCCTGATCAAGCTATGTAGGCAGCACAGATTCTTTTGACTCTCTTTCACATGCATCCCTATCAACCAATACACTTGGTAATTCCTCTAAATGGCATCCAGAGTCTGCACAAAACTGATGAAGTTTTTACTGGTTGGCCAACATAGGTGTGTCCAAGTGTATGAGGCCATAAGAGCTAAGTGACCATACAGCAGCTGTTTTGCAGGGTGCTGCATCCAGGATTTGCTCATGCAATATCCTTGATTGGTTCTCGTCTAGTTTTTTTTCTCCAAGCATTTCATTAAAGTCCAAGTGGAGCAACCATACAATAATACTAACATGACTATCAGCGAGATTAGATTTCTATATGGTCGATAAACTGTCAATAGCAGTCCATGCTTTACCTATGTGCATGTTGACATCACTTTCATTGATAACTAGAGAATTGCTTCTTGCAAATAAACATTTTAGAAAGAAACAGAATATTGCACTTTTGATTTTATTAAAAATTAACAGTAAGAATTGAATCATTAACAGTTTAGGACTAAGAACATTTTTGTATAATATTGTTTGAGTGAGAACTATCTCTTGTCAGCTGCATAAAAGCAATCATTGATTTTAGTGCCTTCATAACTATCTTGTTTGGTTTTCTTTAGTTTCTTTGTTTAATGGCATATCAACCTTTGTGGGTTATTTGATACCAAAGCTATCCTTCTAGAACAGTATTAACCCAAAGATGGGATGGGCATAAGGTGTTTTATACCTTTCCTAAGGGTACAAGACCAAAAGGGAATGTAATAGTATGACAGAAGTTCAAACTCACTACAATGTCACAGCCTAGCACGTTGGCCACCACAACATGAGTAATCTGCCTCACCATTTAATCAATAATCTGTTTCCCTGCTAAGTATGAGAGTAAATCAAAACTTTTACAATATTTTGTTAATGTGAGACACAACTCCACAGCTGCAGATGCTTTTGCCAAAGTTGTAAAGGTGACAAACCACACTAGATAGCAAGATGCCAAACCACACTAGATAGCAAGATACTAAGCTTGGAGCACAGCCTTGAAATCCACATTTTAAGCCTATATGACATAGCCTGATCATTAAGGTTCTTGAACTTAAGTGTAATTTCTTCAACCACCTGGATGCTGTACTTTGATCAACTTTTGCCTTCACCTTTCGGACAACCAATGATTTTATCGGTTTCAACAGCATTATGCCCTAGTTCCAACTCATAAAGCATAAGTTGCTGAATGACACAGTACATTATACATTTATCTTTGTGTCAAATCATCAAAGATATTGGATCTAACTTGCGTCAGATTTTCACACCACTGCAACCCACCATAATCTTAAAAGTGTGACCACTACACAATTATAAAGTCAGAGGGCATCACCAGTCAATAATGGTATCACTCCACAATCTCCCTCCCACTCTTCAAATAATTAATTTCAGTTTACTATTTAAATCTTTTTTTTATTTTAAAATTCAGACATAAATATAACAACTATCATAAAACAAAAATAGTTCTTTTCTTGAAAAAATTCAAAATATTGTGTGCTTAATTGGACTGCTAGTAAGACAAAAAAAACAGCAATAGTTACTTACGATCCAGTCATCATCAGAAGATTGATCATTATTGCTTAGATCAGATTCAAAATCATCCTCATAGCTTTGAGTGGAATTAACTGAAAAAATATCATTTTAAGAAAATATTAAATTCAGAATCAACTAAGAAATGTATTCAAGTGATTAATCTAAACGAGAAATGGGATAAAATTATCAACCAGCTTTTTGAAAGCAATGTGAAGAGACTTGTGTGCCAGATGAATTAAAACTCAGTAAATAAAAAACATGAAATGACTTTGGTTCAATTTAATTCTGCAAGGAAATTATTTATTTCATGGAAAGTCTGCATAAAACTGAAACTTGACAGAGTTATCTCCCCTCACTAAAAAATATCAATTTCAACATGAAAATTAGGTACACCATCGTTTTTAATAATTATTAATACAGATATATACACATTCACATATACCAACACACATACAAATAGACTAACAATCACAAATGTATAAGCATACACAGAGATATTCATACACCACACACATACACTGATACTCACACACTCAAACACAGATAAACAGACATTAACTCATTCAGCGATGCGTACACACACACACATCTGTGTGTGTGTGCGTGTGTGTGTATGTACGCACATACACAGTGTGTGTGTATGTACTCACATACACATTCTAACACACAGATACGCACTCTCTATCACACTCACACACAAAGATACACACATTGAAACACACAGATACTCACTCTTACACACACTGATACACAAGGATACTCCCTCTCACACATACACACTGATACTCACTCTCTCTCATATGCACTGATACTCACTTTCACACACACACACACTGATACACAGATACTCTCTCTCACATGCATACACACACAAATACTCACAAATACTCTCTCTCACACACTGATATATGTAGATACTCACTCTCTTTCACATGCACTGATATACATACTTACTCTCTCTCTCTCTCACACACACAGACATTGATACAAGGTAATTTTATCTTGAAGATACCTCAACAATTTTCACTGCATAATACCATCTGACTTAGAAATAGGAAAGAGATGATTTTTTTCTTTATAGGACATAATACTTTGAAGAAAGAGTTAGAGTCAAGATTCAAAGAAAATTATCAAATAGGACAGACATATGAAGAAAAAGACAGAGGGTGCAGTAGCAAAAATGTTATGCTAAAGACAACAAAGATGAGGAAATTAGTCTGAATAAATCAATGCATAATAGTAAGAACACCTCATCTGAGAAATCCAGGCAGAAAGAAGGCTGAAGGCTAGAGAGGATGAAATGTTGGGATAAACACAACAAAGATGAGGAAATTAGTATGAATGAATCAATGTATAATAGTAAGAACACCTCATCTGAGAAACCCAGGCAGAAAGAAGGCAAAAGGCTAGAGAGGATGAAATGTTGGGATAAACACAACAAAGATGAGGAAATTAGTCTGAATAAATCAATGTATAATAGTAAGAACATTTCATGTGAGAAACCCAGCCAGAAAGAAGGCAGAAGGTGAGAGAGGATGAAATGTTGAGATAAACACAAGTATGAGGAAACTAGTCTGAATGAATCAATGTATAATAGTAATACTTACCACTATTACTCATACCAGCTAATTTAATGTCTAGAGATTTCAAATTCCATCGCTTTCTTCGTCGTTTGTTTAAAGGGGCAGTTTTGGCAGTGCGTCGATCTTTAACTTCTTGCTCCATATCTTTTTCCATCTCCTTCAATTGCTGATGATCAATCATTGTTTTGTTTCGTCTAGATACTGCAATTAAAAACAAACAGGACCCAATATAGCTATTTCAATCTTAATTTTTTGTAGTATATTTCATTAGATTTTCATTTATATAGATACTACATCATGACACAAGGCAAAAGTGAAAAGATACTACACTGATACAAGGCAAAGTTTACAGAGATTTGGCTAATATCCAGATGACATCCAAGAAAAATATTTTAGAGAAATCCCAAGGATTGGCTTCTATATCAGCCTGGATGAGTGACTTAAAATCTCCCGTTTTGTGAATTGTCAAAATCTAATTAAAATATTCCTTGAAGAGTTTTTCTGTCATAAAAGCAAATCACCATGATTTAATGCTTTCAGATTTCCCAGAGATTCCAGCATGAAGAGTTGATTTGTTATGTTTAGAATGGCCATTCTCAGGATAATCAAATCAATCACTCAACTTTGTGACTTTAGAGGTGTGCTTGTCAGTGGGGTCTAGAATATGAAACTGCATCCCCATCAGAGTGATAAGACCCTTTCCCCTATCAAAGTTCTCTCAAGTCAGATTTCACCTGTGTCGAAACGTAAAGCTGAGTAGCTATGAGTCAGCACTCAGCTGAGTTACCAGTTGCAGTAAGAACCGAGGAAGGAAAGATTTTACTGACATTTGGGCATTCCATTACGTACATGGGGTTAAGTCCATTCTCTGGGCAGTGATTAATTGCTGGCACAGGAATGGATATATTGGTGTTTATATATATATATATATACCGGCTTGCTTCAGTCATGTCACAGGGTCCGTATTGATTTACAGCCCATTTTATTTTTGTCTGCCAGCTGGGGCCACTGAGCCAGTAAGTGATGTTATTATTGTTGTTTAATCTGCATGTTAGAGCAGTGACTTCTACATCTTCCCTGTCCCACTGCGAGTAAGCTGGGTTGTATGATGGCTGTACCCTTCTTTGAGGCCTGGCCGGTTATGTGGTAATAACCTGGACAGAGCTTGAGAAATTCACAATGACCAATGGCGTGGTGATATAGATGTGGCTTGTTTGGGGGTTTCAATTACTGCACATGTGTCATTACCAGAAGATGTTGGGAGATCAGGGTGCAAAAATGGAGCATTGCTTGTGGAAGTTATTGGTACAGATGTTGCACTTGGTATTGAGGTTGGTGCAGCCTTGAGTTCGCACTTTCTCAGGAAACGGCAGTTCCTAAGTGTGATTCTTCCTGATCCATCAACCCTGATTTGGTATTGATGATCTGGTAGGACAGTGATGATTTTTCCGTCGTGTTCCACCCATGATTGAGTGGGCTTTGGATAGCTACAGTGTCACTAGCCTGTAACGGGAGAAGGTTGTGGGTATATTTGTTATATCTTTCTACTATTTTTACATTGCGGTGGTGGAGGATTTCCTTACAGCATTGTGCCACTGCTACCCATTCAGAGTGTGGCTTGTATAGGATTGGCTGTGAAGGAATAGAATCACAGAGTCAGCAGTGGAGTAGGAGTTGCACCGGTGATAGGCCAATACCTTGGATTGGGGTGTTTCGGTACTGCAAGATGACTGAGGATAGTCTATGCTTCACACACCATGTCTAAAGGAATTCTTGGAATATGCTAGATGTGAAAGGTGGACTGCTATCAGTACTGAGCTCGTCAGGGGTGCCATATGCTTGCAACAGCTGTCAACAGATAAACATCAATTTGGATGTAGTGGTGTGACCTGGTTTTAAGTGGTACAAGATGAGCAATGTGACTGACATGGAATATGTCCATCACTATTTGTTGGAATGGCCATTCTGGGGATGGAGTCATGGTGATGGGTTCCCGCCACACTATCCAACAAGCACTTAAAAATCTCTGAACAAGTAAATACATTCAATCCTGTCTGCAATGCCATGTCAAAGTTCTCTCATGTCAGATTTCAACTGTGTTGAAAAGTAAAGTTTGCTAGCTATGAGTCAGCACTCACTTGAATTACCAGTTGAAGAGAGAACCAAGGAAGGAAAAATTTTACTGACATTAGGGTATTCCATTGCGCACGTGGTTAAGTCCATTCTCTGGACAGTGATTGGTTGCTGGCACAGCAATGGATAAATTTGTGTGTGTGTGTATATATATATATATATATCAGCTTGCTTCAGTCATGTCACCGGTTCTGTATTGAGTTGCAATCAGTTTTATTTTTGTCTGCCAGCTGGGGCTGCTGAGCCAGTAAGTGTTGTTATTATTTTTGTTTATTCTGCCCATTAGAGAAGTGACTTCTACACCTCCAAAAACCTGTCATAACCTGTTATGACCCTAAATTTGAGACCCCAGTTCTGGTAGAGCTTTGAAGAGTGTGGAGTCACCTCTTCTTTGCCACTGCCCTCAGGTTCATCTATGGGACAAATAGATCTGTTTAAGATAATAAAGTCTTTACCAGCTCAAAATGACTGTGAAGATAAATTTTTGTACTGTATACAATTGGAGACTATAATTGCTCAACTGACTTTGGCATAAAATAAGCCAATTAAAGAAATGGTTGTAACTTGACTGATATGAGGAATAACATAACAAACAACCAAAAAATCTATGCCAGATATCTGATACTATTTCCATAGCAACCCCAGTAAACGTTTTTCGTGAGTATGTCCGAATTTTTGAGATGATGTGCATTATTTTGGTTGTGATTTTTCAGACTGTTTTCCTCATCTTTATTGTTGTTAGTTGAAACACAACATTTCAGCCGCTGTATTCTCCAGCCTTCCTACTGGAAGTTTGACAGTTGATCAAACAGGCCATTCAAGAAACATAAACATGTTATTCAAATAATGACATCATTGTTTTTCACACCTGTCAATCCGAGAAGCATCACAAGAAGTTTCACAAGAAGCGTCATGAGATGAATTTGAAACGTAAAATCCCATGGCATTAGTTATTCTTGATATCTTTCAAGTAATTTACTTTAAAAACAATTTGATTTGGCCTTTTCAATTATTGGTTTCCAGATTGTGTTCATTTCTATAGTTGGTCGACTCAAGAGGTCAACATGGCCCAGCATATGTGCTACTTCTTTGAGATGTCTTCTTTTCCAATGTTCTTCTCTATCAATTATTTTAACTTTATCCTACAAGAGTAGATTGTTTCCCTTTTCTTTCCATGTATGGTCAACCATACCTGACATTTCCATTTCTCCTCCTACTACTGCTTTTAATCATCATGTGATTCCGTAAAAGAAACGGCACATATGCTTACAGAATCACATGATGATTAAATGTAGTAGCAGCAGTCAACCAACAATGCTCATTTTTAAAGAAGAGAACACTGATTGGATGATGTCAACCAATCAGGAGCCTACTTTATGGCACCAAAAGTGACAGTTATGGTGATGAGCACAAACCAATTACAGGACACCAGTTGAAGCAGTGGCACAGAGCAGACAAGACTCCTTTCGTGTGTCGACTTCAAGAGTATTCAAGTTAAGGAGAAATTGTTTGACCTCTTGAGTAGATCAACTATAGAAATGAATACAACCTGGGAACCAATAACTGAAAAGACAAAATCAAATTGTTTTTAAAGTAAATTACTTTAAAATATCAAGAATAACTAAAGCCATTGAATTTTACATTTCAAATTCAACTTGTGATGCTTCTTGGATTGACAGGTATGAAAAACAAAGATGTCATTATTTGAATAAAATCTTCATATTTCTTGAATGCCATGTTTGATCAACAATCAAACTTTAAAAATGTTGAATCATTTCTATGTCCAGATAAACAAAGGACACCTTAGGAAGGCTGGAGAATACAGCGGCTGAAATGTTGTGTTTCAACTAACAACAATAAAGATGAGGAAAACAGTCTGAAAAATCACAACCAAAATAATGCTTTTTCAGTAGGTGAAAACACCAACATATTGGTGTTGATAGCATAATTGCTAACACCACATGGATTTCATCAGAAGCCTGTTTGACAAACTAATTGTGCTTGCCTTGCAAGCTTGTTGTACAAATTCTCAATTCTCTCATTTCAGCATGTTAACTGTTTCTAATCCCAGAGGCTAGACTTCCAGGCAGCACCTGACTACACATTAATCTCCACTTCATGTCACATCTGACAACCTTGAGGTAGTTAGTAAATATTAACACTGCTAACAAATTATCAACAATAGTGGTTTGATATTTGTCAAACTATCATATTTGCAGATCTTTAATTTATTATTATTTAAAAAATTTTTTTTTTTTAATCTTTATTTTCTCGTCACATCCTGCTTGTAGCAGAGGAGTTGAGCAATATCAGGTTAAAATGAATGTAATGTTCGATACTATAAATGAAAATATAATGTTCAATACTAAAAATGAAAAAACTAATGCCAATAGAAATATTTAATCATTAACATAACCTTGACTGCTTCCAAGAACCGCATTCCATCAGTCAACAAGCTTTTAAATGCTACACTTGTAAAAATCTTCAGGTTTTGATGTAAAATATGAGATCAGCTCATGTTCTTCTTCTCTTGATGTCAACTTAAGAGCATCCAAATGATTCTGTAATCACTTGTTGTGAGTCATTGTTTACATGATACCAACTGGCATCTTTTTTAGATAGAATTGTTACTGGTGATGGGAAGTGAATCCTTTATCATAATGTTAAATGCTGTTGTCAGTAGGTCAGTCAAGGAAACAGACTAGATCAGCAACCAAGAGGTGGATTTCATACAAAGAAGATCATGTTGAGTGTATGATGGGAATAGTTCATTACAAACTGTTAAACAATAATCAATCAATCACCTCTAATCTTGACTGCAATTAACTTTATCATTTGTAAACAGCTTTGGGCAACCAAAGTCAAAACAGAAACAGTGTCACTCTCTCTCTCTCAATAATGCTCATTCTCAGACAGCTCAACTGAGTAAATATCTCTTAGTGAAATTCAGTTGGGCAAAAATTGCTTCATATTCTCTTGACCTTGCTCCTTCTGATTATTACTTGTTTAGGGGATCACAGTATCATTTTGATTGTTTTAGACTGACATCAAGAAGAGCTTGAACATGAGTTGGTCTCATATTTTGCATTAAAACCGAAAGAATTTTACAAACATGACATCTTTAAGCTTGTTGAGAGATGAACATGATAATATATACTCTAAAATCACACATTATAATATATACTCTAAAATCACACATTATAATATATACTATAAAATTAGATATTATCTTTGTATCAATCTGATACTTTTGGAATGACATTGATTAGTTGGTTGTCACCACTTAGTTACCAAAGAATGAAATTTTGTGACTTTACTGATTTTGGGTGAAATTTACTGGAACAATATTTCCTTTGAAAAGCAAAACTAGGAGAAAATTAGATTAATTTTGACTTCTGTTCCCAGTAATAACACTCCAAGTGTTACATTAATTATCTCTATATACTGCATATAAAAATTCAGTCCAACTTTCATTTTTCTACCTCATTCACAATCATATATGTGTATGCTAATACACAGAAAGAGAATAAAGAAAGAGGAAAAGAGAAGGCTGTCCCAACAAGGACAATTCTGTATCACTCAACATTCAGGGAGTAGTAATAAAAACTGAATGATAAACAAACAAGGGTTAACAGAAAAAGAAAATGTGCATTAATAAATCTACTAACAAGTACTTCATTTATAATTCATTTAGACAATTCCTCTACACAAGCAGGATGTGAAACAAGATCAGTTTCTTAAAACAGTGTTGAACAGATTTGAATTTGGAGTTTTCCTTCTCCTACATTGATTTCTATACAAAAATTAAAGAATCAAGTCTGCCCTACTATTTAGCCATAGCTGAAGCAAAAATAATTGGATGTATACCTTTTCCAAGGGTATTCACACTATGTGGGATGAAACCAACCTTGATTTGAAACCAACCTAGGATTTGAACTTAGGTTACCGTGTCCATTTCCTATGATGATAACCATTACCCCTTGAATGCCTCCAAGCAATTCATATAGTCAAAGAGTCTGTTTGGCAAAAGTCCTGTTTGGTTGGTAGTTAAGGTTTCACAAAAGAGACAGTAGCAGAAGCAAAGGTAAGTTGGTGACCAGAGCATAGACTTACAGGCGTTTGTATTTACTACAGCAAAAGGGAGAAAAAAGCTGGCTTCATAGCGTGACACATTAGAGTTTTTTGGCAATGTTGTAATTTGTAGAGGGGCTGGGAGTTCTTAAGAGTATTTTTCTTGGTAGCACAATTGGTGTGGAGGAGCATTCTTCTTTGTGTTAGTTGCAGAAAGAGCCACAGTGAGGGGTCAATATGATGCTGCATGGGATATGACTGTCAGGGTCTTTTGCACTGCACATCTTTACATAGGAAGAGGACCATAAATGAGGGTTCAATATGGGCAGTGCAAATTATCATAAAGGAACTGATAAGACTGTTTAGAAGGCTGTATTAGCTGCAGTTGGTAAGACACCTATATAGTGTTGCATGTTTATGAGGTCAAGACTGTTGTGTAGAGTTCTACCTGTAAATCAACCACAAAGTTGAGAACTGTCATGTGTGCTAACTGGCAGAGTGATGCATAAGAAGTTCCAAAAATAGATTGGCCTGGTCACATTGATGGCTCAAACTGCAAAGAGGAGAGAGAATGAGAGAGGAAATATTTATGTGCTTCAAGGACACAGCTCATGATGCTTCCTAATTGGTCAGAAATTGTCACACAACCTGCTTTTACACTGTATTTGTAGAGTAAGTAGTCAACCAGTGTCTTATGAGGTCATTTAAAATCCTATTGTTTTACCTTGACAAAAAAGTCATGAATATTTGATTTATTTGTCATATTTCTGAGATCAAGCTTGATAATCTTTATCACTAAGAATTTTCGGACTATTGACCTCATCTTTATTGTTACAATCTCAACATTTTGGCTGATATGTCCTTCTCTCTTCAGGTTGTAGAATAATAACAATAACACTTACTTGCCCAGGGGTTTCAGCTAGGTTGTAACTTATTGACTTTGGCAAATTGTCCAAATCAACACTCAGTTGTGTAACAAGCTGAGTTAGGTCAGAAGAAAGAGAATTATTTATGTACACTTGAGCGTCTCATTGTGTGTATGTGAGCAACTCCATTCCATGGGCTGTGATTGACTGCTGGTCTATGGGTGGAGGTATTTCTGTATAAATACCAGCTGTAATTTAGTATTGTTGCAGAGACTGTATTGAGTTACAACCTATTTTATTTTTGTTTGCATCCTAGACACTTACAGTGGTAAGTGTTATTATTCTACATAACTTAATATAGTCCCTACAAAACTACAAAATCAAAAGCTGGTGTATATATATATATATATATACACACTGATATGCCCACGCATAGACCAGCAACTAATCATAATCCAGGGAATGGACTTACCCACATGTGCACAATGGAATCTTCCAAAGTGCCATAAATAACTCACCGTCTTCTGAGATCATTTGAAACTTCACTCAACTTGTGACACAACCAAGTGCTGATCTTGAACACCTACTAAACTCAATACAAGTGTTTCATGTCTAACTCAGGAACCTACACAAAATTGCAAATCAAACCCTTTATTTAATCCAAGCGGGCAGACTGTTCCTATCAATTCTGTTAACCATGACAGAGTACAAGTGTTTAGTTATAGTAAGTATTCCTTGTTATTCTTATCTATTGTTGAGATTGAACCAGCAACCTCCAGATGATTTCACTCAGAAGCACTTTCCAACCACACACCTTATCCACTGTGCTATGTGTCCTTGGATTAAACAAAGGGTTTGGTTCAAGGTTCTGAATAGGCTCCCAAGTTCGACATAAAACACCTGAAGAAGACTGTAGGACATATTGGCCAAGACATTGTCAGTATAACAATAAAGATGAGGTCAATAGTCTGAATATTCTAAGTGATAAAAAGAAATTTGCCCTAATGTAATATCTGGTAGGAGGTTTAATTCAGAGTTTTCCAAACTTTAATTAACTCTATATTCTGCAAGTGAGAGTCCAGTTCAATCTGCAAATTTCTATCTAATTACTAAGTTAAAAACAACAGAAGGATAAAAACTACACTCATTCTCACTTTCGCTCTTTGTGATCAGATTTTGATCCCAAGTTTAATTTGAGCCTGTCTTCTGCAGATAAAATCCAATTCAACCTGAAACTCTGAGGAGGAATTTGCACTGATCTATACTTGAAGCTGCATAAAAAATCTCATTGTGGAGGTGCCCGTGGTGTAATTGTTATCGTCGTAGGAAATGAACACGGCGACACGAGTTCAAATCCTGGACGAAACTCATTGCATTTCACATAGCACTAATACCCTTGGGAAAGGTCTGAATCCAATTATTCTCCCTCCAGCTATGGGTAAATAGTAGGATAGACTAGGTTCTTCAGCCTTGGTGAGGCAACTAGTCTAGGAGAAGGAAAACTCTGAATTCAAACCTGTTAAACTCCGCTTAAAAATTGACCTTGTGTCATATCCTGCCCGAGCGGAGGGGTTGGTAAATAGAATAAAAAATCTCATTAACCCTACAGCCAACTCCATATTCTGCCTTTGAGGTTGATATAGTTCTCCTGGAATTGTATACCATATCACTGAGTCTGAGAGAGATCGAAAAATGTGATTGATAGATAGATAGATTAGAGAATGTGATAGATCTGAAATACATAGATCAGAGAATGTGATAGATCTGAAATAAATAGATCAGAGAATGTGATAGATCCATGATAGGAGAATGTGATAAATCTGAGTTGGATAAGAGAATATGATAGAGCCAAGATAAATAGGAGAAAGTGATAGAAACGAGATACATAGTAGAAAAGGATAAAGCTGAGATAGATAGGTAAATGTGATAGAACCAAAATAGAAGAATGTGATAGAACCGAGATAGATATTAGAAAGAGATAAAGCCAAGATAGAAAGGCAAAAAGGATAGAGCTGAGATAGATATGAGAATGTGATAGAATTGATATAGGTAAAAGTGATAGAGCCAAGATAGTAGAAAGGAATAAAGCAAAGACAGTTGAAAGAGATCGAGCTGAGATAGATAGGAGAATGTGATAGAATTGATATAGGTAAAAGTGATAGAGCCAAGATAGTAGAAAGGAATAAAGTAAAGACAGGTGAAAGAGATCGAGCTGAGATAGATAGGAGAATGTGATAGAATTGATATAGGTAAAAGTGATAGAGCCAAGATAGTAGAAAGGAATAAAGTAAAGACAGGTGAAAGAGATCGAGCTGAGATAGATAGGAGAATGTGATAGAATTGATATAGGTAAAAGTGATAGAGCCAAGATAGTAGAAAGGAATAAAGCAAAGACAGGTGAAAGAGATCGAGCTGAGATAGATAGGAGAATGTGATAGAATTGATATAGGTAAAAGTGATAGAGCCAAGATAGTAGAAAGGAATAAAGCAAAGACAGGTGAAAGAGATCGAGCTGAGATAGATAGGAGAATGTGATAGAATTGATATAGGTAAAAGTGATAGAGCCAAGATAGTAGAAAGGAATAAAGCAAAGACAGGTGAAAGGGATCGAGCTGAGATAGATAGGAGGATGTGATAGAGCCAAGATAAATAGGAGAGTTTGGTTTGATAGTACAAGAATTTTATAGAGATAAATAGATGAGATACTATGTTAGTTAAAATCCAATTCAGCCTAAAACAACTGAGATGCCATCTGCTCTAAAAGTAAAGCTTCATAAAAACAAATTCTCACTAACCCTATATAGCCAACGATATATTCCCCTGGAATTGTATCATATATCACTTGTGACACACTTTGCAACCAGTGACTGCATGATATTTTTATATTTGATCTTAACAAAAAAAAAAAAAAAAAAGAGGAAATTTATCTTTTAAAGAAAAAAGACATTAATCTAACTCACTTAACTGTGCAGCAGCCAGGTGTCTTCTTGAATGAGATTCATGATTAGGAATTCGATAAGTAAGAGGTGGTTGAGGTCTGATTTTTCCTGGGACAAGGTCAGCATTAGCTCCATTCATGTAGAGGGTGAAGCCTTGCTCTTTTCTCTCTAATGCAATCTCCTGGCTATTTTTTGTCTTCAATTTTCGCAACATCCTAAAAGAAAACAGTAAAAATGAATTATAATGCAGTGATTCTTTCTTTTAATATAAAAACTGTGAGATCCTTGGGAAAGTCAAAAGGTTTGCAGCACATATATATAACAGGAATGAAGCAGGAGAGGGCACCCAGTGTGGTTGGTAGTATTGTGATGGTTGATGTACTTCACACCATGCGTGATTTGAAAACCACACAAATGAACATGTAACATAATCTAATTCAGAAACTATTCTTTACGAGTTCAAACTGGGTCATAACACTGCAAAAGCAAGCAAAAACATTTGTTGTGAGCCGAAAGTTGAAGGTGTAGTTGATCATAGTACAGTAACTAAATCGTCCAAGAAAATTTTGCACAAGTTGAAAGAACTTCAACAATCAGGCAATGTCAGGTTGGTTTAAAACAGTATATTCCTAGGCCATGTCTCAAGCCATCGAGGCAAATCTGGTGAGTAGCACATAGAGAGTATCAGGAAAGCTTGACACTTCATAGTGCAGTGTGATTAATCACTTTCTTGACCTCAGCAAAAGCATCTGGAGCTGATGAATAGTGCCTCGTGTTACTAAAATATTGCAAAACTTTTCACTCACCCTAGAATGTCATGACAAATAACAATTGAAACATTTTCAATAACCAACGTTAATGCCAGTGTGCCCATTTTTCAGCAGCAATCAGATTCTTTCAAGTGAGAGGAAGGTTTTGGCACATGCACTGAAGAAATGTACATGGGCACACCACCTCAGGTCAGTTTCTTTGACCAAGTATGATTGTGCCGACTTTGGTGTAGCAAGTGGTCAGAGACTCAAAAGATGGTGATCCACATCAGTCAGGATGAATCCAGAGGAAACTTCAACGAAAGTTAAATGCATCTCTGACATGCCAATAGATCATCAGAAGCAGGGATACAAGCAAAAGACCAATCAAACTATTTAGAAGCTGATTTCCTTTGAAGTTTCCCTCGGCAAAGTTGGAGCTTTATCATCATAATTCCATGTAATAAAGCAAACAATTGGACACCCTGAGGTGGTTCATGGCATCTAATTCAGAATGGGTTAACTCTCCCAAATAACAAACCAGCCCTTTCATCCTTAAACAAGAATTGAATGTGATTGCCAAGTGGACCACTTTTGATAAACAGAACTGATGATGTGGGATAGCACAAAGAATATTCATAATTTGGCACGGGACTATCTATCTTATAAATGAAATACACTTATAGGTGGCATCTCCAAACAATTCATGTATTTGGTAACATATAATTTTACTGGAAATCACAGTGATTGGATTTGCTATAATGAAGGTAAAAAAACATGTGTCACACAACTAAAACAAAGGCCAAGTTTATTAATGGATGATAAGACACTTCTGCCATGAATTTGATTGTATCTGTGCACTGTTAAAAGTATTACACACACAAACCACATTTATATATATATATATATATATATATATATATATATATTGGAAGTATAACAATGTACCAATGCATTGCAATTTTTTGCTGACAATATGAATCACAGTATATAAAAAAAATATTATGAAACATTGCCTATTTGACTAAAAAAAATTCAATATTCTTTATCCGTGAAAAAGGTAAAAAAATATTTTAATAAGAATGCTGACTTTAAAAGAAAAACATTGTTCTCATTGATTGAGTTTTAAAATGCAACATACACCATTTTGTTTTTTATTCTTTATCATTTCCAGTTCAAATTATTGCTACCATTTTAAAATGTTTAATTCTTGATCTACAATTTGATTTCAAGTGAAATAAAGCAGAAGCAGATTCAAAATTTTACAATGACCGCACAGAACTCAATACAAAAATCTGCTGTTTAGAATTATATGATTTGAAGTACAACAGGGAAATAAAAACAAAAAATTGACACTCTTCTTAATTTTGATATAATTCAATTTTTCTTTAGTGTATTTTTTCCTTTTTCCTGGTTCTTATTAGAAAAAGAATCTAAGTGAGTGACAAATTAAAAGATGATTGGTTGGTTTCTCTGTTTAATGGCATATCAACCTTTGTAGGTTATTTAATGCCAAAGCCATTTTCCTAGAACAACAGTAGTGGTACTATTTAACCCATAGCTGGGAGGATAAGGGGGTTCATACCTTTCCCAAGGGTATTTGCCCGAAAGTGAACGTAATAGCGCAACTGTAGTTCAAACTCGCTTACTACGATTCTGCAGTCCATCACTTTAACCATTACACCATGAGGACACCCCCTATTAAAAGATGAACAATTTTAAATTAATTATAGTGAATTTAACTTTTGAATTAAATGTTTAGGGTTCCCATAAAGAGGAGGATACAATAATGCAAATATTATTGTTTTTCAAAAGAACCTTATGTTCCAAGAATCGTATTTGAGATATGTTCTTACAATTAAAAGCCATTTTAATTCATTTTACTTTTGAACGGATACATCAAAACAGACTGGGACTTGAACTATCATCTAAACATCCCAAAAAATCATGATGCATCGTTTTCTTTCATATTTTCAAATCAGTACATAGAGATTAGCTCTTTTTATATATTTCTATGTTTTCACTATGATAAAGACACATTGTATTAAGAGAATCTGTTTGTGTTCTTTCTATTATGGATATTGCGATATGTAGTGTCACCTGAATGTATCATTACATGCCATAGGTGTATGAAAGCAGCAGGTCTCATTAAAACGACAAAGTTCTTTTTAAGAATTTTTTACTGATGTTTTTTCTTGCTTGAAGCTTTGACATAAAAGCATTTTCAACATTCCATGTCATTTTAGTCGCATCATTATTCCATATAATTACACTATGTAAAACAAATTTTGTTCTTGGATAGTATGGGCTTTTTCTTAATAGATTTTATATTACAGAAAATGGCTATTATTCCATTCATGCTTTTGTGCCCTGGAAAATGACAATTAGAAAATAACCTAAAAATGGGCAAATTTCTATATTCTTAATAGGAAGTCAATAATGGAAAAGAATCCAACAATATGGAGAAAAAAATTCTAAAAGTAATCCAAAGTGAAGAATTTAATGTGAAAAAAAGTCAATGCTATAATATTTTGCTTTTAATAAATATGATATGAATGCTGATTTATTGATAAAACGGTTTGCCTTCTTTCTCTGTATATATAATTTCCTCCCTTGTTTTTTATTTCGTAAAACATCCATCGGTGATCTAACAACACTTGACATCATCTTTTTTAAGTCCTGATGATGGTTTATTAAAATCGATACGTTATAACATTGACTTTTGCCCAGTCGGCTGGGGCTGTAGAATACACTGACTGCACCTCTGCAGAGGGGTAAGACCCCCTCCTAACGAGTGTCCTGGATATGACACTAAACAATCTGATGGTGAGGTTCCAGCAGTGCTGGAGCTTTGGGGAATGCGGAGTACCTCTTCATTGCCATTGCTCCCAGGTCCACTCTGGCCCGGAGTGGTAGCACCTGATAGGGCCCTATCTATGGGTTAAATAGAAATAACAGCATACTTATGCTAAAATGAACTGAGTAAACTGAATCGCTTGAAATAGAAACGTTTTTGACAATTAAACCGTACTTACACTTAAACTGCGTGCTTATGCTTAACTGAATTATTTCAAACAGAACTGTTTTTCGACATTAAAACTGCATTTACACTTAACCGAATTATTACATATAACTGCTTGAATAGTTTGAAATGGAAATGTTTTTGACAATTAAACTGTGTAGTTATGCTAAACTGATCTGTTTTCAATAGAACAGATTATTTACATAAAAATGGATTTGGCGTTAAATAACCTATATAGGTTGATATGCCATAAAACCAAACCAAATAACATTGACTTTCTTTCATATTAAATTCTTCACTTTGGATTACTTTGTTTTTCAATTTTTCTATGTATTCCCGTTTACATAAGGCCTGAGCAAAACATGAATCGAAATGTACATGTATTTATACTAACAATATACAAAAATCAACAAAAATGTTTAGTATGCACAGGACTGAATCTACCTGGAATATTGTAGACCAATTTAAAATTTCATTACCAAAGTCCCAAAAGTGTGACAAGAAAAATGTCTTTTTCCTTTACTTTAGGTAGAAGCAATAACACAATGCACAGGAAGAACATAAAATTAAAATTTTCTTACATTGAATTAATTAACTAATATCTTCATCATTGTTGTTAGTTATTATTTAAGGTTCCAAAAGTTTTCTCAATAATATAATTTTTTCATACCTGTTACGTTGTTGCAGAAGCAGCAAATATTGTTCATACTGAAGAGACACCTGTTCTTTTGCTGAAACAACCTAAAAAATGAATGAAATAAAAAAAACTTAGTAATATTGACAATCTTGATCTTCGAGTTGAAATCATTAGAAAAGTCCAGGGCCAAGCAAGAGGGTACCTATCATATATCCAAGAATCAGACTTTCCAAATACCAAGACGAAAAGGAAAACAAATAAACTATACTGAATAAAAAAAAACAATTACCAATGTAGAGTGTAAACTTCATTCTCTAGAGTTTCATAGTTGTTGAAATTTTTTTTTTTTATTCAAGATTATTTTTGAAAAAAAAAATTTAAAAAGAAAGGTAAATGAGAAGCATTTGCTTTAAAAAAATCCTTTTTTTCTATAACTCTTCCTATTTTCTGTTTATCATTAATTTTAAAAGACAACAGAATCAGGTAAAAAAAAATATGAAACTGAAACAGCAAGAGAAATAGCAATCATCATCAAGGCATGATGACAACATGGACACCTATTACATGAAGAAGGGCAAGATCAAGAATGAAATGGAAATGCTTAGTGACCACTAATGTGGAAAACATAACAATGACCAGATCAATAACAAGAAAGGGAATAAGAATCTCCAATTACATATGGTACAAAAACGTATCTTCCCAAGAATTTTAAACAGGTCAACACTTCAAATGGGACATTTTAGATGAAACTCTAACAGCTACTGCCACTGATTTTATAATATTAATTCATTGGTTAAATAAAAAAAAATATTCCACAAGAAAAGTCCATAAGACACAATACAAATTTCAGGTTGAATTTCATGGTTTTAGCTCGTATAGGTCACATTGTCAGTTGTGGAGGTAGTTTAACCAACTAATAAAGTGATATACTAATACAAAGAACTAAAAAACTGGAGTATTATCAATAAGGTATTACCATATATGTCAGCATATAAAGCAACCTTTTAAGCTTAAAATTCATCAAGCTGAAAGCCCACCATATGTACAGTTCATACCTAATCGTGTATAAGTTAAGGGGCTGCTTTAAAAGTAATTAGTGTTATAAGGCAAGTATCACCCAAAACCTATGTTTTAACTAGAAATTCTGGGGGTTGTCTTCTATATGCAATCATCTTATATTGTAAAGTAAAGTTGCCGACCAAAGTCGAGAATGACCCGAGGGCTCCCTTTTCGATAGCTACTACACCAAGGTGTTGGGGAGGGCGCTACTCCTTACCCTTGATCCTTACCTTATAATGCTGAGTGTTAAGCAAGGAGGCATCAAGTACCATTTTTTGAGTCTTTGGTATGACTCAACCTGGGATTGAACCCAGGTCTCCCAGGCCATTGGCGAACACTCTAACCATTATACCAATGTCTGGTATATTATATTGTAATATAATAAAGGATAACTAATTATATTAGGTAATTATTCTATTTGTATTGGTAGAGTGTAAGTTGAAGTGTAGGCCACATGCAAAGGTCATATGGAGCACTTGTGTGTGTTGACAGGTTGTTTTAGAAGTCACTTGGGGTGACACGTCAGAGAATTGTTTTGAAATCAAGGTTGTTGAAGGCCTGATGGTTAAAGTAAACATCTGTAGCCAGACTTATGATAAGATTAATTTGAATTAAATAAAAGTTAATGACACGTGTTCTTATATAATTAGTGAATGGAATAATTAAAGAGATATTATATAAGCAAAGTTATTTAATTGAGTAGGACTCAATTTGAGCAGTTCAGAGATCAGAAGCAGAGACAGGTGGTTGAGCGCTCTCTGGGGTAAGTGGGGGATGAGAGGGGCGAAGGAATCAAAGTCGAGTGTTTGTGTTCATTCATTTTGCATGCCTAAGACTCATAGTGTTTCTATGACATAAGTAATACTTTTCACACTGTTTCTCTCATGTTTCACATCTTACTGCTATGAAATTGTTGCAGTCAGTAATAAACTTTTCATATTTAAAAAAACAAGTCTGTGTAGTATTTGAGAAGTGTAAAGCCTGTTGATAGTTGAGATGGTGCCTGGTTGGTGAGGCAACGTTACACTAGTCTATTTGATCCTGCAACATTACACACACTTGATTTCATGCCACTATGCTACAATATGCCAAAAAATACAAATAACTTAATATCATTACAAAAGTATGTTAACAGCATGAATTAACTTGACTCTCTCATCATCTGTCTCTATCAGTCATTTCTCTTGGTAAATCCTCTAGGCAGCATCTAGTGTCTGTACAGAGGTGATGAATGTAAGTTTTTGTTGGTCAGCCAATACTGGTGTGTCCATGTGTAGGAGTCCATAGGAAAACATTACTTATGAGTTCATGCATATTACCAGCAAATATACAGAGCATTATGTATGCTATAGCAAAAATCAGTCCATTTCTGCCTTTACATTTTCGATAACCTCTTAATTTCAGTTTGAGTAGTATGACAATTTTAGATGAAGAAACACAAATTTAATGACAATAGGGAGAAACTAACAGTCACTAAGCAACATTGACTGTGTCTATGCTATCCTATCTTCACAAATATTGAGCACTCTTTATTTATAAATAATGCAAGGTACATTTATATATATATATATAGAGAGAGAGAGAGAGAGACACACACACACACACACACACACACACAAGGGTGGGCTAAAATGTGTAATATGATAACATCATATCTGCTGTTAATGACTTTTTTACCAATGAGATTCAAGCACTGCAATACCAATAGAAATATGTGGATGTCAAGAGGGGCTATGTTGCAAAATAAAGCTCACTTGGTCATATTCCATGAGTATCTTGGTCAGTCTATAAACTTTTCAGCTGGCCCTGATACATGTCTGTGTGTGTGTGTGTGTGTGTGTGTGTGTATATATATATATATATATATATATATATATACACACAATATTTTCAATTATATACAAAATACAATAACAACAAAAACAGAGAAAAAGCTCACAATTAAGTTTCCCGTTGCCAATCCTCAGGTGCAACAGTATCAACATGATTCACTGTGTCTGCAAACCTAATCTTTACTTTTGCAAATATCAACAGGTCAATATTGACTTACCTGAGGATTAGCAATGTTAAACTCAGAATTGGGAGTTCATATTTTATAATTGAAAATATTGTGATATTACTCTACATGGTTCTGCATAGAGCACTGGAAAGATTTTAGTGATTACAAACACTTTTAGTAATAAATTATATATATATATATATATATATATATATATATATATATATATATATATATATATATATAGAGAGAGAGAGAGAGAGAGAGAGTATGAATTAAAAAAAAGACACATGAACCTCGGTAAATAAATTTTATTTGTTAATCTTGACCAGTTTCTGTCTGAAACCATCATCAGAGGATATTTACTTGAAGATTTTACATTTCAAGACACAGATCGATTTATGGATGTCAGTGGATTGGTAGATATGGAGATGAAAATTAAACATTTTATCTTAATGAAAACTTCAATAAAAATTTCTGTTAAGTAACAAATTAAGTCTATAAAAGAGAATGAAATTTTCAAATAATGAATTTTTTACCCTTTTTATAAAATAGATATGAGAGTTAAGGAATAACAATAATGTAAGAATTTGGGGGTTAAAATGTCATCTTTTTGGAGTGGTTTAATTTGTTGTTAAATCCTTTAGGGATAAGATTATCTTGATATTCATTTATTTTCATAGGTTGATAATCTTTTTCAATCTTTTTTTTATAGTGAATTTAACATCTCTGTTTAGATAAAAATGTTGTTCTACTGGGAGAAATTTATTCTGATTCAGGTTTAATTCTTTATCTATAAATGTTAATTTGAATTCTATTCTGATTCCCTTCTATATTGTCGGGAGCAATGTGTGCATTCTAAAAGGTAAATTATGCTTTTATGACTACAGTTTGATTTGTGGTAGATTGTCTTTCTTTATTTAATGGTTTAAATCAACCTTTTTGGGTTATTTAAAGCTAAAGTCTTTTACAAGAACAGTAACTGTACTATTTAACTCATAGCTGGGGGCGGGTTCATACCTTTCCTAAGAGTATTACTCTGAAAGTAAATGCAATAGGGTGACTGTAACTTGAACTTGTTTGCTACAATGTTGCAGCCCAGATGCCACAAGGATTTCCCCTCTCCTCACTGACACATATTTATCCCTAATATCCCTGTTATTATGCAGGGACCAGTCATAGTGTACAGTAGTTGTTATTCATATTCCTTTGTAGGCTCAGTTGTATTTTTGCCATGACAATTCAGCGATTGGAGGACACACCCTCGATAGAGGAATATGCCTCATAATTCAATGTACTATTATGCCATTTCTTATTCATAAAGACGTAGTCTATCTGTGCTTTAGTATTATTTGCATGGGAGTAGGTCCATAGTTTTCCCTCCCTTTTCTGAAAGTTTGTATTGAGGCAAGTTAATCTATTTTCTAGCGTGAAATCAATTAGATGTTGCCCATTTCTGTTTGATGCATTGTATAAGCAGAATTTGTAGTTTATATTTTTACCAATTTGGGCTTTCATGTCTCCACCAATGAGAACATTGTGTTTCAGAAAGCTATGAACAAGGGAGGATAACTCATCATAGAAGGCAATGAGGTCAGTTTCTTCACTAACATTGGTTGCACTGGGGTTGCCATTAAAAGTAGCTACTATCATCCTAAGTTGTATTTTCTCTATGCTATTTAATGATTTTAGAGCTCATGGTCCTATAAGCATACCTAAACCTTCTATCATGGCATTGACAGTTTTTCCATTCAGATGCAGTGGCTATCGTCCATCCATTGTTAGTATCAGGAGATTTAATATCTTCGCTATGGATGTATCAGTGTTCTTGAATGCATATTATGTCTGTTATGATTTATGGCTGATGCAATCACCTCAGGTAGTTGTCCTATTTAAGGTTCTAACATTGAATGTTGCTATTTGTGTTGTGTGTTTGCATTTTAGTAATTTTTGTTTGAGCTCAGTAGCTGATTTTTTGAAAACTGTGACCAGGGCTCCAACCTAAGTAGGAGGACGTGCCCCGTTTTTACCTGCACGAAGACCGATGCGGTTTGGACAGGCAGTTTGAGAGTGGGTCATGGTAATATTTTAATGGCTGTTTTTATTCTCATCTATAGAAGCCACCCTTATAGATGAGCAGCAGCAGTTCCTTGATCAAATTATTTGATCCTGGCCGTTGAACCATAGGATTCATACACCCAGGACCTGGTTAGGCATTGCGTTGAACCGTCAAGAGGGTTTATCCGCTCGCTTTTATGTCCACCATGCTGCTTCCCATGGCTTTCAAAAAAATTAATTTTTTTTTTTTCGCCCCTCTTTCTTCCTCCTTCTTAGAAGCTTAGGGAACCAACGCCTATAACCATTACGCTATGTGTCCTGCAGGACAATTCAGAGTGAATTTTTGGGACTTATAAACTTAATGTTCTTACTTGACTAGGATTACTAATATTATGTATGATTTTTTACCTGTGCTCATATTCAGATTTTTTAACGGTTATAGCTTCTAAGGAGACAATCATCTTAAGGTTGCAGGTTCAATCCCGACTGCAGGCGAGTAACAATACAGGAATACTTAACACTTGTACCCTATTATGGCTACTGGAATCAGAACAGGCAACCCCCGTGGATTCATTCTTGACATTCTCTGGCCTCATCAGGAAGATGTTCAGATATTACTTGATCATGTGAACTCAATCTGAGCATCTATACAGTTCACAATGGAGAAAGCGCAAGACAACAAATTACCCTTCCTCGATGTATTAGTAACATGCACAGAGCAAGGATTCAGGTCATCTGTGTACCGTAAGCCCACCTTCACCGGACAGTACCTCAATTTCAACTCTCATCATCCATATACGGTAAAGAAAGGAATAGTCCGTTGCTTACAACATCGAGCAAAAACCATTAGTAGCAATTCTGATGCATATCAAGAAGAAATAATTAGTCTGAGACACAACCTCCATCGCAACAACTACCAAGAGCGCATAACATTAGCACCAAGAAACCTGGATAGGAGGATAAAGGACAATACCTGAAAACTCATCATGGTATGTCTGCCCTACGTCAAAGGACTAGCCGAAAGGATCTAAAATATATATAGTCCATATGACATCAGAACAGTATTCACAAGTGGTTCAACTCTCCGGCGATATTTCTTCTGGGTCAAGCCACCAACGGAATTCAACATGACCAAGAACTGTTTTTACTCCATCCCTTACAGTTGTGGTAAAATATACAAAGGTGAGACAGGTCACCCACTAAAAGTAAGGCTAGAAGAACATCGGAAGGCAATAGTACGAGGTGAGATTGAAAAGTCGGGTATGGCGGACCATATATGGAAGGAAAAGGGAAACCATCTGCCCTTATGGGATAAAGTTGAAATAATTGATAGGGCTGAACATTGGAGGATTAGACACCTTAAGGAATCAGCACATATATTGGGCTACAATGACCTGCTGAGTAGACCAAGTATAGAGTTGAATACAGTATGGGAACTGATAATTAAAAAGGCTAGATGAAAAAAAAATAAAAAATAAAAAATAAAATCTGAATATGAGCACAGGTAAAAAAAATCATACATAATAGAAGTAATCCTAGTCAAGTAAGAACATTAAATTTATAAGTCCCAAAAATTCACTCTGAATTGTCCAGCAGCACACATAGTGTAATGGTTATAAGCATTGGTTCCTAAGCTTGTAAGGAGACAATCATCTGGAGGTTGCAGGTTCAATCCTGACTGCAGGCGAGTAACAATACAAAAATGGCAAAAAACCTACGACTTTACCAAGGCCTTCAATTCCATTCCATGGAACAAATCCTACTAACATACGGCATACCTAAAGAAACCGTAGCAGCAATAACGATTCTCTATAGATAGAAACACCAAAGTAAAAGTACAATCACCAGATGGAGACACAGAATACTTCGACATTGTAGCAGGAGTACTACAAGGGGACACGCTGGCTCCGTACCTCTTTATCATTTGTCTAGACTACGTACTTTGAACATCGAGCTGACGAAGAAAAGAATTACCGATGCCGACTACATGACACCAATGACATAGCGATACTGGCAAATACACCCGACCAAGCCGAAACACTACTGCATAGTTTGGAACGAGCAGCAGCAAACATAGGCCTCTATGTTAATGCACACAAAACGGAATATATATGCTATAATCAAACGGGGGACATCTCCACTCTAGAAGGAACCCCTCTTAAACTAGTAGACAAATTCACTTACCTAGGAAGCAGCGTCGAATCAACCGAAAAGGACATCGAAACCAGGATAACGAAAGCATCGATTATATGGAAATCAGACCTAACCGATAAAATGAAACGCAGTTTCTTCCAGGCAGCGGTCACATCGATACTGCTATATGGCTCCACTACATGGACGTTAACAAAGACGGCAATTACACAAGAATGCTGCGTGCAAGACACCAACTGTACGGCCACCTGCCTCCTATCATGAAAACTATTCAAGTTAGACGAACCAGAGAAGCAGGGACAAACTCATAAGAGATGTACTCTTATGGACCCCCACATGGCCGTGCAAAAGCAGGATGACCAGCTCGAACATACATCCAGCAGCTCTGTGAGGATACAGGATGTAGCAATACATATTTACTTATAGTAATTGATGAATATTCGTGGTTTCCATTCGTCTTTCCATGTCCAAACATGCACACTACTACGATAATAAAGGCCTTAGATAAGTTGTTCAGTTTGACTGGGATGCTCAGCTACATATACTCTGACAGAGGTGTGTCTTTCATGTCTAAAGAATTGAGAGACTACCTCATTCAAAAAGGGGTTGCGACAAGTAAAACTACGCCCTATCACCCAACCAGCAACGCACAAATTGAACGATTTAATGGCACCATATGGAAGATAATTTAGTTATCTGTTAGATCACGAAACTTAACTGAAAAATAAGGGGAGTTGATACTCCCAGAAGTGTTACACACTGCTAGATCATTGCTGTGTACTTCTACAAATACCACCCTGCATGAATGTTTTCTTTCATTCTCCTGCTGTGCATCACATAATATTTCTCTTATGTGGATCAGGTTGAACTTCTGAATAGTAATCCGACTTATGCCAATATAAAATATCCAAGTGGAAGAGAGTCCACCGTATCTGTTCATGATTTGGTGCCCTGTCCTGAAACAGTTACCACCAGAGTCTTTCATAATAGAACCAAATAAGAGTATCCCCGTTGTCCCCATACAACAGGAGGACACAACATCTAATGAAGATGTCATGAGAGTTCAACAGCTAAGGAGATCTGATTGAACAAGAAAACCTACAGGTCATTATGGATGGTAATACTAGTAACCATTTTTTAAGAAGATTCTTAAAAAAAAAAAAAAAAAAAAAAAAAAAAAAATTTAACTCTCCTATATAAAAAAAATTATGGACTGTAATTTTTCTCGGAGAGAGGAATGTAGTAGTATCCTATACACGCCCAGGCAAGAATGGACTAGCCACAAATCTTTTATTGAACTGACTTCTTGTTCTATTATTTTTGCAGCTATATTCTGTTTTGTTGAATAAAGCTTAGTATATTTACAGTTGTTCTGAGTTCTGTTTTATTCTACAACACTAAATATACATGATGTTCCTCTTGTTGCCTATCATCTCTTTCCTGTTTTCTAATGTTAGCTTTGCTCTAAGACAATATTCTACTGTTTCTCATTCCTTTCTTTATGTACGTCACCTTCTTTCCCTTTCTAGTTGTTCCTATCTGATCCTCATTGTATCTGCACATCATTTTTTTTTAATAGCTTGTAACTGGATTTCTTGTGATTGTATGGACAAGGTCAAAATTTATTTCAAAGTAATTGCCTTTTTCACTTGAATTTCAAAATATAAAAGAATTGTTCATACAACACAGTGTTTGACCTGCAGAAGCAACATTTATGTATCCCAACTGATTGAGGAGGAGGGTGGCAATGGAGAGGAGATGTAGAAGAATATTTCCCTTAAATGAAAGAAGGATATGTGGATGGGCATAACATGTGAACAGACAAAATACAAGCAAAATTATGATATTGATTACTGAAAAAAACAATAGTAAAAATAATCAAGTTACATTTTCAATTGCTGTAGCAAACAATGCCAAAAGACTTGGTACTTCCATTGGCACAAGTCATGTCTTTCTGACTGTAGTCAAAACAACTTTCAAAGTCTGATGGTACTTGTTTTTATTCTCTATTTCACCTAAAGTTCCTCTCTTTGCTCCAACCAAGAATCACTCTTATCCTAGTTCTCCCAACTGTCATTCACAAATCCTACACTCTTGCTTTGTACGAGTCTTTTGGCTCAATTATCTTGGTAGTGGTACATGCCAGAAACAGTTTCCAGTTTGACATATATATATATAATCATTTTTATAACTATTTCTATAACTCTGTCAGAGTGAAAAAAAATGCAATTTGTAAATAAAAAATAAACTTCAAACTGAGATCTGGAAAAAAGAAATTATATTTAAAAAGACTAAAGCCCTCTTCAGTCAGAATTATCCTGAAGATCTGTTAGATGAAATCTGGGTGGTAGATTCTGGCTCTTTTAGGTATCTTTTATTATATATATATATATATATATATATATATATATATATATATATATGGCACATTTGCATTCCTGAAAAAATAAATCCTCCAGTTCCTATAAAATGCCAGATAAATGGTGGCCATTGTGTATTTGAAGTTTACTGTGACATTTAGTGAATATTGAACACTGGAAATTGACTTAATACATTGACAACTACTTGTGAGTTTACAAAATTTACTCCCTGTATTGACATTTTAATAGGTCAAATTTATAAACACATTTATACATATAATAAATTAGCATATTAATAAATGATAGTAATATTAAAGATTTATGGGAATCATTACAAATGGTCACTTACACATGAAGTAGCATGTCCTTCTTGCTTCAGGTAAGGGAAAAAAATCGTCAAAATTGCTCTGAATTGCATAAACAAGACTAAAAAAATTTTTATTTGGGTAAAACATAGAATATTGTTATCACTAAACAATAAAAGTAAAAAATGATACATTTTAAATTGCTATGAATTGTGTTAAGTAAATAATTTTATTTTGTGAAGCCAAAAAAAAAAAAAAAAAAAAAAATATATATATATAAACAACGTGGTTTGAAGTTCCGTGTAGGCTCCAGAGTTTAACATGAAACACCTTAAGAAAGCCAGAGGACATATCGGCCGAAATGTTGTGAATATAACAATAAAGATGAAGACAATAGTCAAAAAACCCTGGATAAAAAAAAAAAAAAAACTTTTTAATAACAAACTTTCTTGAAAATGACCGGCTTACTTCTTTTGGCACTTCTAAATCCAGAGGCACAGTATTCCATTTACTCCGGTGTCTCGATGAGGAACCTGTGAATCACAGAAAATAGGCATATATAGAGAAATGTTATCTCAAATAATATTTAGCATATTCGGAATATCGTTCAAGGGAGGTAACTGACGAGTTTTCAGTAAGAGTTAGTACCCTTGATATGTATTAAACTTTCTATTTTATGACGTTATTTTACAAAGTTCATACAGGTTTGGTTTATTTAACGGCATATCAACTCTTTAGGGACTATTTAATGCCAAAATTTGATTCATTCGTAAATTTTTGATAATAATCATGACTATTTATATTTTCAGTTTTATTGCAATCATTTTATTTATTGGCTTATGATTATAGAAATCTTATGTAGATGGCTAAATAATGGTGCCATGAATTTATATAAATACAAGAATTTGTCAAAAAACTTAATAACTAAAAATACTGGAGATTTTTGTATCAAATCAAAATGGTGGAACATAGAATGAAAGGTAGTGTAAGGTCAGAAGATAAGCAGAGGAAATACTTTGATGATTGAATAATGCTACAAATTTAAATGAATAAAAGATTTTTTTGTGAACAAAAATGTTGAAAATTACACTTATCCTTTTAAGATGGATTACAGTCTAGCTCAAAAAAATAAAAAATAAATAAAAAATAAAAAAATAAATAAATAAATAAAAAATAAAAATGAATAAATAAATAAAACAAACAAACTGATAAGTCAGAAAAAATATTTTGATGACTGAATAATGATGACATGAATTAATATGAATATAAGATTTTGTCCCCCCAAAAAATGTTGGAGACTAAAATGATTGAAAATACAATTAAATTGAAAGGTGGTTTAAGATAATAGAAATCCAGGAAAAATAGTTTGATGAATGAATAATGATGTTATGAATTTATACAAATAAAAGATTTTGACTATAAAATGTAGGAAAATTTTGTATCAATTTTATTTGATGTAATACAGTTCTGGAGTAAGGCGATTATATGAATAATAAATTTTATCACAAACAAGTTGAAATCTTTGATTTAAAAAATGTTTTTAAATCAAACATTTCAACTTGTTTATCAGTTCTGCAGTAGGTGACCTTTGACATGTCCAAATATCAAATTAGCGTTTTCAATATTTATTTCCAACTTCTAATACTCAGGGTTTTTTGTGGGGAGTGAGATTTTGGCTCTAAGCTGTTTTCATTAGAATAAAATGGCTAGATTGTTACAGAAAAGAGAGCAAGCAGAAAAAAAAAAAAAAAAAAAAAAACCAACCTCATAACTAATCTTCAACTGAATTGAAAGAAAAACTGTATGCAAGATTATCATCATCATCTCACTGACTAACAAACATTTTGCAGATGAAATAAGAAATAAAAAGGTGTTAGTACATAAGTCATCATCATCATGTTGGATATCCCCTGACCCCTCTCTCGCCACTTCTCCCTATCGTTCATCGCCTCTGGCAGGTCTTCAGGGCTACATCCTGTATCCTCACAGAGCTGCTGGATGTATGTTCGAGCTGGTCGTCCTGCTTTTGCTCGGCCATATGTGGGGGTCCATAGGAGTACATCACTTATGAGCTCGTCCCTGCTTCTCCAACAGTGTCCTGCGTGTCTGGTTCGTCTAACTTGGATAGTTTTCATGATGGGAGGTAGGTGGCGATATAGTTGGGGCTTTGTGGGGTGTTGCTGCCAGGACTTGTTCAATATTGCTCGTAACATTCTTGTGTAATTGCCGTCTAGCTTTTTCTCCAGCCATTTTGTTAGCGTCCAAGTAGTGCATCTACATAGCAGTATTGATATGACTGCTGCTTGGAACCTCTATACTTCTAAGTCAAAATGAAAATGTAGACTTTTGCAACAGCCTAAAATGATGGGACATGAATAAAACATTGACAAAAAAAAAATACATAAGTTGGTCGACCATACTTGAGAGTGACCTGAAATCTCTTTTCAATAGCTACTACACTAAGGTGTAGGGGAGGGTGCTACTCCTTTACCTGGATTCCTCCACTAACCCTTGATACATACCTTATAATGCTGAGTGTTAAGCAAGGAGGCATCAAATACCATTTTTTGAGTCTTTGGTTTGACTTGACCAAGGATTGAACCTAGGTCTTCTGAACCATTGGCGAACACTCTAACCACTATATATATATATATATATAAAACAACAATTTATGGTTTTCACTGTCTCACTTGGTAGGTCCGTAGTTGACCAAATGCAGTCTAATTTGAAGAGTGCTTAATAACTATGATAGACCTATTATATAATATAATAATAAATATATCTTAGTTTTTAGATATATTTAATAGCATGGATGCTTATCTGCAACCACTGGTTTCATGCCATCTTTACATGGCAATCATCAGGGAGAAAAAGAAAGATTTTGGAGAAATCGAAGAAAATCAAAAAATCATAATCAAAAAAAATTTTATGTTGGAACTGCATATAAGTCTTTTGTTTATCTATGTGTGTGTAGATTATATTTGCATATCGTTATGTGTGTGTGTGTGTGTGTGTGTGTGATGATTCATGGTAGATTTGAGGTTGTCTAATGAATATGTGTAACAATGTGTAGCAAAAGATAACAGAAGTCGACAGACAGTTTGGGATTTGGCTGAATAAAAGTTTTTAATTTTTTAGTGATAATTTTAGTGAAGGGACAAAGTTATCACTGCATTATGAAGAAAATTAATTTTTGATTTAAATTGTAAATATAATAGGCAAAATGGACGCTGGGTTTAGTTTGATTTAGTTTGATTTGTTGGGTTTTATGGCATATCAACCTTTGTAGGTTATTTAATGCCAAATCCATTTTTTATGTAAATAATCTGTTCTATTTAAAACAATTCAGTTTAGCATAAGTACACAGTTTAATTGTCAAAAACATTTCAAACTATTCAAGCAGTTATATGTAACAATTCAGTCAAGTGTAAATACAGTTTTAATGTGGAAAAACAGTTCTATTTCAAATAATTCAGTTAAGCATAAGCACGTATTTTAAATATAAGTATGGTTTAATAGTCAAAAACATTTCTATTTCAAACAATTCAGTTTAGCATAAGTATGCTGTTACTTCCATGCAATGGCAATGAAGGGGTACTCCACGTTCCCCAAAGCTCCAGCACTCCTAGAACCTCACCATCAGATTGTTTAGTGTCATATCTAGGACACTCGTTGGGGGAGGGGTCTTACCCCTCTGCAGAGGTGCAATAAGTGTATTCTACAGCCCTAGCCAACTGGGCAATACACAGAGTTATATCAAACAGTTTTATTTCAGATAATTCAGTTCAGCATAAGTACACAGTTTAGATGTCAAAACTGTTCTATTTTGAGCAATTCAGTTCAGCACTAGTACGCAGTTCCAATGTCAAAACCATTCTATTTTAAACAATTCAGTTTAGCATAAATGCGCAAAATGCAAAAATCAGTATAGTGAAAGAAGCACGGTCTAGTTCTATTTAACCCATAGATAGGACCCTTATCAGGTGCAACCACTCTAGGCCAGAGTGGACCTGGGAGCAATGGTAATGAAGAGGTACTCCGCATTCCCCAAAGCTCAAGCATTACTGGAACCTCACCATCAGATTGTTTAGTGTCATATCCAGGAAACTCATTGGTGCGGGGGGGGTCTTACCCCTCTGCAGAGAAGCAGTCAGTGTATTCTACAGCCCCAGCCGACTGGGCAAGAAGCTGGGTTTAAGATGTAAAATAATAGGTGAGGTGAGAATATCATGTGATATGAGACATGATATGATGTTATTTACTATGGTGTATTATGCAATACAACCATTCACATATGAAGGTAAATAAATGTATTCTGTGTTAAATTGCAATATGTACATTATAAAAATTTGTACTGATTGTCTATGTCATGTTAATGTTATATTACATATACATAGTTGTAATCTATTTAGTATCATACATAGTACAATGATAATATGCCAGTATATATATATATATATATATATATATAATACAAGTCCAGCTCATTGGCCTAATGAGTAGAGTGTTCACCAATGGTCCGGGAGAATGTGGTTCAATCCCAGGTCACATCATACCAAAGACTTTAAAAATGGTACTTGATACCTCCTAGCTTAATACTTAGCAATATAAGGTACGTATCAAGGGTAAAGTGGAGCAATCCTTTGAAAGGAGTAGCGCCCTCCTCTGCAACTCGGTGTAGTAGCTATTGAAAAGGGAGCCCTCTGGTTGACCTTGACTACGGTCGCCAACTTTTCTTACTTTTTATATAATACAACATACCATACAATGCTATACACTTCTCGTATATTGTAAATAATATATTGATGTTGTTATGTTGTGTAACGCTACAATGTATTGAGTTTTTGTATGCTTTCCTCTGTATATCATGAAATCTACCTTATTTGGCATGTTAGAACTAGATATTAAATTGATGTACATAATGACTATGATAAATATACAATATCAAGAGGTATTTCTAACAATCATGAAATTATGACAAACATTATATCAACAGGTAGTGAGTGTTTGGAGATGGATGTGAGAGTTCAATGGAGGAAAATGGTACTTATGATCCAGCAGGTACATTATGGGATTGCATGTGATAGATTGTGGTGGTTTTTAGTGGGGAAGGTCGTGTTAGTACGGTGGATGGTGGTGAAGATGGATTATGTGTATGGGTCAAAGTGTGAAAGTAGATGTTTGTTCTCACATCACCATTTGGATAATATTTCAATTTTTTTTTCAGTAGGGTGTTTTGTGTTGGGTGAGTGATAATTGCGAGTTTCTCATGGAGACAAAGAAGGCATTTTTTGATGTCTTGCTATAGGTGGGTGCAAGTTTTAGGATTTTGCAGGTGATGGTAGGTGAGACATTCATGTCCTTAAGATGCCAGGTGTGTGTGGATAATGACATATTGGTTGAGTAACTTCTGTTGGAGAAGGAAAGTTTGTGGGCTTATATCCTTTGTTTCAGGGTACCCTTGGAGATATATATCTCCAGGCAACATTCACATTAACTTTATATGATTACTTTGTAAATCCTTTTTTTAATTTTCAGAATAAGTTCATTTTTATTAGAGGAAGCATTGCCATACTTTCGTATCTTATTTTTACATCGTCATTTTAGTTGCTAAAGCATAGATAGCTATTGATAGGTTTGATTTCTTTGTTTAATGGCATATCAACTGTCATGAGTTATTTAATGCAAAAGCCATCCTTGTAGAAGAACAGTAGCCGGGGAAATAAAGGAGTTGATACCTTCTCCAAGAGTATTACCCCAAAAGTAAACAATAGCATAACTAGATGATTGGTTATTTGGGTGTTATAGCATATCAACCATTGTAGGTTATTTTATGCTAAATATATATATATGAGTTGTAAACACATTTTGTAAATAACAAGCCTTTTTTGCACACAGTTAAATGGTTTCAAGTAGTTACTATATAACAGTCACAATTTAACATCAATCATTTGTTTGCACACAGTTTGTACTATATGATAGGACCTCATCAGGTGCTACCACTCCGGGTCAGAGTAGACCTGAGAGCAATGGCAATAAAGGAGTACTCCACATTTCCCAAATCTCCAAGGCCGGAGCCTTGCTATCAGATGGTTTAATGCCATATCAAGGACATTCGTTGAGAAGGGGGGGGGGTCTTACCCCCTCTGCACTGATGCAGTCACTGGGCTGGTGTAAGTAAAGTAAGTTAGCGACCTTAGTTGAGGGTGACCTGAAGGCTCCCTTTTCAATAGCTACTACACCAAGGTTTAGGGGAGGGTGCTATTCCATTCCCGAGATTGCTCCACTTTACCCTTCATCTACACCTTAAAATGATGAATGTTAAGCAAAGTGGCATCAAATAACATTTTTTGAGTCTTTGGTATGACTCAACCTGGGATTGAACCCCGGTCTCCCAGATCATTGGCGAACACTCTACTCATTAGGCCAATGTTGGCCACAAGGACTCCTCCCTACTATTGACAGGTTACTGAGAATACGGAAATCTGATCTCTGATAAAATAAGACAGGAATTCTTCAAAACTATAGCTGTGTCAATACTACTGTATGATTGCACTACTTGGACTTTAATGAAAGGATAAGAAAAAAGGTAAATAGGAACTACATAAAGATGCTGTTTTAATAAATCATGGAAGTAACACCCAACAAAACAATTGTGTAGCCACTTACCTCTCATCTCACAAACCAACTGAGCAAAACATACTGGACACTGCTCGTGAAGTATTAATCAATTCATAAGAGACATTCTCCAATCAATTTCTACACATGAACATACAAGGGTTGGCTCATCAACAAAAGAAAATATATCCATCAGCTCTCAGCAGACACTGGATGCCGTCTATAGGACATACCAAAAGAAATAGCCAATATGGACAAATGGCAAAAGACAGTCATGGAAATCTATGCTGTCAACTTTGTAAATGACTACCTTCTGAGTGTGTAAGGGACAGAGTGAGAAAATTATTGATTTGCTTTATTTGTTTAATGACATATCAACCTTCATGGATTACTTAATGCCAAAGCCATCTTTGTAGAAGGACACTAGTAGCACCATTTAACCTGAGGTAAGGATAAGGGGGTTCATACCTTTCTTAAGGGTATTGATCCAAAAGTGAATGCAATAGCACGACTGGAGCTCAAACTTGCTTACTATGGGGTCACAGCCACTATGCTACAAGGACTTCCTCCAGAGAAATATAATTGATGGTTAATTTGTAGCAAGTTAGAGACAATTTGGGAATTTAATAGTCAAGTAAAAAAAAAAAAAAAAAAAGAAGCTGAGTGAAAATAAGTCCAATCTGATTTGTGTACGAAGGTGTTAGACTTATATGAACTTTCGAGGTAATTTAATTTTTGAGTAAATTTCTGGGGGTGGGGATAACTATTAAAAACACCAAATGGGCTGGGGTAAAAGGGGTGTTTAGTTCGAGTCTAAGTTGCTTAAAGACTATCTTTTTTTTATTCCCACTCTTGGTGACTGTAGACTGATGGGCAGAGTGATTGTGATAAAAGGGACTAAAATTAAGATAAAATATTTCTAGTAAATAAAAAATGTTAAACTTATTTTGACGTCAAAGTTTATTTATCATCTAACAGATATTTGTAAGAAAAAATATTCTGAGGGTATTTTTTTTAAGTGTTCTTCGTTAATTAAAAACGAAAATACTTTTGATACACGCCAAGACTAGGCTTGAATCTTGTACAGAGAAATATATGGCCAACGTTTTTACTTCTTAAGTCATAAAAGCTATGTAGACAAAGTGGGGAATTCATGTTATTAATAACAGTAAATAAAAACAAAAAGAAAAATGACAGTTAATTTTTATTTATTTAGTTTAATTACGACAATTCACAGATAAATGAAAATTTTGTTACAATTCTTTTAATCATTTTCAAAGAAAATTAAGTTTTTACGCATAAAAATGTGTGACTTTTTTAAAAAAAGGCAATTAATTATTTTTTATCTCTTTATGACAACAGTAAAATGAAATTTTATAAATTATTTTTTAATTCAAATTATGCATTGATAATGATTTTTAAAGTAATTTTTTTTTTTATCATGAGAAATAATTTTTAAGTATACAAATGGGTGAAAAAATTTTAAATATTAAAAATAAAATATCATTCAAGAATGATCGGTAATTACATTTTTTTACCATATCTCATACTATGAGATGTCTTTTCAAACTTTTTGCAATAAACTAATTTTTTTCAAGGTAAAAATCCCTAAGAATTAGATTATTTGCTCAAATAAGAATATTGAATTTAAATGAAGAAAATCTACTTGTTGCTCAAATCAAATTACTAGATGTTTTTTACAGTAAATTTTGGTCATTTGTTTTAAAATGATATATTTGTTCTAACCGGTCAAAAGTGTTAATTTTTTGTTTGGCAATTTTAAAATCAGTTTTTGGATAAATAATCAGAATTATTCTATTTTTAAAATAAAAATATTTTGTCAACTAAAAAGTTTCTTTCACACATCTTTCACGCATGGTAAAAAAAATATTAAAATAAAACAGCGATTTTGTTAAATTAAAACAATAAATTATTTTCAATTCAATAAAAAAGGTAATTTTAAAAAATATAGCAACAGGCATTTTAAGAGTTAAAAGATGAATTTATTTTACAGTTTCATATCAGTGAGTTTTTTGACAGCACTGATAATCCAGAAGTTACAAAAAAAACTTTAAATGCAGATTTCAATTAAAAATTATTCAATAATTAGTTTTTAGTATTTAAGAATTTGTTAAAAACTGGACTTTGTTTTCAATAATAAACAAAACCTTCGTAAAGATATTTTTTAAGTTTACCTTTTATAAAATAATCGTAAATACCAATTAAAAACTTTTTAAAAACATAAAATTACAGTTAAATTAGAATATTTAACTTATTTTTTTTATTGGTGAGTTTATAAATAACAAAATAGAAAGTTATCAACTTTTTTTTTTACTTACTATCTTTGTCGTTATTATCCATTGTGAAACTTTTAAAAAAAACCTTTTGGCAGGTGTTCCGGATTCATTTCAATTTAATCAACAAATGAAAAAGTTGTGGAAAGCTGGAATGAAATTAAAATGTTCCTCACAGACTCATCCTGTCATCAACAGAATAAATAACAAACAGTTATAAATAAAAGAGAGACGACGGTAGCGACATAACTTATGCAATTGTTTGTCTTCTCTTCGCAGCCCGTTGCCCAGGAAGCTTAACAGTAATCCGCCATTGACTCAATGTACGGAAGAACAAAGGTGATATAATTGGTTAGTTCGGTTTAACTATTTTTTTTTTTTATCTTGGATTTTCGTTTTTTATGTACCTCTTGTTGCAGCATGAAGAAGGGAAAGGAAATAATTAATTGATTGATCTTAACGGCAAGTTAACTGATCTAGGGTTATTTTATGCCTCAAGGTTAGAGAATCGCGTTTATTGTAGGTTTATATTTATATTTTTCTGTAGTTTATGTTAAAATATTTAACAGGTACATATAATGATACAACAAATGTTACAACAATTAACAACGTTCCCCCAAACAAATAAATTATACATATTACTTCAGTGACAAGCAAACATGAAAGGAAAAACCAAGACGGGTAAAGTAAATGTCTTACTTGTCTCCTATTTTCACAGCGAAGTGAAATACTGAACCTAAAAAAGATTTGAAAGGATGAAATATGCAATATAAAAAAATCAAGAGGTGGGGATAAAATTTGATATGAAGTGAGTGACACGAAAGCCAAATTTAGAATTTAACTGGGTAATGTTTTAAGGAGGCTTTAGTGTGCAATATTGACGGTAATTTTGTAGCAGAAGATATTCTGGTTTGGCGCGCAATTTAATTCGACGCATAATTTCACCCAATCAGGATGACCTATCCAATTCAGTCCGCATCTCCTTTCCCGGGCAGCAGAAATTGGGTAAGCTGCCAAACACAGTCTCTTTAGCTGGACAACGCCGCCCAGTGCAAACGTCTCACTGGCGGCTCTTCAATAGCAGCAACAGCAAGGACACATGAGGGAACCTATCTAATTTATGGATTCCTTGCAAGGAATCCCAGTTGAATATAAGATATATTCAACATGCCACGCATAGGCACAACTTTATGTCACCCCCGAAATTGGCTATGTCGATGCGACGCACAATTAAGCTCTCGGCACCTAGCTCTCAATTAACCTCTGGGCCACTTTAATGGAGACAACGCACACTCTCCCCAAATACCAGACACACGAAACTCACGGTGACTCCAAAGCTCATTTCCTCCAACGGCAACATGGCTTTCTCTAAACTACGGCGAACACAATCCCTCACACGTCCGACGACACACGCTGCCTTTCTCAACTTTCTCATCACTCCATTTCGTCTCTATACTCACAACCTTTCCACGAGTCTTGCAGCACAAACACAAACTACATTTTCCATGCTGCAAATAATAACTAATTCCAAAAACCATTTCGACTATCGGCTTCGTACTTCTTCATCCTCCTTTTATTTCTCACAACCTAGCGAGGAAGTAACTAAACACAAATACGTCACAACTCTTCCTCGCCCAACAATATCAAAATATCTTCTCGCTAAAACTAACAACAATTAACGAAAGACCTTACACACTTAGCGAGGAAACAACTCAACGTAAACACACACATACGTTACAACATTCTCTTCGCTAAAAACAAATACTTTCCTCACTAAAAATAAATAACAAACATTTGTAGAGAAGAGGAAAATTTCGTATTTTGGTTTGGCGCGCAAATTTAATTCAACACTTAATTTCACCCAATCAGGATGACTAATCCTATTCAGTCCGGACCTTCATTTCCGGCTAGCAAAACGGGTGAGCGGCTAAACCCAGTCTCTTTGACTTGAGACGGCGACCAGAACAGACGTTCCTCTGGCCGTCCCTACTTAGCGATGCTTGTAGCTAGACAAGCCGCCCAGTGTGGACATCTCACTGTGGCTTTAACACTAGCAACAGCAACATGGACACTCAACGAGGGAACCATCTAATTTATGGATTTCCAACGAGGAATCCCAGTTGAACATAAATTAGAAACATACAACATGCCTCGCACAGGCCCAACTTTGTGTCACCCCAAAATTGGCTATGTCGATCTGAGCGTAACTCCGCTCTCGACACTAGTTCCCTTTTCACCTCTGGTCCACATTAATGGAGATAACGCAGACTCTCCCCCAAAAATACCAGATACAAAACTACACGGTGATTCTAAACACAATCCCTCACACGTCCCGCAACACACGCTGCCATATCAACATCCCGCTACGCCATTTCAACTCCAACACTAACAAGCCTAAACTCCACGAGTCTTGCAGCACTAAAAGCAAACCATATTCAAAGCTGCAAATAAAAAACTTTCTTTGTTGTGTTGTTAAAGAAAAGTTTCGTCATTCATTTGTGTTGCCTAAAAAATATAGTGTTAGAGAAATCAACAATTTCCCGAAACGCTATACATTCACTCCGGCTAAAATTTCAAACGGTAAGTTTAAACAGTAAGTTCTACAGCTTTCTAGTTCGGATACTGATTCGAAAAGACAACACAGACAATAAAGTTTTTAAAAGGGAATTTTATACAAAAAAAAAAAAAGAAAGAAAGATTGGGATAGAAAAGATAAAGTGTTGCATTTTTAGTGCAATTTACTGGAACTTATCTGAGAGAGTGTCCGGGAAACAAAGTTCTTTGAATTTGAGTATTTTTCTTTTCCCTTTTGTTTTGTCGAAATATTTCATAAATCTGCGAGTCTTCTTTAAAGTTCTTTTCAGCGGAATTCTCGGTTGAATTTCAGTCGTCGACTTTCGTTTAATTTTACTTTTATTTCTTGGGGAGCCCCATTGAAGAAGCGAGTGATGAAATTTAAGTTTTTCCTGCCTTTACAGTTTGGTCCCCGAATTCGTACTTTCGTTTGATTTTGGTTTTATTTCCTAGGAAGTTCCATTCAAGAAGCGAGTGACGAAACCCATTTGCTGGCTAATTTTTCCTGCTTTCAGTTCGGCCCCCGAATTCGTACTGAGGGTCTGAATGAGCTTTTTGGTGATTACTTCTCCCTTCTCCAATCCGGCCAAACCAAGAGCCGTACGTGGTCGACTTGATTTTTGCCTTAGAAATAAATTTTTATAAACCTCGCTGGAGTTAGTATGGGGATTTTTATTAGCCCCGAAAAGCCCGGTTTATTCCTACGTTTTGTAAAAGAATAAACCGTACTTCGACAGCAGTAGGGAATTGGTGACAACTTTTGAAGAAAGGAAGACGAACGACTTTTAGTGCAACAAAATTTATATACAACAACAACAATAAACAGGGGTTTACACCAAATGGAACAAACAACGAATGTGTAAGTGTTCAAAAAAAAGTTAAAGGTTCTGATAGGTGGTAGGGTTTTGTAAGGTAAAATTATAAGGTAAAGGTGTAGGATAAAGTATGGTAAGGTTTGTTATGTGAAGGTTGTAAGGTTGTAAGGTTGTGTGAAGGTTTGCAGATAAAATACCTGCTGGAACTTAACTGTCTGTGTGTCCTGTTCCTTTTAACTCAGCACGTGCGTTCGTCGCTCTTGGCTCCTGGCTGGTGGAAGAAGGTACCAAATACGTTGCCGTCAAGAGCTGCTACGAATGGACCGGTTGCTAACAGTGGTGGGAGTGGAAAATAGAAGAAGAATCTCCAGTGGAGCTCTTTTTTTATAATGGACGCCACGTGACCCCAAGGGGCTGCTGCTGTTCGGTGAAACAGGATCACCAGTTCCTTAACAAAATTTCTACATTAGAAATGTCTCTTAGTTCAAGGAAGAGACATGAAGAAATATGCCAAGTGTATGATGGAAAGAAAAGGGCGAAACACATAATTGCAAATCAAACGACAAGTGAAAAATTTAACAATTGTATTGACAAACAAAAGAAACAAAAAGTTCTAATAATTGTGTTGGTGAGTGTGAGAATGTGTGTGAAATTGAGAAGTAAAATGTTCGGTAGTTGTTTTGGTAAGAATGAATTCATTTTAGGAAATTTGATTTTATTAATGGTATATCAACCTTCTTGGGTTATTTAATGCCAAACCCATCCTTCTAGAAAAACAGTAGTGTTACTCTTTAACTCTTATAACTGGGAGGATAAGGGAGTTCATACTTTTCCAACAGGTATTTGTCCAAAAGTGAAGGTAACAGCGCGACTGGAGTTCGAACTCACTTACTTCGATTCCGCAGTGCAGCGCTTTAACCATTACACCACGTGGACAACCTCCAGGAAATTTGACGTGTGTTGAATCGTAGTAAAATTGAAGTGGAATGTAGTTGGGGTGGTGATTCTGGGTTCATCAAAAGCCGCAGTAGGAAGCTTAAGACGAGTGTTGTGATGTTGAATGTTGCGGTTGCTAGAAGTTGATGTTCTTGCGTCTGTCTGTGCGTTCATTCTGTCTGGACATCGAAAGAATCTCGTCTTTTAAAGTTTTCCCTTCCTCAAATCGGATCAAGTTTGCTCTTTCTTTATTTTTTTTACCACGAAAGTCATTGATTGGTCGAAAAATTACTTTTAATTTTATTTTTTGTGATAAATTCTAGCAACATTTCACCGTGCACGGAGCCTATGTACAGTGACGCATATTTTTATTTATTTATTTTATTTTATTTTTCATTTTGAAAAAAATCTCGGTCCCAGCAACATCCGGTGAGTGCTTTCCTGTCCTGTTAATCGGAATTGCCATTATTTTGTTTGTACGATAAATCAGAAGAAATACCTATTAGTCATATAACAAAGCCCCCTTAGATCTTCATTCTGATTGAATTTATGTGTGTGCTTGTCTTATGTGAGTGTATTCTGTGTGACGAGTGTATTATGAAGCCCTTGTAACGTGCTGCCATTTGACCTCTTGTTAGCATAACTAGGATTAATCTCAAGTTGTTTTGGCGTTGTTTATATTTTACAAGTGAGTTTTGAATCCTCTTTTTCTAGAATTTTCCACTCTGTGTGTTCTTTGCTGATTGGTCTAAAAATATAGGAGTGTAAATCCTATTCTTTTTTCATTTGACAATAAAACTATGAAGGTGAGATTTTAATTACCTATTGTCACGTGATATCCCACTGAGACGATGGAAGTGGGATGACTACTATCCTTTCGTTTGAATTAACAGTAGCAAGCCATCAGAGAGTGACCGTTAAGAAAGAATGTAGGTCACAGAGGGGAGACCAACAGATGTTGGTACTTGGTAACCTCACTCGGGTCGCCTGACACCGGAAGGAAGAAGGTAGAAGCCAAACGATTGGCTGGGACCCTAAAACGGAAGTGGGGACTCCTCCCCGTCAGCGGAAACGAAAAGAAAAAGTTAGTTATTGGACAGGGCTCGTGGCAGACAGACCCAAAGCCAGTACTCCGGGTGAAGAAGACAAAAAAATATCTCGGACACGAAGGACCCAAAATCTTCAAGCCAGTGTTAAAAATAGCATAAAGTCTATTAGCCCGTAAAAGAGGAAAGATTCTCCACAGGAATTCCATCAAAGAAAATAAGATAAGTACCCTTGGGACTGTTTCTCCTTATACCAAATTTTGTATACCCTCTCTCTCTCTCTCTCTCTCTCTCTCTCAATTTGAAGGAAAACGAAAGAAAAGAAAAGAAGAAAGACATTTATGTTCATGGACTGTTCATTTATTATATATTTGACACTTTGAAGGTACTATTTACCAACCCCTCCGCTCGGGCAGGATATGACACAAGGTCAATTTTTAAGCGGAGTTTAACAGGTTTGAATTCAGAGTTTTCCTTCTCCTAGACTAGTTGCCTCAACAAGGCTGAAGAACCTAGTCCGTCCTACTATTTACCCATAGCTGGAGGGAGAATAAGGGGGTTCATACCTTTCCCAAGGGTATTTGCCCGAAAGTGAACATAATAACGCGACTGGAGTACGAACACTTTGAAGGTGTATATCCATGTGTAGTAAAAGATTCATGTATTTTAATGTTCCCACGTGGCCGAAGTTGTTATTTGCATTGTCTTCTCCGAATTTGTTACTTCATGTTTCTTTTCCAGGTTCACGTCGCCTTATGTTATCTTGCTTAAAATTGTCCTATTAATTCCTTTAAAATATCACATGGGAAACCGGAGTTGCCGACTACTACAATAATTAATATTATTACGTCTCGACCTAGGTCCATATCTTCCATTGTCTAGGGGAGGAAGTTTAGTGGCCTTGGTGGGTGGGTGTATAGTGTGAAATTTGGAACCCCTTGCCAGCGGCAGTCAGTCTGGCCATAAATTAATCCCCCACATAATATGCCAGTTCTTATATGCCTGAGAAAAAAACTCTGAACGAGGACTTATTCTACAAGGGATCAAGTGCCAACCTGCCCCGTCTTCACACGTGCGAAAATAAAACCCGTTCTGGGATAAAAGTAAATCTTTCGCGTCACACCTATATATTGTCGAAATTGTTGGGGTCGTTACAAGAAACCGACTTTAAAACAAATTAACAAGACAAAACAAAAACTACAGGACGTTTAGGCCCCAATGCTAAAATTAAACAAATCGAAGCTTAAAATAAACGAAACACTTATCACACAAGTTACAAAGTTTTATTCGATGAAGTGGACAAAAAAAAAAGACTAGTGGGTTGCATATCAGTCCCTATGTAAGAATTAATTAACAAAACTTAAAAGAAAAGCAACATTAAAAACATAAGCAAAACTTACATATCTCTTACATTCATTGACAAAACATACAACTAAGGTAACATTAATAATTGTATCTAAAATTACATGTATCTTACTTCCCTGTAAGCGGCTGAAACCGGTCCCTTTTTTCTTTCTCTCCTAGGAAAAGAAAGCCAAAACTTCCTAATTCATGTTGTCTGTTATTTTTTCGGAGACTTCTTCTCTTTTATTAAGTTTCTTTCTTTCTTTGACTGTGGGGAAAGTTTCTTTCTTTCTCTGTATTCGGAATCTACAGGTCCTTTAGACCTCAATTATTCTGGTTTGTTTTTCCTCGAAATAGCTATTAAACAAATTGGTAATTTCTAGTCCGCCCGTTTCAACTCAAAAATCTCCAGGTCTGCATCATTCAGAAATTACGTTATTTATATATATATATATATATATATATATATATATATATATTTTCATAGGACTAAAAAAAATTCTGCCACGTGCTATCTCATGTTGGAATTTGTAAATTCGGCAGTTAATATCTGCTCGAATATGATTGGCTGTTTTGAAGTTGTGCCTGTATCCCTCATTCCTGCTGTTATTTAAGTGATACCCACCAGGGATCTCCCTCCTTTTTTCTTCTTTTTTTCAGACTTGAGTAGAAGGCTCGGCCTGGCTCGTTCTCTTTACTTTGTGAGTACTTTTAATTCGCCTTCGACTTAAGCTTCAGTAAAAGGCCTATTAGTCGCATAGGTTAAGCTTCTTTTCCTTACATTTATTTTTACTTATTACTTGTTGAAACAATAAGCCTACTGCAGACTATTTATAGTTTTGGTATGCAGTCTCCCAAAGGAAGTTGAGTTTAAGGTCTGGAGGCAGAATTATTGGACTTTTTTGCCGACAAGAGCTATTGGCCGGGTCAGTAGATTCGGTTAATGCCTCCCAAGACTCAAGAAAATTCGAGTTGAAACAGAAAGATATTCATCTCTAGGAGAAGGATGCTGAGACCTATTTGAAGTCTATGTAAAGAAATACTAAACATCGTTTTCAACAAGCCCACACAGGAAACTAGAAGAACACGGTTGTCCAGATTGATTCTACACAAGGAGACACTGAGAAAAGAACAAACCCTAAAAATTGGCTTCGAAAAGAACTTTAACGTAAAATACCAAAGAAAGGAATTTTATCATTAACTAAAGTTAAATTAACAGAAGGTGGTTAACGGCATTGCTTCGTGCAAGTCAGTGGTTTTTTTTATACCGTCTTTTTTTTTTTTTGGTTATGATATTGTCGTTACTTGAATGTTTGTTATTCTTGTTATCTTATTCAATGATTTCGACAAGCTAAGGGGAAAATATGCAAAGCTAAATTTTGTAAAATTCATTTCTCTTGAAATAAATTACTTTATGGGAACATTGTTTTTTTTTAAGAAATATAGATACACTTCTCTTTCAGGTAGCAAAAGCTAGAATTCCCACCCCCCTTTTTGTCTCCTTTATTTTTATTCTTTTCTCTCACCCTTCGCTAAACCTGACAGTTACGGCTAGATTTCTTGAGCAATGCAGAGATAAAGTCTACTAGGTAATGTAGGTAGAATTGTACTTTATATGGCGACTAGCGTTTGGATAATTTTGTTAATTTTTCGTATGTTGGTCATTGCAATTTAAAACCTAAAATTAAGCATATTAATTGAATTGAGCACATTTCTCATACCCTATAATGGGTTATCGAGGAAAGAGGATTAAATTTTACTTCCTTCTCCCACTTCCAAAAAAGAACCCTTGACTCCCCCCCTACAATAGCAAGTCCACTGTTTCGGCCAATCCGATATCAATAAGAACAGCCCTGTTCCTTTCTGCCACCTTCCAAGTGGGTGAAAAAGTAAATACTTTACAATCCACTACTCTATAGTTAGAATCGCAAACTGTTGGTCTTCTCTCAGTGAAAAAGTCTTTCTCCCCTCCCCAATTTTTACAATTATGTATATATAGATATGTGTGTGTGTGTGTGTGTGTGTGTGTGTGTGTTATAAGTGCCCGTGCGTGTTTTTTTAAAAGCATTTTTCATTCCAAACTAGAGTGATATGTGTCCTTGTGATGTAATAAAATATATAATTTATTTATAATATAATCTACAGAACAATGATCTGATTTTTGCTCTGGTTCCGACGAACTGTCATTAATTCTCATACAATTAAATACTCAAATGTACTTTCCTTTATTTATTTTTCAAATTATTATAGGATGTAGCAAAACATTGGGCTTAGTGATCCCTGAAGACGGTCTCTAAATGAGTAAAATGATTGTAGAAAGATCGAATTCTATTTTGTAGCAGCTCAAACCAATTTGTACCTAAATTTACGTTTCAAACCGAATAGTTTGTACTTTTAAAAATATTTTTGAAATATTTTAGGATTAGGATTACCTTTGAATTATATTATCATTCACGTAAGTGTCTTAAACAATGCTTATGAGCTTTATAATGCTTGTAAAAATGCCATTGGAAATATTCTTATTTGAATAAGAAGTGTTGTTTTTCTTTGCAGCTACCGTACTTATGAAATTCAATCGTTTGCTGCTATTGTTTGGTTCGCTCGACTTCTCCAAAAAGGAGGCGAGAAAGTTAGAATAACCAGAAAGCATGGACGGGTCTGTTGTTGCTTCGTCTTCGGATATTTCTCCAAATTCACCATCGGATATGAATGTAACTTCGGGGAACGACTCTAAATTGGATTTTATGAAATACTTTAAACCCAATGCCATCTTGAGGTAATGTTCAATTTCCTTGTTTTATTTCATAACTAACCAAATTGCATATTTTTTGTTCTTTTTCTTGTTATTTCATTCTGTCATCATATATTTTACAAGTATTTAGAAAAAGAGAAGGTTCTGTTTATTAATTCATTTTACTTTGATGACGATGTTAGTAAGTAGGTTACTTATTTCTGGTAAGCAACTTTTAAACACCACTTTTCAGGTAAGTGTTAAAAATTACGCCGGAAATTTTTTTTGTTCCTTTTTTAAATGCCTTTTTAGATGAAAATCTATTTAGTGAACGGAGATCCGCGTTGAGCAGACAGCACCTTCCCAGGAGGGTAAAGTTGAGTCGGATACATTCCGAGTGTTAATTACAATAGTCGAGAGTTCTGGATTATTCGTTTTTACAGTATATTCATTTACCCACCGTAATATGCAATATTGTGTCGTGTGTCCTTATCAGGTGCTGGTTAAAAAACAGCCCCCCCCAACATATCCTAAAATACCTTATTTTACTTTGTGGGATGGTAAATAAAATGCCCACTTACCAAAAAAGTATTGAGAGAAAGGGAACAGATAATAAAGTTTGTCCCACGTGTTCGAATTTTCTTAAAGATTTTTTTTTTTGGCTTAAAATAAATAAATAAATAAAATTGAAATATTTTCGATTAAATATATTTCTTGGAAAAATGGTTTTGGTGTTGTTTTTTTTTTCTCTCACGAGAACAGAATAACAACGAGTGTAAGAATGTCTCCGTCGTAATTCTAAAAAGTCGTACATGAAATAAAATCATGTACCTCGTGCCACAACTGACCAAATCTTAGTAAATAACATTGAATCATTTACTGATTGATTGATTTTTTTTTTTTAATTCATTGATAATTTTTCTTGAACATTCTTTTTCTCCTTAAAACATTGAAAAAAATTCCAGATTGTTCTATTTTGCATTATTTGTGTTTTTTTTTGTGTTTTGTTTTTAGTTTATTTTTAATTTTTTTTTATTTATATTTTATTGCTTTATGATTCCGACTTGCGATCGAAATAGTGAGAAGGTATATACGTTGCGTTTAACGTCGGAAATTATTTAAAAGTAGATATAATTTATTTGATTACAAGTCAGAACATTTAAAAGCTTTCTTTCCAAAGTGTTTTGTCTTTTTACAGAAATGTATTTAAAACATTTTTGACCTCTGTGTACCTTTTTCCTTGTGTAAGAAATCACTACTCTTGATTAAAAAAAAATCATCAAAAATCGGGATTTATCCAATTTTAATGAACTTTTCTGTGTTCATTTATTAATGAATAAATGAATTTCATATTGCAACAGTTATTCTATAAAATAACTTGCAGATTTTTTTCAGGTCACTTAACCGTCATCCGTATATGGCACTATTTAATCAGTTGGGATATATGATATCGCATATACTTTATTTATTTGATAAAAAAACAAAAGTTTGAATGTGTGGATGAAATTAAGAAATGTTTAAATTGTTGTCGAAAACTACTTACTGACTTTGTTGGAACTGGGTGTGTGGTCAAGCAGTACTTGCTGGCGTGCTGTAACTAATGAGAAAGCCAGAAGCAAAGAGAGGTGGCTTCTTATAGGAACGTGAAATGCATTGTGGGTAAGTGGGTTGAGATAAAGACAATCACTGAATATTAGATTTTTGAAAATTGTTTTGAGAGCTTTTAATACTATGATTTAATAGAAAATATCATTTCTTTTAGATTATGAGGAAAATAATTCTGTATTGATATTTGTTCAACTTGAAGAGAGAGGGGGGGGCCTTATGTTTGTATTAGATTTTGGCTGACTTTTCTCCACTTGGGCTAAGTCTAAATATGTTATTAAAAAAGATATTTTATTAATTGAAAAATATAAATTTTAAAGCAAAAATCTTGGACGTTTTTTAAATATTTTTATTTCTTAAGATATAAAAAATGTTAGATGAAAACCTCCAAAAAGACTCATTTAAGCAATTTAATGGCATATCAACTTTTTTAGGTTATTTAATGCCAAAGCCATTCTCCTCGAAGAACAGTGGTGGTACTATTTAACCCATAGCTGGGAGGATAAGGGGGTTCAATACCTTTCCCATGGGTATTTGCCCGAAAGTGAACGTAATAGCGCGACTGGAGTACGAACTCGCTTACTACGATTCCGCAGTCCATCGCTTTAACCATTACACCATGTGGACACCCTCTGTATATTCAGGTTGAATATTTGAGTAAATATGTAAGAAAAAAAAACAAAATTTTTTTTTTTCATAACTCTAGGAAATTTAATGAAAGGTAAAAGTTAGTTTTTGAACAATTTGTTAATTATTATCAAGTAAAATATTGAATATTAAAAAGGCAGTTATTATTTGAGCTTTCCTTATTGTACATTCAAATACTGTGTTAGCATGCTTATTATGATACAGTTTTCTAGTCTTCTGTGTTAATGATATGTGTGTCAGGATGGAGAGAGTTTCTGTCATTAATTTTGACCTCCTATACAAAATACCACCGTAAGTGACATAGTTATCAATGTGTAAGTAATATTTTTACATTAATTGGTTTATTTATTTTTCTGGTTACTTATTTACTAATTCATTTAAAAAAATTTTTTTTAAAGATTTTAATAACACTTTTTAATTTACATAACTTTAAGTTGGGTAAGGTTGTCAACTTTTGGTGAATTTAAATCTTTAAATGTATCAAAAATCAATTAGATTTGTAATGTTATTTTGCTTTTAATACTGATAATTATGATGCTTGGGTTGTAGAATACACTGACTGCAACTTTGCAAGGAGGTAAGACCCACTCCTCCCAATGAGTGTCCTGGATATAATAATAAGCCATCTGATGGTGAGGCTGCAGCTCTGGGAAACGTGGAGTACCATTTCATTGCCATTACTCCCTGGTCCACTCTGACCCGGAGTGGTAGTATGTGTTAGAGTTCCATCTGGGTCAAATAGAAATATTTTATCATTTTTTTTTTTTTTTTTTTTTTTGTACTTTAAAGCATTTAAATGTATGCAAACAAATTACTGCTAAATTGAATTATTAGTTTTATATAGCAATATTTGGAACCATTTAACTGTGTGCAAACAAATGAATAATGTTGAATTGAGTTGCTAGTGTCAAACAACAATATTGGAAATCATTTAACTGTGCGCAAACAAATGAGTTCTGGCTTGTTTAAAAATTGTTAGCTAAAAACTATTCATTTCTAAATCATATATATTTTGTATATATATATATATATATATATATATATATATATAAAAACAGAATTTGGCATTAAATATCCTACAAGTGTTGATATGCCATCAAACACAAGCAACTTAAAATTGAACCCGAATTAAAATGAATTAAAAAATAATTAAAGTTATTATTTAAATAATTCTAATAATTTTTTATTTCATTTTAACCGAAAAAAATGCAAAATTTTGTTACTACCTAATTATCTTTTCATAGTTATCTACTAAGCTTAGCTTAGTTGTGGCACAATGTACCCAGTATTGAGCTCCCAGTGAAAATTTAACTCCCTAACAATGGTCTGCTAATTTAACTTGCTAATCATTACACCATGTAATTTGCCCTTGAAGAATATGTATCCCAGCATAGATTTTGATTCAGTTTATATCATGGTATATCAACTTGGCCTAGCGGTTAGAGTGTTCGCCAATGGCCCAGGTGACCTGCCTTCAATCCCAGGTGGAGTCATACCAAAGACTTTAAAAATGGTACTTGATGTCTCCTTGCTTAACACTCAGCATTATATAGGTATGGATCAAGGGTAAAGTGGAGCAATCCAGGGAAAGGAGTAGCGCCCTCCCCTACACCTTGGTGTAGTAGCTATCGAAAAGGGAGCCTTCGGGTCACCCTCGACTTACTTATATCAACTTGTTATGGGTTATTTCATGCCACAATTTGATGAATTTCTAAGTGTTTGATTATAATCATTGCTATATTTTCAATGTTCTTTTGTATTATTTTAATTTGCCCCTTTTTTTTTTTATTTGTCTGCAGTTTGGGTATTCTAAGCCCTACCAACAAGGCAAATGTAACACTTCTTAATACTTATCATTTGCACATGGTATCAAGATTTCCTTTCTAACATTTTAATAATTCTTGTTAATTTTAATTATTTGTTTGCATAGTTATCTGGTTTCAAGTATTCCCATCCAATATTAATACTTTTCAAACAGATCTCTTTGATCCATAGATGGCACCCTAAAAGATACTTCCACTTTGCAGCAGAGTGGATCTGGGAGTAATGTCAATGAAGCAGTACTCCACATTACTCAGTTTCAGAGTCTCAGTACTGGATGCAGTTCACTGTCATACCCAGGATACATACTGGGTGTGATCGGTAGACTGTCATCTGAATTCTGCAAAAATAAAAATAACACCAACATCTCACTTTATCAGATTAATTGACCAAAATTACATGAAAATATCTTGAAATATTATATTTATTTAAAGAAATTGGCTTTAACCAAGACTTCCAGATGATTTCAGAATCTCCTGTAAGCCTTTCTGATGGTCTCCTTGTTTAAATTGGTAGATGCTGCAGTTATCCTTGCCTTCAGTTCATCTTTGATGTGACACATAGTTATGTTGATTTCTTGCTCAATTGCACCCTACACATAATAATCCACAGGATTTCAATCTGGCCAGCCAACTCTGGGTTCTTCAGCTTGTGTGGCATGGTGCTGAGTCCCATTGCCAGACAAAGGATCTTTTAGTAGCCACGCTCTTGATTCAAGTGCTTGTTGTAGGCCTTCTTGTTTAATTTGAGGCTATGTGGGAAGATGAATGGAGGCATAATATCATCATCTTTAGTGACCCCCACCTCTCTCCAAAAAATAAACTCAAAATGCAAACTTTCTTGTTTCTTACTTTAATTGAAAAAGACCTAACCCTATCACTTTGAAGTGAGAGGTCATTATCTAACTCTTGTCACATGACTGAATATACTGTGATAAATGAATGAATTTATTGGTGTTTATATAGAATAGTTGAATAAAGAAAGTGTCTATAATTTCTTTGATAATGGACAAAAATATTAGATACAAATAACCACTATCATCATCAAGGCATATTAACAGCACAGACTCTTTTGGCTCTCTTTTGCCATCCTTCCCTATCAACCATCATTCTTGGTAAGTTCTCTAGACTGCACCTTGTGTTCCCACAGAGCTGATGAATGTAAATTTTTGCTGGTCACCCAACACTGGTGTGTCCATGTGTAAGAGTTGATAGAAGAATATCATTTATAAGTTTGTCTTTATTCGACCAGCAATGTTCAACATGTCTTATTTGAATGTTTTGTAAGATGGGAGGTCAGTGGCTGTACAACTGTTTTGTAGGGTGCTGCTTCCAAGATTTGTTCAAAACTGTATGCGGCATCCTTGTGTAGTTCCCATCTAGCTTTTTCTCCAAGCATTTTGTTAAAGTCCATGTGGTGTAGCCATACAGTCATATTGACATGGCTCCTGTTTGGAAGAATTTCCATTTTATAAGAGAGATCAGATTTTCAGAAGGTTGATAACCTGTCAATAGCAGTCCATGCTTTATCTATACATATGTTGACAAATGACATAGCAATTTATATATGAACTGGTCTACTTCAGAGGCTTGCCATCTAATAAAAATGTACCAATTCTGTTTTACCTGAATTCTCTTGTATAAGACCAAAGAAGGAGATCCATTGGCACCGTTTGTGTTCATAATCTGCCTTGATTATGTACTAAAAATGTTATTAGATCTAATGAAAGGAAATGGTTCAACAAAGGCAAGAAGCAAATGGTATCCCACTGAAACTGATGCAGACTATGCAGATATTTTTGTACTTTTTGCAAATACACCTGTTCAAGCTAAATCTTTGCTCCATAGTCTGGAGCAGGTTGTGATTGGTCTCTATGTGAACTCAGATAAACCAAATAAACATATTCATCCCAACACTCTTGGCATATCATTTTTTATCTTTTTCAACCCTTCCAAAAAAAAAAGAAAAGAAAAAAAGTTATTAGTTAGACTGAGAACTTTGCAGTATTAAAAGGATTAATTTTTATAAAAAAAACGAATCCTTTCACGAAAAATAAAACTACTCTTTGAAAAAAAAAGAAAGGAAAAAATAAAAAAAGACAAATGTGCCTCATGTGTACAACTAAGAACTATTTATTACCAACTAAATAAAAATAAATAAAAAGGAGTTACAAAGTTTTGAAGAAAAATACTAGTTGCTAAAATTAATTGCTATTTTAGCGACCAGTCAAAAAAACTGAATCAAGTAACAATGATATAAATTGTTTTGAAAAACACTGGGTCACTCATGAATTATAAGGAGCTGATTTGTCTGACAAACAAAGGAGCTGGTACTTACAACTAAAAAAAAGGGGTGTTGATTGAATGGAAAGGTAAACTGGCTCATTGGCCCTGTGGGTAGAGTGTTTGCCAATGGTCCGGGAGACCTGGGTTCAATCCTAGGTTGCGTCATACCAAAGACTTTAAAAATGGTACTTGATACCTCCTTGTTTAACACTCAACAATATAAGGTACGTATCAAGGGGAAAGGAGTAGCGCCCTCCCCTACACCTCGGTGTAGTAGCTATTGAAAAGTAGTCTTCGGGTCACTCTCGACTCCGGTTGCCAACTTTACTTACTATGAATGGAAAGAAAGATTTAGAAGAGGAAAACCTGTTCACTTTTCTGCCAAGAATACAGTGAATAATGCAGACACATGCGGGTTCATTCAGTAATTCTTTCAGCATGTGTATTGGACAGCAAATTTAATTGTACACCTCATGATCTGAATCAAGACAGCACAGATATAGATGACAGCATGTTTCGGTAAGAAGAATACAGCACAGCAGGTTAGTTCTGGGACACCTCGTGATCAAATTCGAGACAACACTAATTCACAGATATAAGTAACAGCGTATTTCCCTAGGAGAGGTCCAGCACAGTAGTAAAATTTTCCCGATTCACCATTTTCCCTTAACTGTAGGGAACAGCAAAGTTTAAAAACCAGCACATCTTGTGAAAATTCACAGAACTACTAAAATTGACATCTTGACTACCTCGTGACTTGAGCTGAAAAAATCTATTCTCTCAGCTGGTGGTGTCAATTCCAAAAAATCCTGTCATTTCCTTCTGACAGTGACAACCATAAAAGCCCCTTCCAAGAAGATGTTCCCCTTACAATAAAATAATTCCAACAGTATCTCAGACTAAAAACTCAAGCTAGAGTTTTTGGAAATCATATTGACACCCATGCCTATTTTATATCAGGTGTACTTCCATTAATAATGGTTTCCTTTTTTGTACAAGAAAGAATATTAAGTTGAAATAATATCATTTTACTGCCATATGTAGTATACTGCTGCTGAATCTTGACAAACAATGAGGAACACATATATATTGAAATATAATCTTACATTTTTATTCTTTGACGGTGGCACTTGTGTGGTGCAGGAGACCAATCAGAGAGAGTTCTCACACACAAAGAAGCTGTTGGGAATCGGAACAACCAGCGGGAACTGACTTCTGCCAAAATTCTAGACCTTATAGTCTTAAAACTCCCACATGACTCACATGGCCACACCTCTTCACCCATGCAATGCTTGTTCTCCATTGGTCACAGTTTAAACCCCTTGCATTTTTTTGTGCCTCTGGTATCTTGCCCATGTATTTCTGCTTTTCCACGTCACTTTGTTGATTTTATCTACGACTGGATGTATCTATCAACTACATCCACCCGGTTCATCGCAATATATTACACATACTGTTAGAAATATTCATCTCGGTCATTTCATTAATCAGAGGTGGATTGATAAACTATTGATCAGGGTCCTTGGGAAACAAAAGGGCTATTGACCCCTTAACCTGTCTAACATTAAAGGCCTTGTCCGCTGAGGCTGTAGAATATGCTAGACTGTCAATGTCATCTGTAAACCACAGGTTTGTAAAGACCCTACTGCCTATACTGATTAACAGTTCATGGTCAATTATTACATTTATATAAATTTTTCTTTTCAACTTTTCGGTAATTGTTTTTATGATTTTACTGAGAATTTATTTTATTGAATGCTTAATTTTTATTGTTTTGTTTTTTGCTTTCCAGTGGTGAACAGCTGTATTATTATTCAAGAAGAGGGGGAAAAACAGTTCCTTCAAAAGGTGGTCATAAAGACTTTGAACCTGATGGATCTTGGCTGCAGGGGAAAAAAATGGACATGTTTGATGACATGTTGGAAAATTTGTTAAATGAACCAAGAATTGGGAAGCAGTGAGTAACCAACTTATGATTATATTTATTAAGTGTAGCTTAGTAGTCTAAAATAGTACTTCCCCAAAAAGTCCATATAGATGCCTGGTGGGGTGGGGGGTGAATAAAATTTTAGCTAGATGAATAAAAGCATAGAAGTTCACAGGGAGATGGGTGAATTTATTAATTTGAATTCATAAATCTCTTTATAACTGGACAACAAAATTTGTTGGATCACACGGACTAGTTGTCAGATATCATACAGCAAGCAGAATGCCTAATAAGTAGTGATAACCATTTGTGATATGTCATTCATATACAACCCATTCAAAATATAGAGGTTATTTAAATGAAGAAAACTCTCTAAACCAGGGCTTCTCAAACTGGTCCTTATAAGTAAAACCTTTGGAGGTGAATAAAATGTTCACAGGGTGAATAAAAGCATTGGGGGTGGGGATCCACAGTTGGGGTGAATTTATAAATCCCTTTCTAACAAGAATTGTGTGAAAAAAATTTTTTTATTATGAATATGAATTAAAAATCAATTTTATCATGTTCATAATACTTCCTTTGGGAAGTGACATATAGATGAAATTGTTGATCCCACTTCTGCTGTAAGACTTCAATTGACTCATCATGTTCTCTTGCATCTTGGCAACAATGATGATGGCTTTTGATTTTAGAGAACAGGAAATACTCACATTGACTCAGGTCTGGTGATTAAGAGGGTTGTACTATCTTAGGAAAATCCTTCTGGGCCAAAAGCTCATTCTTCGAGTGTGTCTAAAAAGTAATGAAACTGATTTTTTTTTTTATTTTTCAGGTTGGCAACCCTGACAAAAAATCAGCTGATCCATGTTAATTTATCACCACTCATTCTCACCATTAAGTGTTGATTAAAACTAACAAGAATCCTCATTTTTGTTGCATTTTCCACAGTTTATGAAGTGTCTGGTCTGTTGAAACAAAGTTCCTTTTCACTAGTTTCTTGGCAAACCAGAAAGCTTTACAACACCTAAATATCAGTTAGCCTGTATTAATTTAAATGTTTCAATCTCATATTTCTAAAATTTAACCCCAAATTAAATCATGTTCCATTTTATGACACATTTAATCAGACACACTTTCAATGATAAAAGATTACTCAGTTGAATAGGAATCCTTAAAATGTTCCATATGGACCTCTGGGGTGATGAAAAACATAGGGAGGATCCACAGGGATGAATTTACTAGTTTGTATTGAAATATCCCTTTATAACTGGAGAACAAAAATCACTGGATTATATTGACTATTTGTCAGATGTTGTACATCTAACAGAAAGCCTGATGGTCATTTGTTATGTAATGTTCACATACAATTGATTCACAACATGCGAGTCTTTTAAATAAAGAGATTTGACTCCGATTGAAAAAAATTCAGATCTTTTCAGCATTGTTTACTAAGATATTTTTGCAATAGAAAAACATTTAAAAACAATTTTATTTTTAACAAATTATTTTATCAAAATACTAAATTCTAAAATATCTCTTTTTATATTAGATTATGAGATGTTTTTAGGCAAAAAAAACAATTATCTTATAAGAAGAATAAAAACATAGAAAGAAAAATAATGAAAAAATAAAATCAAAATCATATGCCTGACATTTTAATTCTTATCCATGGTAACAGATTTTTAATGAATAAAATTAAAAATCAAATTATTATTAGCAAAAAATCCTGTTCTGACCAAAAAGAATTTAGTTTTCATTTAAGTCAGGTTCTGTTTTGCCAGCTATTTGTTGTTGTGGATGTTATCATATGATTCAATATTCCATTTATAATAACTTTTCTGTATTTTATAAAAATTTTAATCTTAAAACTAAAAACATTTTAAAAAATTAAACCCTCTCATTTTGGTATCTAGTGAGATTAAGAAAAAATGCTGGCAGTATTCATTTAATTTATTTGGCGTTCAATTAAATTTAATTACGAGGTATCCATCAAGTAAAATGTTTGAAGAATACAGAAATAAAAGTAAATAAGTTGACATTATCCTAATATTCATGAGCTTTTTAGTTGCCATCAAACTTATTCTTCTCATTAAAAAATAAATCCTGAATTAAAAGTGTGTTTGCATTCAAACTTCACTGATTCTTTTCTTGTGTAAATTGTGTTAAACACTGGTAAATTAGTTTAGTAATTCAATATTCAATTAATTCATTTGGGTTTTGAATGGAAATTGAATTTGGTTACAAGGGTTACATCAAGTAAAAAGTTTGAAAAACTCTGGTCTGACACAAGGCCAAAAATAGGATGTACCTAATGTAAAACTTAGTTGAGAATAACTTGCAAATTATCGTTACATGATAAATGATGGGTTTCTGATTTTTCTAATGAATATTTATTTTCAGGGGATCTCTTCTGATCGGAATCTGGGACCCGGAGAAAAATCTTGTCGAATGCAAGAAAGATGCAGTAAGTACTAGTAAAATTTTAATTTTTTTCTCCAAGTTCTTCTTTTCTTATTTGATGATTCTTTCAAACTTGCATACATATCTGTATTGTAATTTGGATTTAGTTTCTTCTGACTTTTATTTAAGAGTATTTCTTATCCGACAGTCGGGTTATCATCATGGCACTCTCTGTTTCATCTCATCAAGAAATATGAGTAAAAGTATTGCGATATTTTGGTATGTGCTAGTTTGTGGGATGTATATCACATGACCAAAGCAATTCAAGCCATGCAAGGTATCTGGTATAGTTGGTAGTATTGTGGTAGCTGGTGCACTGACATGTTGTGTCCTCTCTGTGTGATTTGAAAGCTGCACAGATGAACTTACGACATAGTCTATTTCAGGAACTTATGCTTTACGAGTTTGAACTCCACCATAATGCCATGAAAGCGACTAAAAACATCTGTGTGAATAGTGAAGGCACAGTTGATCACTGTCCTCTAACCAGATGGCTGAAGAAATTTGATGATCCTGCAATCTTAAAAGTGTGGTTTTCAAGGCTGTGCTTCAAGCCATCAAAGCAAATCCTGTGTACAACACTCGAGCTTGGCCTTTCATAGCTCAATGTAATACATTATCTTCATGACCTTGGCAAAAGCATCTGGAGCTGTTGAATTGTGTCTCATGTACTACCAAAATATTGCAAAACTTTTGACTTCTTAAATTATGTCACTTTATGATCTAACTTCTCCAGCTGTATGTACTCCTATGGACCCCCACATATGGCTGGACAAAAGCAGGATGATCAGTTCGAACATACATACAGCAGCTATGTGAGGATACGGGATGTAGCCCTGAAGACCTGTCAGAGGCAATGAACGATAGGGAGAAGTGGTGAGAGAGGGTCAGGGATATCCGTGCCTGCGACACGACATGATGATGATGATGATGATCTAACTGTATTTTTTGCATTTTTATCTTAAATTTTAACATTTCTATCTTTTATTTTTGAGTCCAGTTGATATTTTCCTCAAAAAGAAAAATTTTTTTTAAGTGAAGAGGCTTTATTGGAAGCACTATTATTCTCATCACAATAGCTGTATTTAATTACATATATATATATATATATAGTCATCCACAGATAGACTGTTTTGTTGTATCACAACTCCTCAGTGTGACTAGACATGTGAGATGCTTCAAGCTGGGATCGAAACCCCCATAACTTTACATCAGACTGATAACATATCCCTCAGTCAATTAGCGACCCAACAGTGGTTCGGCAATTTAATGCATATGTATTAACTTTGGTTTATTTACCTTTTATGCTATCGGATACCAGAGTGCTCAATTCATTAGAAGAGCTTGGCATTACGCAAGAGGCAAGCTTTAATTCCTTTGCCAGAGTGCTCAACCTCTGGGGTGAGGAAGGATTATTCAATTAAGGTGAATTTTGTCTAAGGAGTTGCGTATAGGAAATACTGTTTACAGTTTACCTTTTTAAGAGAAATCAAGTGATGGGTCCTTTCATGTCCCAGATCACTCAGTATCATCTTCCTTTATTGATTGCTGCGCCTGAAACTTTTTCTTTACGAGAGAATCAGTGAATTTCAACTCGATGGACTATCTTTTCAATTCGGGCTTGTAGTGCTAAACCCATATTTTAACGATTTGTAAAGATTTTTTTTTTACTAAAACATACTTCTCCTTACATCACACATTTTCTATAAATTTCTCAGGGTTTGCACTTTTCTAATAGACCTATTCAAGTCTGTAGTTCTGTGTTTGATTTCCTGCCATTTTGAATAGCCTCCAAAGAAATATTTTTGTAAGATTAAAATGATTTTTGTTATAAACCAATTCCAAACAATGCAGAGTTTACATTTTTATGGAAAGAATTCTGAAAAAAAAAATTTTCTTTTTTCAAAAATTTCCACTTATTTATTGAAAAACCTTTTTATATATAGATATACATACACACAAAACTAAAAAAAATTGAAGCATGGAGTAGCCCTTCATTGTCATTAAAACTGAGTCTACTCTAACACTGAGTGGTATTGCCCAGTCAGCTGGGCCTGAAGACGCCCCTAATGAGTATCCTGGTTATGACACTAAATCTGATGGTAAGGTTCCAGTGATGCTGGAGCTTTGGGGAATGCAGAGCACCCCTTTATTGTCATCGCTTCCAGGTCCACTCTGGTCCAGAGTGGTAGCACCTGATAGGGTCCTATCTATGGGTCAAAGAGAACTAAACTGTATACTTATGCTAAACTGAATTGTCTTAAATGGAACTGCTTTTGCCATTGAAACTGTGTGGACAAAAACTATACTTATACTAAACTGAATTGTCTGAATTAGAACTGTTTGACTAAACTGAGTAGCTGGAAATAGAAATGTTTTTGACAATTAAACTGTCTACTCATGTTAAACTGAATTGTTTGAAATAGAACTGACTATTTTTATAAAAACGAATTTGACATTAAATGACCTTCAAAGGTTGATATGCCATAAAACCCAAACAGCCAAACCAAAGTGATAGTAGCTGTTAGGGTCCCGTCTATGGGTCAGATTTGTTTAAAAGTTATTCATATTGGGTAGGAATATGTGATGCCATATAACGGTGTGTAGACAAAAAAATTCATTTAAAAAAAATGAACCGAATGGAATGTTGAAAATATTAAGTTATGATTATAATGAAACGTTTTGAAATGAATCAAATTTTGACATTAAAAATTCATAAGGTGTTGATATATCATTAAAAAAAATAGATCAAATCAAATCAAACCTAAAATAAAGTCAAATGCAAACAGACCCAAACTTTTCAAGTTAGCCAAATGGCTATGGGGAGATCACACACATATAAGAAGAAAGACCAATATAAAGCCTATTAATCAAATTTAGTCAGTTATGTGATAAGATGTTGATTTCTTTTTTTTTTTCCTTTTTTTTTGAAAGGAATTTATACTATTTTTTTGACATTCTTCTTGCAGACCATGATATTTTTCTAGTTGACTTTTGTGAGTCCAGTTGTTATATAATCGATGTGTGGAGAAAGGAAATTAACATTCATTAGCATAAAGGATGTTGACTCTGTCTGACTGCTGATGTTGACCTCTCTTGAACCTGAAGCCATGGAATAGCAAATAAAACTCAAATGATATATTTGCTGACACCCACAAAAGTTTTCAAGGAAGGCAGCATATGAACTTTGGAAGATGCATGGGTGGAAAATGAAAATATATGGTTGAGACAAAATGTATAAAAGCCACACAGAAGAATGTTATTGACAAATGCAGAATCGATTCTATTTTTAGCTTCATACAAGCCCTCTCATTCTCTCAAGTATGTAATTGGTTTTGGAGTTGTGTATAATATATAATTGCATTCACACACGCACACACACACACACACACACACACACACACACACACACACACACACACATATCTTTTTATAATTTATCTTTTTATTTTTAAATACAAATTGTAATTCCACGTTTGCTGTTCTGCAACTGCGAGAAAAGCATGTAAAAAGTCATCTGATGAGACGGAGAGTATAGTAATATTCTCTGCCGAAATAAATTTATAATGACAACTTAACCAGGTTTGAGTTTCCATCCAATTACACTATATACACTCTGAATGTGAATTTTGTTATATCCCAGGGAATGAATAAGGGATTAGCAATAGCCATACATCGAGCACTCGCATAGATTTATATGATATTCCTCATATATTCTATAAAAGAATAATCCACACCAACTGTCTTCGGACGCTTACTGGATATTATAGATATATATTTAGTACAATTTGATGGAGACTCAAACTCGGTTAAGTCGTCATAATAAATTTATTTCGGCAGAGACTATTACTATACTCTCCGTCTCGTCAGATGACTATTTACATGCTTCTCTCTAGTCGCAGAGTAGCAAATGTGGAGTTACAGTTCATATTCAGAAGATAAAATAAAAGAATTAAAAAAATAAATAAATAGATAAAAATAAGTGAGTGAAAAAAAAGAAATGGAATAAGATGAGACCTCATTTTTATAAATCTCCATCTCTGTTCAAATCTTTCTCGACAAAGAGAGAAGAGGTGTAACACTGTTATGGGGAGGGGTATTGTGTAATGGTTATCATCATAGAAAATGGATACAGAGACTTGAGTTCAAATTCTGACCAAAGCTGTTTGTCTTTCAATTTGTTCTAATATCTTTTGGAAAAGCATCAATCCATTTGTTCTCCTCTTACCTATGTGTAAATAGTAGGCAAGAATGGGTTCTTTAACCTTGGTAATGCAACTAGTCTAGGAAAAGAAAAGGTGTAGATTGAAACTCTCTCTAGTCCATTGAAAAACTGACCTTGTGTCATGTCCTGTTTGTCGTGTAGGAGTTAAGTGAATACATTTATAACACCTCATTTTCTTGAAAAGAAACTTAAATTTTTATTGTCAAAGTACATATTCACCTAGCTCCTTCAGGATGTGACACAAGGTCAGTTTTTAAGCTGAATAAAGCTGGTGTGAGTTCAGAATTTTCCTTCTCATAAGCTGGTTACTTAAACTAGTCTGAAGAACTCAGTCTGCCCTAGTATTTACCCATAGCTGTGGGAAGAACAGATGGATTCATGCCTTTTTCAAGGGCATTAGTATGAAATGAAATGCAAACTTGTGCCTAAGATTTCAACTCAGATCTCTGATTCCATTTTTTAGGACAATTTTACTTTTTTTGTTTTTAGTATATATATATATATATATATAATATATATGTGTGTGTGTGTGTATGTCTAATTTTTTTTAAACATTTTCCATCGCAGAGGAAATTTTGGGCCAAAATGGGATTTGTTGATGAAAAGCGGAAGTGGTTGTATCCTGAAGAAGCCTTGTATTTAATGGAAATTGTAAGTTTCACATTATTTTTCTATATTTTTCTTCATAAAATCAAAGTTTCACCTTTGGTAAAAGTTAAGGGAAAAAATATCTTCTGAATTAGACATATCCAGACTTTTCCTGTCTTGAACTGAAGCATATTTCTAAAGTCATAAAGAAATTTGAGCAAAGAGAATAAAAGAATAAACTTGATTGCATTAAAGCTACTTCTTCATACATGTTTGGCTTTGGCTTTCTTTTTTTTTGTTAATCTTATACAAGTTAGTAAAATTCCTAAAAAGTAACTGGTATATTTTTAAGATTTGGTATTAGTATATTTCTATTTATTTCTTTAGATGAAGCTCTGTCAATCATTATTTATGATTTTGACTGTTTTCCTAATTCTAGTTGCTTTGTCCATCATCATTATTATCAATAATGATTAAAGAATGGGTTTGTTAGAACTTGAATACCCCTTAAAAATCCTAAAAATTAAATATTTTGAATGAATAATTTATTATTTTTGAAACTTACTAATATAGATTTTAAAAAATATTAGGTGCATAATTTTGACCTTTAGTGTGTCATTTCTTGCATAAAAATTAAGATGATTTTAATTTTTCTAAAATTTATTTACAATCAATTAGCAGTTTACTAAGATTTCTTAAGATGTATGGGTACTTACCTTAAGGAAAAACTATTTTCTCTTTCACACACACACACACACACACACACTATATATATATATATATATATATATATATATATATATATATATATATAATTTTCATGATTCCTGTATTACTTAGTTTAGTTATTTTTAAAAATTTTCCTAAATGAAATCTCTACTTGGTGGGACTTTGAATATGCCAATTACATCCTCTGGAGATGGGTAATACCTCATCCCCTCTATCAAAGATTATTGTTGTTATTATTATTATTAAATAGGAATACTTACTTAAAACCATATAATTGTATATAATTATTGATATTAGATAGGAACATTTGATACCATTTAGCTGTGTGCAAACAAATTATTAGTCAAAATGCAGCAAAAAATGATGTTGTAATGGAATGACAAAAATATAGCAATGATTATAATCAAACCTTTACAAATGAATCAGATTTCAACATTAGATAACCCAGTAGGAGTTGATTTTTATGTTCGTGATTAAGGGATGAAGAAGTCACTTATTAGTTACACTTTGATCTTAGCCAAAAGGCCAAGAAGGTCACTCATAAGTTGAGATTCGTACTGTTGGTCATAGGTTCACCAGGCTTGAAGGCTAGGTGCAAGTAGGTCATTGCTTGTCATTGATTCACTAAATGTTATGTGAATCCATGCTTAACAATGATTCACTAGGCCATAGACCAAGTGCAATGTGAATCTTTCCTTGTCATTGATTCACTAAATGTTATGTGAATCCATGCTTAACAATGATTCACTAGGCCATAGACCAAGTGCAATGTGAATCTTTCCTTGTCATTGATTCACTAAATGTTATGTGAATCCATGCTTAACAATGATTCACTAGGCCATAGACCAAGTGCAATGTGAATCTTTCCTTGTCATTGATTCCAACTACCCAGCATGAATGCTAGATGGACCCTGGATAACCAGGAGTTGATATGCAGCTAAACCAACCAAACCAAACTGAAATGTTGTGTGGGAGAGAAGATGATCTAGGGTAATGACTTCTTAACTATGTGCTTTAAGATGTTGCTCTGTGTGCTGTGCAAACCAGCTGGTTATGATTGGATTTGAAACCCTTTCACATGTTGATATTTATTTGAAATTATATGAAGAGAGATTGACTTTTGTCTCCAATGATTGTAGACTTCAAATCAAGCATGAAGAATTACCTATTGATGTATTTTGGATTTCTATGAGAGTAGAGAATCCTTTGGTTGTTAAAAAAAGGTTCAACTATTTTGTTTCACTTGTCCGTTCCATGTAAATTGGGATTTTCTTCTTTTCTTAACATCAAGTTAAAGAGAAAGAATTACAAAATAAATGAGTCACTTTGTCTCCTGTATGTCTTAACATACTACCACCTGGCAAGAATTTTGGAATTAGCACACTTAGAGTATATTCATTTGAAGAAAACAAGTAAATTTCCCAAGTCATTTAGGATATAGAATTGTATGTTACTTAAAGAATCAGGGGAGATAGCAATCGTTACTTCAACAACAAATACACATGTACATTGAAATCCTGGATAATTTTCTCATTTCATTGATAGGAAATTGGTTTTCTGGATGTGAATGCATCTTGATTAAAGATTAAAGCTTTCTTTCATATAAAATCAATGACATGGCCAATGAACAACCTAGATCTAAATCGAATTGAAAATTTATGCTGGAAATGAATTTAAGAAATAGGGTTCTTGAGAAGACTCTATTCATCAAAAAAGATCTATGAACTGTAATTTGAGAAAGTCGGAACCACTTTGATTTAAAATATTGCTTTAAAGTTGTGAAATCCTGAAAGAATTAAGACTGCTAGAAAAGCTTGTGGTATTAATTTGATATATTTTTTTTTAATTTTTTTTTTTAATAAATTCAGTAATGTTTTCCTCAATATGAAGTTAATCCAAAAAACATAATACCATTAATTTGAAAAATCTAATCTTGTTTTTTTAAAGAATATTTTATGAACATGGTTAAATAAGAATGTTTTACATCTTATCTGTTATTAGTTTATTTATTTCTAAATAAAAAAAATCTGTGTGAACATCTTTTAAGTGTGCTGTTTCCATAATTTTTGCAATAGAACAAATTGGAAATGATCATGAAGCCCATATTTCTCATTGAATCCTATTTTAATTTAGAGGATATGAATATTATTAACCTAATGAAATTAATAATGAAAATTAGTCCAAAAAAATTTTTTTTTTAAATTTACTAGGCTATAATTTCTCTAACTTTTTTCATTGTTGGATTGTACAATTTCCACTTTTTAACATTATTATTATTGTTATAATTATTATTTATTCATTTTTCATCTTTTGCAAAGTTTGCCTGAAAATATTATTTGCCCAGTTGGCTGGGGCTGTAGAATACACTGAGTACACCTCTGCAGAGGGGTAATATCCCCTCCCCCAACGAGTGGCCTAGATATGACACTAAACAATCTGATGGTGAGGTTCCAGTGATGCTGGAGCTTTGGGGAATGCAGAGCACCCCTTCATTGCTATCGTTCCCCAGTTCACTTTGGCCCTGAGTGATAGCACCTGATAGGACCCTATCTGTGGCTTAAATAGAACTAAACTGCACACTTATGCTAAACTGAATTGTTTGAATTAGAACTGTTTGATTAAACTGAATAGCTTGAAATAGAAATGTTTTTGACAATTAAATTGTGTACTTACATTTAAACTGCGTACTTATGCTAAACTGAATTGTTTAAAGTGGAACTGTTTTTGACATCGAAAGTCTATTTTCACTAAACTGATTTGTTTAATATAGAACTGTTTTGACATTTAACTCTGTGTAAACAAAATTTATAATTATACTAAACTGAATTGGCTGAATTAAAACTGTTTGAATAAACTGAATAGTTTGAAATAGAACTGTTTTTAACAATTAAACTGTGTATTCATGCTAAACTGAATTGTTTGAAATAGAACAGATTATTTGTATAAAAATGGATTTGGTGTTGAATAACCTACAAAGGTTGATATGCCATAAAACCCAACCAACCAACTGAAAATATGAATGTTATTAATTTAGTCATTCATTTTTCACTTTCTTTTAATTGCTTTTGATTGAAAGCTTTAACTAGAAAGAAAAATAGTGGATGAAAGAACCTCATAGAGAATGCAGAAGATTGGAATGTGTTGTTTTTTTTTGTTTTTGTTTTTCTCCTCCTATTTCTTTCTTTTATGTCATAGGAATATGTGATGACACCATGCTTTGAGGATGATATTAATATGTAGATATTGGCAGTTCATTTAATCTACAATATCATGGTGAGGATTTATATTGCAAAATCTAGATTTACTCTCATCATTATGTAACAAATACTGAAAATATATAGAAAGGAATTAGAAAATATTTTACAAAAGAAATTCATTGCAACTAATTTTACAATAAAATTATATCACAAATTGTTTTACTGTAAAAATGCATCGTATATTATTTTACTTTATCCTATGTTAGTATAAGTAGGATTAATTAAATAAATATCAAAACATTCTAACCATTATATTTTTGTAGCACAAAAAATCTTGGAAGTGTATTCGGAAAATTGATTGGGGGTTATTTTGATTGATATTTATTGTAAATTATATTGTTTTGTTAACATATTTCTAATAGTTTTATTATAGAACTGCATTGAAAATTATGTGTAAATGCATTTATAATGGTTTTACTAATGTTCTGTTCTTTAAATTATTAAATACATTTTTCGAATTTATGTGAAAAGTGTCGCAGCATATCTTTGTTCTTCAAAATTGTGCCTCGAACAAGACAAATGTGGGTAATACTGTGGTAAAGAGTTAATATGTATTTGTCCAGGTTAAAAGTGTTGTAAGAATAACCTGAAACGGAAATTTTTAGACCGAAATTTTTCGATGGAGTTATCATTGGGAACGAGAAAATAGAAATTAATTCAAGAAATCATGTTGTAGTTTAACAAAACTTTGCTTGTTCCCCAATGATACCTGCATCAGAAAAATTAAAAAAAAAAATTTTGACTTTCGGTTAACTGTACCACACTCTTAAACCTGAACTATTCGTACAAAAAACAATATGTAAACATTGACGATGCGAAAAAGTTATCTCCCCTAGATTTTTTAAAAAGCTATGCAGAGTTGCTTCCCTTGTTGCATTACAAATTAGGCAATAGTTTTTTTAACTTCATTTCTTGAACAAACTTAACCATTTTTAATATTTTAAGAGGCTTTCTGTGTTTACAAGACAAAAAGAGTTTAAATTTCTCTTTTATTTATCCATATCGAAGGGAGAAAAACAGATTCATGCCTTTCCAAATGACATTAGTTCTGAGTGAATACAAACTATCTCAGCTAGAATTAAAACTTGTTTCATAGATTCCATTCTTTGTGCTGTTAAGCATAAGTTAATGTATATATTTACCCAGCCCCTCTGCCACGAGTAAGATGCAACTCAAGGTCAATTTTTAAATGGAATACAACTGGTTTGAATTCAGAATTTTCCTTCTAGATATGTTGCCATACCAATTTTAAAGAGACCAATTTGCCATACTATTTACATATAGCTGGTGGGAGAACAGTTGAATTTGTACCTTTCTCATTATGTGAAATGATAGCCTTGTCATGGATTTGAACTCTGGTCCCTGATTCCATTTCCTCTGACAATAACTCCTATGCTAAATGCACCTCCATTAGTGTAAAAAGAAACATTTTTTTTTAATGATGGCTGAAATATTGATCTTCCAAAATATTATAGTACGGTTTTACCTAAAAATAAATGCACTCTGAACAATTTTTTATAAAAAGATAATTATCTTCTGAAGTTGAATGAATTTTCACAAGGTGAATAAAAGCATAGGGGTCAACAGGAGTGAATTTGCTAGATGCATTTATTAATCTCTTTATAATGGGAGAGCAAAATCACTGGATCATATAGACTAGTTGGCACTTATTGTACACCAAAGAGATTTGGGTGTTGCTCTTAAATGACCTTTTTAAGATAATGGGTCATTTAAATGAGTGTACAATATTAAAGTAAAAACGGAAAATTTAGACCCATTTCTTAAAGAATTTATTGAAATAACTTTCAATCTTGAAGTAAAGTCTGTACAAATATAGTGGGAGCGAAAGACATAGTAAACTACATTGGGAAAATATCTGTCCTCATCGGTCAAAAAGACCACATTTGGTATGTTGTCTACGCAGAAGAGGATAGCTAGTGTGAACACCTAATTATAGTGGAGGTTGAGCAGTGCTCAAATTCATGCAAATGACTTGTATTTTGAGGATTGGACAAAGAAGAAGAAAAAAAACAACAATGATAATGAGGACGAAACTGATTTCACGTATTGATTTACAGAGACTTTTTTTCTTGATAATTCCAGTCAACAGATTTAAAAGAATTGGATATTACTGGATTAATGAAAAAGCTATTGCAAAACATCACAAACTTTACTATCTTTTCCAAGTTCATGTAAGGTCCAATTTGAGTTTAGGTATGTATATTATTTAATTCAAGAACAAAGAAGCATTTTGAACATAATATGTGGTAATTTGTGGCTCAAACTCACAAATGTGCAACTTAATATTCTTGATCTCCTTAGAAACTATTACTGATGTAAATTCATCGATGATCTGACACTTCTTGCAAATACACCTGCTCAAACTGAATCTCTGCTTCATAATCTGGAGCTAGCAGCAAGAGGCATTAGTCTCTAAGTGAATTTAGATAGAATAAAGTTTGTGCATTTTAATTAGGAGGGAGCCATATCCTCATCAAGTCTCTGAAATAAGTAGACCAGTTCATATACCCAGGTAACAAAATCTCATCTACAGAACATGATGTCATCATACACATGGGTAAAGCAAGGGTTGCTATTGACAGGTTATTGACAATATTGAAATCTGAGCTCTCTGTTAAAATAAAATGGAAATTCTTCCAAGTTGTAGCCATGTCAGTACTATTGTATGACTGCACTACTTGGACTTTAATGAACAAATTCTGGAAGCAGCATCCTACAAAACTGTAGCTGTATAACCACTTACCTCCCATCTCACAAATCCTCCAATTAAGCCAAGCAAGACATGCTAGGCACTGTTGAAGTTGTAAGGGTGAACCCATAAGCAACATTCTCCTGTGGACTCTCTACACATGGCCAAAAATTTACATTTATCAGTTCTGTGCAGACACTTGGTGCTGTATAGAAGACTTACCAAAAGTGATGGCCGGCAAGAGAGTCCAAAAGAATCTGTGCTGTTTATATGCCTTGATGATATTTAGGTATTATCTTATTGATAATACTCTAGTTTTTTAGTTCTTTGTATTAGTATATCACTTTATTAGTTGGTTAAACTACCTCCACAATTGACAATGTGACCTATACGAGCTAAAACCATGAAATTCAACCTGAAATTTGTATTGTGTCTTATGGACTTTTCTTGTGGAATATTTTTTTTATTTAACCAATGAATTAATATTATAAAATCAGTGGCAGTAGCTGTTAGAGTTTCATCTAAAATGTCCCATTTGAAGTGTTGACCTGTTTAAAATTCTTGGGAAGATACGTTTTTGTACCATATGTAATTGGAGATTCTTATTCCCTTTCTTGTTATTGATCTGGTCATTGTTATGTTTTCCACATTAGTGGTCACTAAGCATTTCCATTTCATTCTTGATCTTTGCTCTTCTTCATGTTGGTTTAAATTGATAATATTCATCTTCCGATTAAAATGCAGGTTTACTGATTGGTTGTTTCCTGTCTCTTGGATACCACTTGACAACTGTATGGGTTCATTTATTGTCTGTGAACTTTCTGACATGTCCGGCCTAGTAGAACTTCTGCTTTCTATACACTGTGATTACATCCTTCACTCTGCTCTTCTCTCAAATTACCTTGTTTCAGATGAACTCTCTCTCAATGATATTCCCAGCATGGATCTTTCTGTAGCTCTTTGTGCTGTAACCAGTTTCTGTTCTTCTTTCTTTGTGGTAGTCCAAATTTTGCTTGTGTATAATATTACAAGCAAAATGGTTCTGTTGAAGAGATTGGCATGTAAGGTCTTGTCCAGCTTTCTCGGGAGCAGATCTTTTATTTTGGTAAATATCTTCCACTCTAATCTTATTCTTCACGAGATTTCTGCATTTATGTTTTGGCACATATTCACCATTTGTTTCAAGTAAATGTACTCTTTCACCTCCTTGATTAGGTTGCTAATTGGAGACCATAATTGTTAAACTGACTTTGGCATAAAATAACCCAACAAGGGTTGATATGCCATAAAACCAACCAACTAATCATATCCTCCAATTTAACACTTGAGATTAATTTTCAGCTTCGGAAAAAGCTACATGGAACAAGATGTGGTAAAGAGGTGATTACTACACTTGATGATACAATTCTGTATTTCACCAAAACTTTTTGTGCTAAATACTTTTAGATTATATCTTGTATGATAGATATCTTGATTTCTTTTTCTTTAAATCTGTCTTAATTTGATTATTATAATTTTAGTTGAAGTTCTGTAATGATGTAATTTTTGCTATACCATATTTTAATATGGTAAAAGAGGTCCGTGAGCACAATAGTGTTAGTATGCTCTCACTCGGATAATAAAGTAATTTTAAATCCAATTTTCAACTTGATAATACTGATAATAGTGTATGTATGTGTGTGTGTGTGTGTGGGGTGTCCACTTCTGTCGAGATTATTTTAATTTCTGATGGGAGCTAATAAATATTAATTATCGAGTACTTTCTTTTGTATATTTGCCGTTATAAATTTTATAAGATGTCACTCAACATTGGTCCAGCCATGTCAGTATGATTAAGATTACACTGACTGTATCCCCTGCAGAGGAGTAAGATCCCTCCCCGCTGCCATTAAAAAAGAGTGTCCTTGGTATAACACTAAACAGCATCTGATGGTGAGGCTTCAGGTCTGAAGATCTGGGAAGTGTGGAGTACCTCTTCATTACCATTACTCACAGGTCCACTCTTACCTGGAGTAGTTATACCTGTTAGGATCCAATTGATGGATAAAATTGATCTGTTTAAAGATTATTTGCATTTGATTGGACCGTATACAAAATAAAAAACATCTTAAGAAACAATTACACAAAAAATGTAAATATGAATGGATACTGAATTCTATTCCTTAACCTTTAGTGATAAAATAACCCTATGTGGGTTGACATACCATTAAATTCAATGAGTCAACATTGTGTTTTATGGCTGTCAAAGATAGCCTATAAGAATTAAAAAAATGACAAGTTTAGAATTTTTGTGTAGTTTATGTATGAAGGAATTCTGATAAATTATTGTTCCAGCCAATTTGGGAACTTTTTATTTTAAAGGTTTACAGAAATCCAAGAAATGGTGTGTCCAGTGTGTTGGACTACAGGATGAATTTGTGGAATCGCATCTGTTTCATGCAACATCTTGTAAAGTTAGGAAAGATTCTGTGCATGTGTGTGTGATATATATATATATATATATATATATATATATACTCACACATGCAGTAGAAGCACACCTAACATGATAGTTATCGTCATGGAAATAAAATTTGCAACCCTAGTTCAAATCCTGAGCAAGGCTGTTTGCATTTCACTTTATGCTAATGCCTTTAGGAAAGACATAAATCCATTTGTTCTTTTAACTAGGTAAATAGTAAGACAGACTGAATTCTTTAGCCTTGGTTAGGCAACCTGTCTATGAGAAGGAAAACTGATTTCAAACCAGCTTTATTCAGCTTAAAATTTGACCTTGTGTCACATTCTACTAATGGTGAAGGGGTACACACACATGAGCAGATTTAAAATTATATTTAAAGGAGAGATTATCTTAAAGTTGGTTTTATACCAACTTGATGTTCTGCCAACTACTTCTGGCTTTACAAATCCATGAGAGAGAGAGAGAGAGAGAGAGAGAGAGAGAGAGAGAGAGAGAGAGAGAATATTTTTCTGTTCCATCAGTTACAAAGTCAAGCTGAATGTCCTTAAAGTCAAAGCATGAGTTTTAGATTAACATTCTTTAAGTGTGATATATGGAAAGAATAAATCTAATGTAACCAGACATCTCTCACTTTCTTTTCCCACACACACACACACACACATATATATATATATATATATATATAAGTAACCCTAATGTAACCAGACAGAATTGTTTCAAAGAGATCAACTCAACAAGTCAACAAGAGAAACAAAAAGAAAGAGATATAGCAACTGGGTTTATCAAATTTTTTGTCTACTTCTCAGTGTCAGCTACAAGAAGATCTCATTAAGACTGTTAAAAGGACTCAAATGTGTAAAGTTAGAACAACTGTCAACTGTAGACAATAATTAACCCTTGAAGAACAAAGGGGAGATAACAGACATAGCGCATTATTCCTGAAGTTGATAATTTATCATGTGTGAAGTTTCCTGATCCTGACTTTGCTCTGTTCTGGTATGAGATCGGAAAAAGATTCAAGATAATTTGTATCTGGTGATGAAGGTATGGAAAGTAACGCTTGTTTTGTAGTGGTTTAGAATTGATTTCTCGACAAAACAAATTTCTTTAATCTATGCTTTCTTACTCAAGGAAGAAACCATGATTTGAGACATTTTGTAGCTGTCTTGGGTTATTTTATGCCTAGAGGTCAGAGAATTATGTTTGTTGTATACATATACATGTATATATACATTTTTAAAAATTTTTTTAAAAAAAGTTTTTGGTACACAGTTATATAATATTAAGTATTCTTAACTAATACAGATAATTGAAACACAGTTATATAATATCAATGGCCCGGAAGACCTGGGTTCAATCCCAGGTCGAGTCATACTAAAAACTAAAAAAAAATGGTACTTGATGCCTCCTTGCTTAACACACAGCATTATAAGGTACGGATCATGGGTGAAGTGGAGCAATCTAGGGAAAGGAGTAGCGCCCTCCCCTACACCTTGGTGTAGTTGCTATCGAAAAGGGAGCTTTTGGGTTACCCTTGACTATGGTCGCCAACTTTACTTATTCCTATCTAGTACGAGGGTCATTCAATAAATAAGGGGAATGTTTTAAAAAAAAATGCAAAACATATTTATTTTTCTGAATTTTTTCTTTCAAATGTAAAAACTCTGTATTGTTTTGAATTGCTTTATAGCAAAAATCATTTTAATCTTGCAAAAGTATTTGTTTTGAGGCTATTCAAAATGCCGAAAAATCAAAACAGAGTGCTGTAGGCTTGAAGAGAAGTCTGCCATCAAATTTTTTCTGGTAAGTGCAAACCATATTAAATTTATAGAAGAATATGTTAGATAAAATAATCTTTACATATGGGCTAGATATGAGTTTGCCATTACAAACCTGAGTTCATAGAGTGGAAACACTTTCAGTAAAGAAAATGTCCTGTGCATAGTGGTCAGTAAAGAAGGTCATGCTGCCAATCTTCTCGTCCATGAAAGGACCCATCACTTGATTTCCTTGAAAAGGTCCAATTTTAAACAGTACCTCCTATTGCTAAGTCCTTTTGGTAAAATTCACCTTATTTTTTGAATCACTTTTGTGTAGATAATTTAAACAGATTGTATGGTATCAAGTATTCCTATTTAATACTAATACTTATATGGTTTCAAGTAATTACTTGGATTGGATAATAATCATTTATTTGCACTACTCACATGCAAACAAAATTTTCATTGTGATCATCTACCAAACATGACTCTGTTTATCTTTAGCTTGAAAATCAGCATTTGAAGCACTGGATTTTTTTTTTGTCTGGATTCAAATACTGACCACTACTAATACTGTAAAATATGTAACTACCTCTGCCATTAAATAGCCTATCAAACAGCTATTCACAAGAGATCTATAAAGGACATCTCATTTAGTTTCAAGTAACAAATGATAATTTTTAGGGAGTGTCTCCATAGCGTAATAGCTAAACTGGACTGTGGTCTCAAAGTAAGTGCGTTTGAATTCCAGTCCCTCTGTTACATTCCCTTTTGGACTAATGCCCTTAGGAAAGGTATGAATCCCCTTATTCCCTTAGTTATGGGTTAAATAGTATCACTGTTGTATTTCTACAAGGATGGTTTTGGCATTAAATAACACACAAAGGTTGATATGCCATTAAACAAAGAAACCTAATTATACTTCGTAAACGATTATAGCTTCAAGTAATATACTTAATACAAATAATTTCTAGACTTTGTGTTGTCTCTTGTCTGCAGTGATGGAAGTGTTAGATAAAAGACAAAAGTACTAGGGAGTGACACATTGAAAGGACCAAACTAAGCTAAGCATATTAAATGACAGTTTCATTTCCTATTGTCTAAGCAATTGCATTTTTCTTAGAAAAATTCTCAAAAATTTCCTCATGTCTTTGTGACAAGAGTCACTACTGATCTCAAAACTTTAACATGAGCCAAGAAAAAGCATTTCAAAAGTAGGCATAAATCTAAGTTTTTTACTGCTAATCGCAGATTAAATAGTTGAAATAATTTTCAATCTATAATGAACAGCATGACTTTTCGAGTTTGTTTCTTTCTATGTGTCACTTCCTGGTACTTTTGTCCTGGATCAGAATGTAGTATCTGTGCACCTTATCTTGGATCCAAGTGTCACTACCTAGTTCTTCTGCTTAGTATGTTTTTACCTAACTCCTCTGCAACAGACAGGATGCAAAGCAAAGTCTAGGAATTATTTTTTTTATTAAGAATAGTTACTTAATGCTATGATGATGATTATTATTATTATTATTATTAGTAGTAGCAGTAGTAGAAGAATTCATATAAGAGATACCATTTATAGACCCTTTGCAATATGCTTAGCTTAGTGTAGCACATTGCAGGGCCAGAAGCATGAAGAACACTATGAGAATCAAACTTACTAAAAATGGTCTGCTTAACTAACTCATTAACCATCACATCAGGAAATAAAGTAAATTTTTATGTTTTTTAGAATTCTCTGGAAGTCTATAACAGTGATGTTCCACTCAGCCTCAAGGAAGCCTACCGTATCTTTATTAGAACATCTGCAAGTCGGAACCAGTTCCAGGTTTATGCTCACCTTCGACGTTTGGGGTATTCTGTGATTCGGCATCAGGGCAGGTTGGTATTAATCAGGGATCCAGACTATCCTTTTTCACCCCTGTCATGGGGGGAAACAATTTTAAACTGTCCCAAAATCAAAATGTTGATTTTTACTTTGTCATCATCTTTTAGTTGTTAGTAGCAAATTAAAAACACCATTAAAACATTTAGGAAATAAATATTTACTTTGGTTTATTTAATGTCTTGAAATTCACATCTCCATGTTTTTTTTTTTTTGTTGTATTTTTTGTTAGAATTAAACATTAATTAAACAAAGGTTTTTATTTTAAAAAGAGAAAAAAAAAGATCATTTTTATCTTGTGTGAAATAAAAGCAAATTTTCAAGTCATTGAAGAAAATCTAAAACTATAATATTTTTAATTGATGATACAGATAGAAGAGAGTATACGAAATAAAATGAAACCTCATTATTATGGTTCATATCAAAACTTAACAGTAGTCTAAACGAAAATAAAAATACAAAAAAGGCTGCTGCCTGTATTCCTGAACTCAATATAAAAAAAACTTGTTCACAGATTTGCATAGAAAAAATCAGATCTTAGAATCTAAATATATCATAAAGTAGACTAAGTAGTAGAGCTCCAAATTAAGGGTCTGGTTGTTCCAGGGACACTTGACTATTCATTAAGTACATCAAGTCCTCCCTCCCTGTTGGAGGCACCCCACAGAATTGTCAACTTTTTTTTTATTAAAATAAATGTTAAAGTATGAAAAAATTTCACAATTTTTACAGTATTTTGGGGTAATTTTTCTTCTTTGAAAAAATTCACTCAAAATGATGTAAAAATCTGAAAATTTTTCATGTTTTAACAGTTGGTTATACTTATTTGAATAAAAAAAAATTGACTGTTTTATTGGGTGTCTCTGACAAGGGGGATGCTTGATGTCCCCAATGAATATTCAAGTGTCTCTCGGACAACCATAACTCAATTGGCTGGGGCTGTAGAACACACTGACTGCATCGCTGCAGAGGGGTAAGACCCCTCCCCCAATGAGTGTCTTGGATATGACATTAAACAATCTGATGGTGTGGCTTCAGTCCTGTGCTTTGGGGAATGTGGAGTACTCCTTCATTGCCATTGTTCCCAGGTTCACTTAGACCTGGAGTGGTAGCACCTGATAGGGTCAAATAGAACTGTTTGACATTTAAATGTGTGCAAATGAATGAATAGTGTTAAATAGTAATACTTAAAACCACTTCACTGTGAATCAAATAAATGAATATTAAATAAAGATATTTGTTTTAGATTGCAATTATTGAAACTTTAATTCTGTTGGAATAATATGAATACTTTAATGCAAACAAATTAGTTCTTACTCATTTAAAAATAAATTATCTACAAACTATTCACTTACAAATCTAAAATGTTTAAACATTTAACTGTGTGCAAACAGATGACTGATGTTAAATCAAATTGTTAGTGTTACATAGGAATACTTGAAACAATTTAATTGTCTACCAAATAAGCTTGGACTTGTTTAAAAATGTTATGTACAAAATGTGTTTACAAATCATATATATCTAATATATATGTATAAAGAAAATTCGGCATTAAATAACTTACAATGGTTGATATGCCATAAAACCAAACCCAACTACATCTGGACACCTGGACACACTGTTAATCTTGAGGTTTATTTATTATTTGTCTTCTACTTTATGAAGTATCTATATTGTAATGATCTTTTTTTTCATTTCTTTTTAATGCATTTTGCTGTAATCTAGCAAAAATGTTAGTGTGTGTGTGTGTGTGTGATAGTATTCTACTGATGTAGCTTAAGCCGACTCCATATGTTGATATGTGAAGTTTCTTGGGGATTGTTGTCCAAAGATGGTCTCCAGCTGCATTTGTATAAATGGTAAGAATTCTGAGTTTTTTCTTGCTTGGTTGTCTTACCTTGGTTAAAGAACCCAGTCTGCCCTACTATTTACCTATAACTGAATTCATACCTTTCTCAAAAGCATGAAGTGAAACACAAACAGTTTAGTCCAGGATTTGAATACTTGTTGCAAATTCCATTTCCTAAAATGATCTCCATTGTGGATGTTTAATATTACAGTGATTAAAATCAAATTATAAAATTACTATCTTTTGATTGATACATATCAATCAATTGGTATTTAAATCTGATTTTTTCCTTGTTTCTGTCAGGGGTGGGGAGCCTTTTCATGTTTAAACCAGATGTTTACCTGTATGTCTTGAATGAATTGAAAGAAATATTTAGGGTGTTATAGCCCATTTACTTTCATCTTGATCATGATAATTTTGCAAGGGAGATAACTATTAAGTGCTAATTATAGAGTACTTCACTTAATTTGCAGTTAATGACTACTGAAGGTGGTCTTTAAGTGAAAGTATTTAAGGCATTATCTATGTAATGTTTTAAGAGTAAACTTTGGTATAAGAACAGTGACGAGGAGTTGTTGCTTTGAATCCAAAATTATAACACCTATTAGACAACCCATATATCTGATACATATGCAACAATATATACAAGTACTAAGTTGGTTGGTTGTTTATGTTTTATGGCATATCAACCTTTGTAGGTTGTTTAATGCCAAATTAAGTTTTATACAAATAATCAGTTCTATTTCAAACAATTCAGTTTAGCATGAGTAGACAGTTTGTCAAAAACATTTCTATTTCAAGCTACTCAGTTTAATCAAACAGTTCTAATTCAGACAATTCAGTTTATTATAAGTATAGTTTTTGTCCACACATAGTTAATGTCAAAACAGTTCTATTTCAAACAATTCAGTTTAGCATAAGTAAAGTTTCAATGTCAAAAACAGTTCCATTTAAAACAATTCAGTTTAGCATAAGTATGCAGTTTAGTTCTATTTGACCCATAGATAGGACCCTATTAGGTACTATCATTCCAGGCTAGAGTGGACCTGAAAGTGATGACAATGAAGGGGTACTCTGCATTCCCCAAAGCTCCAGCATCACTGGAACCTCACCATCAGATTGTTTAGTGTCATATCCAAGATACTCATTGGGAGGGGTCTTACCCCTCTGCAGAGGTGAAGTCGGTGTATTCTACAGCCCCAGCCAACTGGGCAAACAAGTACTCTTATAGTGTTGCAATTTGATTTTCTGTTCTATAGAAAAATATATATTCCTTTTTAAGTTTGGATATATGTAAAAAAATTTTTAATTCTATTTTCAGATCGGACACCAGTCGGTATGAAAGGTACCTAAAATTAAACCAATACATTAAAGATGGTAAGAATAAGAAACGCAAAATTCTAAAAAATGGTGGTGCCAACCAGTCATCAAAGCCAGAAAAAGACAACAATGTCTCAGAATCTCTAAGTGCTGAAGAGCATCTGTGTAAAAGACTGAAAACGGAAGAGGGTTCCAAAATCCAAGTGGCAAACCATGACGATTCCAAAAGTTTCCCGATGGCTGTGAAACCTCCAAGTGATGTTGGAAGAACTGAAGATTTAATGGAAACACGTGGAATTCAAAATGAAAAAAATAAAAATATCAACAGAGACTGGAAGTCAGTTCCAGAGAAGTTTGACCAAAACTTTCAGGATAGAAGCAGCATGTCTTCACTTCTCTCCCAAGAAGCAAACTGTGAAAATGTAAAAAGTGTAACAGAACCTACCAAAATGGAACTTGAAAATTCTTCAGTAAATGTTAGACCTTTTAGTTTAACTCTTGAGTCTAAAGAGACTTCCTTGTCTTCTTTGCATTTTGATCCTAAGGAAAATTCCAATTCTTACAGAACAGACAATTCCCAAAATGATCAAACAGGCAGTTCTTGGTTAAGCCAAATAAATAATGGTTCCACTGAGAGTTCTGACACAACAGACATTAGTGGACGTCTGTCACCAAATTTTCTGTCTGATCTTAAGAAACTCCAAGTCCTGAACAATGAGGATGAAACCCCTTGCAAAATCTTCATGTACCCTAAATGGAATTTTCAGGAGTATGATTTTCCGAACATTGCTAACTTGACACGTACGACTTGTTCTCGTCCTGCAGATTCTGTGACAGTTCCACTTTTTGGGGAGCCATTGCCAGAAGGGAATTTAGACTTTGACATTAAAGAGTACAGAGAAACGGTGATGAATCAGCATAAATATTACCGGACGAGCGGAAGGCAGATAGAAATTCTGGAATTTTCCTTCCAGAACAAGTACCAGAATAAAAAAAAAGAAGCCAAGAATTGGGCTGATTATAAGAAGATATGTGATTTAGAAAAGCAAGAGAGAATGTCTGTTTCACCCTTGGAAGTCTTATGGGATGGTGAAATCAAACCCTTGGTTGCACCAGAAGATGCTACCTCTACAGGTCCATATTTTTTCTTTTTTTTTTTTTTTTTTCTTCATGTATGATTATTATATAAATGTTACTTTGGACAACTTCCACCAAATGTTAAGTAATTTCTTATAATTATTAGTAAAGGCTAATAATTACTATGCTTAATTATTGATTTTAGTTGAAAACTTACTTCAAAGCTAGATTTTAAATTATATGTACTGACAATAAATTTATCTACTGCTTTTCTATAATAGCTCACTGTTGAATGAAATTCCTATTCTTTCTGTAGTAATATAAAAGATTTCCATATTTCTGCAGTAATATAAAAGATTTCCATTATTTCTGCAGTAATATAAAAGATTTCCATTATTTCTGCAGTGATATACAAAATATCTGTTACTTCTGTGGTACAAAAAAGTTTGTAGAAATGTAATTCTTACATTCATCATCCAAATTATAAGTTTCAGTTTTTTGTTTTATTTTCCTTTTACTGAATATTCAAGTTTCAAGAATGTGTCTTCAACTAGCTACAATTCAGCCATCAGACTTATTTCTTAAAATTTTCCCTCCTTAATCACTTTGAAGGTGTCATTATGGCAAATTCAACTATGTATTTACCCAACCCCTCTCCATTGGTTGGATGTGACACAAGGTCAATTTTAAATGGATTATAGCTGGTTTGGATTCCATGTTTTCCTTATTGACCACGTGCCATATCAATGTTAAAATACCCAATCTACCTTACTACTAGAGTGAGTCAAAAGTTTTTCATTATTTTGGTAACATAAAGCACAATTTGGTAACTCTAAATGCTTTTACCAAAGTTGTGATGGTAACTGGACTGTGAGATTCTAAGTTTGCCTGATACTCTCTGAGTTTGTCTCTCTGGCTTGCAGTTCAGAATCCATAGTTTTAGGCCAACTTGACTTTGCTTCAAGCAAAATTTTTTTATAGCATCTAGTTACCATGTTCATCTTTTGCACAGCAAATGTTTTGGTTGCTTCCATGGCAGCGTTATGGCCCAGTTCAAATTCATAAAGCATGAGTTTGTAAATTAGACTATGTTGCACATTCATTTGTATGGCTTTCAAATCCCACTCAAAGTAGAGCAATGTGTAATGTGTCAGCACACCAACTACCACAATACTATCAACCAATAGTAGATACCTTTCACGATCATGGGATATACATGCTGCAGACTAGCATGTACCGAAATATTGTAAAATGTTTGACTCACTTTAGTATTACATTTCTCTCCTAATTCTTTTGTTTGTTAACTAAATTAAATTCCCTGGCAGGTTAGTCTTGACAAGCACCGCTTATGTCTTTTTATTGAAGCAATAAATATACACATAATATTGGACTATGTTTATATGAAAACTAATAAGTTAGTAAATGTCATTCAGCAGTTAATATTCATGGTTTTCTGGTTGTTATTGCTTCGACTATAAATGTAAATTCAACACAACTGGTTAGGAAATTTTCAGTTTAGCGACTACTTTATATGTTTAAATAAACAGATAAAGATTCTATTTTGCTAAAAGTAAAGGTCAAGTTTGGAATTATACTTGCATTGTAAATTGAACTCCCTCAAAATTTTTTTAAAGTTTTGGAATATTCAAAAAAACTAAATATTCTCTGGTATCCCAAATTTGGTGTCCTTAAGTTATATTTTATTAAACAAACTAAAAGATGTTTAGTGAATTAAAGTTGAATTATTATTATTATTATTTGACTCATTTCTTTTTCTTATGCTTTCTTTCCTTTTCTCCAAGTGACAGCAAGTCACCTCAGTTCTCCAGGACTCTTCTAAGTATTCTATTTGATTTCAGCAGTGCAGGTGGTCCTAGCAGTCTTAATTCTTTAGATTTCCAGCTCTTTCATTCACTTTTTCACGTTCTTTGAGATTGTTCCAAATATAATTATCATGGTCACTTTCATGTTCTATGACTATTTTTTTACTTCTCTAGCAAGGTCCCAGTATTAATCAGTTTTTTTTTGCATTTCTTTAATTTAACTCTATGATATAAAATGGCAAAATCAGAGAGTTGACAAATTTCTTTCTTGTTTATTTCAACTAAGTTTGGTCTTTTGATTAGGATTGGATGATCTGTTTTTATCTCAAACAAATTTTCTGTGTCCTATTTTCCAAACATATTCTGGTTTGTGCAAATACTATTTGTTTGTAGGGTCAAATTTTAGTCACTTGCACAATTCCCAGTGATTCCCTTTCCCCACCCAGTTGTGCCTGCACTTGTACTTCTTATGTGCCTGTTTGCTGTATTTGATTCTTATGTGGTTTATTGTTTCATCTCACTTCCCTATTTTCTTTGGTTTTAGCTTTTACATTGTGTTATTTTATGCTGATTATGGTCCTCTCTTTAAGAAGTTTGTTCTCTGAAGCCATGACCAAGTCATTTTGTGTATAATGTCCTTCATTATCAAAGTAGTGTCTACTATGACAGAGATAGGTACAGAATAGTTCTTATTGAGAAAACTCAAAGAAAGGATTGTAATTAACAGTTAGTAGACATGGAGTTATCACCCTTGGACAGCTATGTTTTTTATTAGTTGTCTTCACTCAATATCAAATTATTTCTTAATAATAATGTTTATAATTATTTTCAAATGCTATTCATCTCTCTGATTTTATTATCATTTTTATTAAAGTATCATTACTGTTATATCACTATAGCTGACAGAGAAGAATGCAGTCAAGTCAATAATTCTTTCTTGTTAATTTTTTAAAACTACTTATTAAAAAACTTAGGGAAACAACTTAGTAATTAATTGTTTATCATCTTGAAATTATCTTCTATTGACAGATTACGAGTGTCAATAAAGAAAATTAGGATAACCCATAAAGGTTGATATGCCATTAAACAAAGAAAATCAAGAAAACAATAAATGAGGTGAAAAAGCATTAAAATTTTTTTTTTTTTCAAATTTTTTCCCCATAAATGTAAACTCAGGATTATTTGAGGTAATTCAAAATAGCTGCAAATTAAACAGAATGTTCCAAGTTGGAAAAGAGATTTTCTCTTATCAAATTTTTAATGGCTAAGTGCCAATCATGTAAAATTTGCTTTTAAACAATGCAGAGTTATTAGAATCAGATCATTAGAATCTAAAATCTATTATATAAGAATGAAAGTGTGTATGTGTTACCCCTCAATCCCTCTGTCTAACAAGATGTGACACAAGGTCAATTTTGAATTTGAATTCTATTTTTTTTCTTTTAGACTAGTTGCCTAACCAAGGTTAAAGAACTTGGTTTATTTATTCGTAGCTGAAGAAGGGGTAACAGGTGGATTCTTGCCTTTCCCAAGGACATTAGCAAGAAGTGAAATGCATATGGCCTCATTCAGGATTTGAATTTGTGTTGCCAATTCCATTACCTACAATAATAACCATTTTGTTTAGTGTGCTTTCTATCAGATCATTATGATATAGATAAGAAATACTTTATAAGAATGAAAGTGTGGATGTATATATTTATCTAATCCCTCTTCTATGGCAAGATGTAAGACAAGGTCAATTTTTAAGTGGAGTAAAGCTGGTTTTAAATTTAGAGTTTTCCTTTTCTTAGACTGGTTGCCTAACCAAGACTAAATAAGTCAGTGTATTTATCCTTAGCTGAGAGGGTGGTTGGAAAACAGATGGATTCATGCCTTTCCCAAGGGTATTAGTATGAAGTGAAATGCAAAAAGCCTCATCCAGGAGTTGAATTTGAGTTGCCAATTCCATTTTCTACAAGTATAACCATTACATTAAGCAGTCTTCCTTAAATAGAGTAGTGATAAAGTCAGTGGGTAGCAAATAAAATAGCTGAAATATTCCTTACATATTCTTGATTCAAATGTAGCTTTTGATAAATACAACTATTTTTTTTTTCTTGGACCTTTTCTTACCCCATAAATTTGCTTGATCATTAGACATGTGTGTAATCATTAAATAAGTTTTAGTGTTTCTGTTTCATAAATCCTACCAATAAAGCATTAGTAATGTAATGGTTCAAGTTCTGGATGAGGCTGTTTACATTTCACATAGTGCTAATATCCTGGGGAAAGGTATGAATACAACTATTCTCCCTTCAGCTATGGCTAAATAGTAGGTCAGACTGGGCTCTTTAACCTTGGTATAGCAATTAGTCTAAAAGAAGGAAAACTCAGAATTCACTCCTGTTAAACCCCACTCAAAAATTGACTTTGTGTTGCAATTTCAATGGATGGTTTGGGCAAATATATCAATCCTACCTATGATATCACAAATTATATAACCAGCTTGTCAAAAAGAAAACTATGACTTCTTGATGGTTTTATGTCTTTGTCCAACCTCTCTGCTATAGGGAAGATGTGACACAAGATCAGTTTTTAAACAGAAGAAAGCTGGTTTTAATTCAGTTTTCCTTCTCTTAGAGTGGTTGCCTAACCAAAGCTAAACAACCAATCTGCCCTACTTATTAACTATTGCTGAGGGTAGAGTTGATAGATTCATACCTTTTCAAAAGTCATTAGGGCAAACAGTAAACTGCAAACAGTCTTGTCCAAGATTTGAACTCAGATTACCTCTTGTATCTCATACAATGATAACCATTACACTAAGTGCACCTCGTAAAACTGTATTTGTTGTAATCGCCTACACGATTAGCTGACTTTGCTTCTGTTCCATGGTTAGGCGTCCTGGATTTAGAGGTATTTAACTAAACTTAGCATAGTCTGATTCAAGATCACAGGCTTGGGGGACACCCACTGTGTACCAAAATTCTGGGAATGGTCTGTGAGATTGTTTTGTTAATGACTTTACCCAAGTGAAGAATGCACTTGACTATAAAAAGAAAAGTTCTTTTTCAATTAAATTCTTTGTTTCATTCTTACCTCATCAAATTTTTTTCTTTTAATTCCTTCCAGATGCCATTCTAAAGAAGCTCAAAATTGTAAACCATGCTCAGCTTCAAGTTTGTTCCATTGCTGAACGGTAAGGCTGATATATTTTAATTCTTTGACAGTTGATTGATTATAAAATGGAAACCAATGTCATATTTAGACTGAAGATAAACTAAAATGGAGTGGCATGAACTATTTTCTAGTTTCACCTCTTGGCATTTGTGCTGAGTGATGATCAATAAAGTTAACAGTTCATGTTCTGGAGGCAATTTCTCTATGCAGCACCTACCCGCTAAAAGAGATAAAAGCTGAGTTGATTGCCTGGTGCTTGATGCACCCCTGAAAAGGAATGCCAAAGAAATATGAGTGTTCCAGAGGGCCTTCCTCTCCAAGCAGCACCAACCTCATCAACTAAAAGAGGTAATGGCTGGGTTGATTGCCTGGTGCCTGACGCACCCTGCCAAAAAGGAATGCCAAAAGAATAGGAGCTTGCTTCCTGCTAGCTACTTCCCACTAAACCAACCATGTACATATTAATCATGTGAAAAATTCTAATCAGCATTTTATCATTATCTTAGTTATATTGAGACTTTCCATTATTAAAAAATAGAAGATCATTGTGAATGGAGACCACATAAAATTACAATTTTGTTGCAAATTGGACTGGAAGCTGCTTTTTTCTCTAAGATAATTTTATATGTATTGCTCTAATTTATATATCACCATGATATGCTGTTTTGATTGGTTATATATATATATATATATATATATATATATATAATCTCACATGACTAGCTCTTTTATTTTGAATTATAAATGCCTGGTGCCAGAGGTGACCCTGAAGGGGAATGCCAGAGGAGATGATCAGTTTTTGCTTTAGCAGAGAACTCCACACTAAACTGTCTCGTTCTAGCCTCAAAGGTATTTTAGATAAATCCCATGTTTTAATAAAGATAAAAACCATTATACAAAGAAAAAAGCTCTAAATTCAAACCTGTTCTGCATCGATCATTTCAGCTTGAGTTTTGAAGGTCTGGGAAGTGTGTAACCACCTATTCATCTGATGTGAGTCTAAAATATCAGGCTTATTGTGTTCTCTCACAATGAAATATCGGGGTTTTTTTAATTGATGTGTTCTGGGTATAACACTAAACTACATCTGATGGTGAGGCTCCAATTCTGGAAATCCAGGAAGTGTGGAGCCACCTTTTCATTGCTATTACTTCAATGTCCATTCTGGCGTGGTATTACCTATTTGGGTCTCATCTGTCAGTCAGATAGATCTCTTTGAGATAATGAAATGTTTTTCTGTTTAAAATGATTGTGAAGATGTATTTTTGCATATTTGCGATCATAATCAGACTTTTAACTCCAAAAAAAAAAAAAGAGGTACTGAAATAATTCACATATAATGCACACTTTTTCTTTACATTTTTAAGTCTAAAAGTTAGAGGTGTATATTATACATAAGAAGTAAATATTAATTTTTTTTATTCAGCTATGTGCATCATGATATTTAGGACAGTATGATTGAATGTAAGTTATATCTGTGATCTTAACTAACGTATAACAAACACTTCTGTTTTTTTTGCTGCTACTGAGAAAATCCACTGAAATGTGTTTATGATTTTGTGTCTCCTCATATGAACTTATTTTTGCCACTTGTATTTTTGTGTAAACATTTCTGTGTGTTTTGCTATAAATACTGTATAAATGTTTTATTTCAAAGCAAGAATAAACTGAATAAATTTTCAGTTTTAGTCGATATGAACTCAATAAAAAGTTAAATTTTGCTGCTACAAAAAGTTAGTGCACATTGTATATAAGTTTAATTTATTTATTTATTTTTTTTTTTTGCTGTCCAAATTTAGGAGTGCATATTATACACGAATGATTACAGTATTTTATTCTTTGTAGTACATACATATTACTTAAGTGTTTATGACTTAGAATTTTGTTGTATAGATTTCATCAAAAAAAGCTCTTGATTCTGATGGCAAAGTACAAACCTCCTAACAAACCCTTTTTTTCTCATGAGCCCCTGGGATTTTTCTGCCTCTTACAAGCAAGGTGGCTATCCCACCCACTTTGGGAATGTCTAATATAAATAATTTTACTTATATTTTAAAAAAAAATGAATGGATACATGTTATTTCATCTTTCAATTGCCATCCATTCTTTTTTTTCTGCTTTCTTTTCTTTCATTATTCATTTTTTTATCCTTTCCCTCTTTCTTCATTTCTATATTAGATTTTTCTTCCTTCTCCCTCTTTCCATCTATTATTTCATCATTTCTCTCTTTCCTTCACTTTTACTCCTGGATATGTATTATTTCATCTTCCAATTCTTCAGAGCCTTCTATCTTTTCTTTTATTATTCATTTCTTTTCCCTTTCTTTATTTCTTTCTTTGCTCCTTTTCTTCTTTTATTTTTCATCTTCATTTTCCTTTCTTTCTTTGGTCTCTTTCAGCTAGCAGTGTGCAGACACCTGTTTGCTTTGATCCATAGATCTCTCTTCAAGCAAAAGATAAAAGCACCTGTTTGACTATTTTAAAAGCTTAATATACATTTTTTTAAAAATTAAAAAACTTAGAAGAACTGATTGAATTAACGAGATATTTTCTCCTGCAATGTTTTATGTTTTTGAAGTTGATTGCCTTGCAGAAAATGAAAACTTGTTTGTAATATTATGGAAACCATTTGGAAACCCATCCCACCCTGAAACACGCAGATAAAATTAGATTATCTGTTCTTTGTTATTTTTTCATAGGATTTCTTCAATATTACCAAAAAATATTTAAATTCTTTTATGTGTTTTAAAATTCAGTTATCCATTAGAATGTCTTCAATATTACCAAAAAATGTATTGATTTCTTATATACTTTAAAATGCAATTATCCATTAGAATTTCTTCAATATTAACAAAAATATATTTATTTTCTTACATGCTTTAAAATACAATTATCAATTCAAATTTCTTCAAAATTAACAAAAAAATGTGTTTGTGTACAAGACGCCCCATATTCCCAGTCTTTTCAACCCAAAAGTTAGGAGTGCATATTATGTACGATAACTAAATAATTAACTTTTTTCCAGCCATATGGCTGCCCATATTCAGTATGGCATAACTGTCCAAAAAAGTACTTGTGGTGCAATGATTATTGTTTCCAGTCATATGGCTCCCCATATTCAGTATGGCGTAACTGTCCAAGAAGGTACTTGTGGTGCAATGATTGTTTCCAGCCATATGGCTCCCCATATTCAGTATGGCATAACTGTCCAAGAAGGTACTTGTGGTGCAATGATTATTGTTTCCAGTCATATGGCTCCCCATATTCAGTATGGCATAACTGTCCAAGAAGGTACTTGTGGTGCAATGATTATTGTTTCCAGCCATATGGCTCCCCATATTCTGTATGGCATAACTGTCCAAGAAGGTACTTGTGGTGCAATGATTGTTGTTTCCAGCCATATGGCTCCCAATATTCAGTTTGGCATAACTGTCCAAGAAGGTACTTGTGGTGCAATGATTGTTGTTTCCAGCCATATGGCTCCCCATATTCAGTATGGCATAACTGTCCAAGAAGGTACTTGTGGTGCAATGATTATTGTTTCCAGTCATATGGCTCCCCATATTCAGTATGGCATAACTGTCCAAGAAGGTACTTGTGGTGCAATGATTATTGTTTCCAGCCATATGGCTCCCCATATTCAGTATGGCATAACTGTCCAAGAAGGTACTTGTGGTGCAATGAATGTTGTTTCCAGCCATATGGCTCCCCATATTCAGTATGGCATAACTGTCCAAGAAGGTACTTGTGGTGCAATGATTGTTGTTTCCAGCCATATGGCTCCCAATATTCAGTTTGGCATAACTGTCCAAGAAGGTACTTGTGGTGCAATGATTGTTGTTTCCAGCCATATGGCTCCCCATATTCAGTATGGCATAACTGTCCAAGAAGGTACTTGTGGTGCAATGATTGTTGTTTCCAGCCATATGGCTCCCCATATTCAGTATGACATAACTGTCCAAGAAGGTACTTGTGGTGCAATGATTGTTGTTTCCAGCCTTATGGCTCCCCATATTCAGTATGGCATAACTGTCCAAAAAGGTACTTGTGGTGCAATTATTATTGTTTCCAGTCATACGGCTCCCCATATTCAGTATGGCATAACTGTCCATAACATTTTTTTTTAGCCTTTGGTATGACTTGACCAGGGATTGAAACCCTAACTCCTGGGCCAATGATGAATACTCTCTCCACTAAACTATTTCCATTTTCTTACGTACTTTAAGATTCATTTATCTATTAGAATTTTTTTAATATTGACAAAAAGACTCATATTATGAAGAGGAATTAAAAGGGATAAAAAGAAGAGGGAATGGAAAGCGAACAAAAAAAAAAGGAAGAATGAAAAGTAAATTAAAATTGCAATAAAAAATTGGGAATATGAAGAATGAATTAAAATGGGATGCATGAAGGAAGCATCAAAAGGGAATAAAAGGATAAAGAATGAAGAGAATGATTTAGTAAAATAGAATCCCAGCAAAAAAGATAGATGGAAAGAAATTTGTATTTATTGATAAATTAAATGAGAATAATTTAAGATGAAGAAAAAGAATGGGACAGTAGAAGAAAGAAAACATGAAAAAATTCAAAGAATATTCCTTTAGAAAATATCATTTATCATCAAATCAATTAATTTGTATAATTTGATCTTTTTAAACTCCTCTTAAACTATCAATATATTTTTCACGTTCCAAACAATGTATATTATTTATAATAGCTGCAAAAAAATGAACTAATATTTTGTTTATCTCTTCTTGAAAAATGAAAGCAAATTGTTTCTTTACATATGAGTGTATCTGTGTCTGTCTTATATATATATATATATAAAAAGGAAAGGAATGAAAAATATATATATGTATATTGGATTAGTTTGATGGTTTATTTGTTTGTCTGTTTTATTTTATGCCAATGTGTTTTGACTTCAAAAGAAGTGCCAACCATATGAAATTTACAGAAGAATATTTGATGTGTACGGAGAAGAACGTTTTAATCAAAAAATCTTTACAAATGGGCTAGATATGGGTTTGCCATTTTAAGTCAAAAAGACAATCCATGAAGCTGAAACACAGTGACTTTCCAGTAAAGAAAAAGTTCTGGGCTCAGCTGTTGGTAAACAAGGTCATGTTGACAGTGTTCTGAGACAGGAAAAGATCCATTAGTATTGAGTTTCTTGAAATAGGTGCATTTTAAAATATTTGTTCTTACTGCTGACTCCTTAGGCAAAATTCACCTTATTTATTGAATGAAACTTATATATACTCACACTTGAGTGTTCTGAAACCTTCTTACACTGACTTAAAAAAAAAAAGTTCTCTGTCCAACCAAGAAGGAAATAATTTGAACTCAGCAAAAGTACATCCCACTTTACATTTTCATTCCAGTATTTGACATACGTGTCATATTGTTTCTCACATTATTTTTTTCTTCTTTGAAAAAAATCCAATGAAAATTAGAAAATAAAAATGTTATTCTTTTCACTGGTTGCAAACTTTTCAGCACTCCTTTATACATACATTCATATATATATGTGTGTGTGTGTGTGTGTAAAAAGCATTCTCCCTGAGAGTGACATATCCCTCCTCAGGGAGTGTCATCTTTGTATTACCTTAAGCCTCACATGGTAATAATATGCAAACATTATGATACTGACTGTTCAAAAACATTTGAATTTAAAAAGAAACAATTCTCATTTAATAATGAGGGAGGGTGCTGCCTGAAGCTAATCTTTATTTCACTAGGGTGGTGTTGGGTAAGTATTCAAAATGACAAGTGTTAGGTGTTGAATGGTGGAATGGTTTTAGATTAAGACACTAATGTTGTGAGTGGCTTATATCAGTCATATGAATCGTATCAACCCTGATTCTGAACATTGATGCAGAGGGAACCAGACTCTCCTTTTATTGCCTTTTAACAAACCTGGAATGATGTACTCTTGTAGTTAGTTGTTTGATTAACAGACTTTCACTGTGACTTGGTTATGTTAGTCTTGTGCTCCAAACGTTTTTCTTACTGGTGTCCTGTTTGAAGACTAAAGTGTCATGTTAGCTTTGTGGAAAAGCGTGAAGACCTCTTGGCTTGATAGGATCTATGGTTAATTGAAAATGTCGAGACTGGTTAGTTTCTTGGAGGGACTTGACTGTTGGCCTACACACTTTCTTTTTTTTTTCTTTTTTATTTATGCTAAGGTTGGTGTCAAGTGTTGGGGATTTGGAAGCAAATGGTGGAACAAGTTCCACTTTAATATTCTATGTACCTTAACCCCTGTCATTTTTGAAATGAAAAGAAAAAAAAACCATTCCTTAACCAAGAAAAAAAAAGTAAAAGAAAGTAAACCTACAAATCTGCCTGACCTGATTAGGGGTATGGCTCATCTGGTAAAATTATTTTAGTCTTTTTCAAGCATTCTTATATTTAGATACTGACAAAGCTTAGTTTTGTCAACACTTGCTTAAAGTCCACTAAGAGTGGCCTTAAAGTCTAATGTCAAATCAGATTCTGTTTATAGAATTTAGATTATAATCAAATGGCAATAATTCTCTTGTGGCTACCTTGCCATATCAAATTCTTAAGAAAAAAAAACTACAAAAAATGTAAATATGAAAGTAAATGAATGCTATTCTCCTACCTTTAGACATGAAATAACTCTGGGCAGGTTGATATGCCATTAAAGTTAGTCAACTACCTTGGATAACAAAGACCAACTGTCTTGAAGAAAGTTAATAGAGATGAAGGCAAGATTAAGAGATGACATTACTTTCATAGATAGGAAAAAATCAGACAGGTGGTCACAGAAAAATACCACTCATTTTATTATTGATGTTGTAGCCCCTCTGTGTTGCAGTCTCAGAAACGAGGAGATGTAATATGATATACTTATGTCAATGAAAGAAAATTTATTATTTAACAAGTCAGTGGAGTGGGAGTCGTTTTCACTAGCCCCAAAATTCAGGTCCTTATTTATCACTCACTGTCTGATCCTTTTCAAAACTCTCTAACTCTCTTGTGTATAACAATTTCTCACACCTATAGCAATTGTTCTTGTGATTGCCTCTCTGTTATTCCCTACTATAAATTAAGCACTTGCATTATCATTGCTAAACTTGTCTTAGTTGATGCTGATTTTTCACACCATTTTTAACTGATAGTTTTTCACTGAAATCTGAATAACAGTAAGTCTGCCTAGGTCTCCAAGACTCTTTTAAATATTCTAGTTGATTATTAATGTGCTGTGGTAGCATCAATTTCAGTTACCCCCAGTTCCAACAGCCTCTTTTCCAGACCTTTGGGGACTGTTCAAAGTCCAATTGGTATCACCGTCATCTTCATGTTCTACAGCTTTTTCAGCTTTCTGGCAAGATCCTGGTATTTGTTCAGCTTTCTGCGTTCGTTTATTTTAACTGTGGTCCACTGGAATGATAAAATCCACTAGATGACAAACACTTTTTTTTTCTTGTGGATTCATACTATCTTTCGTCTTCTGGCTGGAATTTGTTGATCTCTTTGTATCTAAAAGTTCCAGATAATTCTATGTGTCTTATTTTCTAAGAGAGATTCTGGTTTGTGCATATACCATAAGTCAGCATGGTCAAATTTTTATCTTTTGGACAATTCCCTGTGGATCCTACCCCGACTTGCCTAGTCTTATATTCTTCTTGTGTCAGATTGCTGCATTCGTTTATTATTTGATTAACTGGTTCATGTTTAACACCACATAACCTACATTTGCTATTCTTTTCTGTATTATTGATAATTACTTTGATATAATTAGTCCTGAAGACATTATTTTGTGTTGCTATTTAAAGAGATTCAGTTTCTCTCTTGAGGTTTCCTCTTCTTAGCCATGTCCAAGTAATCTCATGTACTGTCTCCTTATTTTGTTACTTGAAGTATCCATATAGTTGTTTTTCTTGCCATTTTTGTTTTCTAGAATTTTTAAAAATTTTTCTGTTTGTCTTGAAGTTAATTTTGTCGATATTGCTGTTGCTGTGATCAGTTTTTCATTTATCATACTGACTCCATTTCTTTATTCATTCAATCTCTTATTATTCAGTATCTGGCTATTAACCTTCATTAATCAATATACAATTTGCTTTTTTTATTTTCTTAGTAAAGTTAAGAAAATAAATGAAAGTGAAAAAAATGTTTTTTTGAAAATTTTGTTATGTATTGAAACACCATAGATTTAAATATGTATTACATGTAAAGAATATTCTATGCAAATTATATATAAACAAAAATATATATCCTCTGAGCAATAAGTATTTAAGTTTTAATGTAGTAAAATATTATCTTAAATTAGAAAGACTAATTAAACTAAGAATGCACATGAAAAGATTACACTTATTCTTATTTTAATTGATTTCTATATGAAATTATAAATAGGATTGCTTTTAATACTTTTGAGAATGAAATAATATTAGAACTCAATAACACCAAGTAATTATCTATTAAACCTGGTTTTGTTAAAAACCAGTATGCAAATTATTGACACCATATCATCATCATCATCACTGAGTCATGCTGATGGCATGGATTTCAATGACTCTCTCTCTCCATCTGTCCCTATCATCCATTGCTTCCAGCAGGTCCTCCAAACGATATCCAGTATCTATTCAGTGCTGATGTAAGCCCTTACTAATCAGCCAACAATATGTAGGGGTCCATTGAAGAAGGTTGCTTGTGAGTTCATCCTTGCTTCTCCTGCTGTGCCCTGCATGTCTTATTCATCTTACTTTGATGGTTTTTGAGATTGGAAGTAAGTGGCCGTACAGCTGCTGTTTTGTGGAGTGCTTCTTCCAGGATTTGTTCAAAACAGCATATAGTATTTTTGTGTAGTTCTCATCTAGCTTTTTCTCTATACTTTTGGTTAGCGTCCATATGGTGCACCCGTGCAGTAGTATAGCTTTGAAGAAATCCCTTATTTTTGTTGAAGAGATCAGACTTCCATATGATAGATAATGTATCGATAGCAGTCCACGCTACTCTATTGTATTTCTTACTGATATATAATACACATTGCAGGATTTGAAAAGCTTTAATAATAAGTGTTGTTTTGAGACAAATCTTACTCTGCTAGTCTTTAAGAGAGACATCATTAATTAATAAGATGCAAATTAAGTTTATATAATGATTATTTAATAATCATAGAGAATATAATGCAAATAATTAAAGGAATTGTGATTTTGGTGTCGACATAATTTGTCATCTGTTGAGAGACGTTTGTTGTAAAACAAAACCCTCTGCAAGTTACAAACAAACCCATTATCTCCATGATAATATATATATGTATAATCTTTAACTATGCATTTTTAATGATGATGAACAGTGTCTACAGGCTGTGCTTATGACAGAGTAGATTCAAATGTAATGCTAACATATTTTTTTAATGTTTTTACATTATGTCAGTGGTGGATGTTGATGACATGGCATTAGAGGTTGAACTTTCCAACAAATATGCCTTTTTTTTCCATTGTTACATATTTTGGCTGAATGCCAGTCTTGAAAAATGGTCTCTTTTTAGGATCACATTTCATTTATTTTTGTTGGCATCTTTAGGATATTTTTTATTCTAGGTGGATCAAGATTTAAGTCCTTGTAAAAAAAGATGTTTGCTTTGGTTTGAAATTAGAATTTTTCTTAAAGGTTAATTTTTAGCAAGAGTCTTCCAAATTTGGCTGTCATTGATCTGGTCGCTACCCCTTGAATCATATGCAGGAAACTAAATGCCTGTCATTTGTCATCTGTTGAGAGACATTTGTTGTAAAACAAGGCCGTTTGGAAGTGACAGCTAAAAGGATGGAGGGGGGGGGAATTGAACAAAAGGGCAAGGGTTAGGGTGTTAAAAGAAGGATTTTAAGATTGAACATTGTCTAAATAAAGAAAGAAATGTTTTGGAATGGGAGGGTTTTTTGCTTGCTTTCTTGAAATTATATTTGAATTGTTTTTATTTGTTTTTTTTTTTGTTTTTTTTTCATACTTTTAACCAGAAAAAGTGCCATTTACTATTGGTAGAAAAGAATATCTGAAACAGAAGGGATTTAGATCTCCCTCTTTCTTTTTTGCTTGGTAATCCTTTTGAGACCCTTGTGGTTAGAGCAGTAGATATGATACCATGAGGTGTATGGTTCAGTCATTTTTTTTTCAATGTAATTAAAATGTTATCATCAATGATTTTTTTTGGATTAGTATTATCCTTCATCCTTTCAATTGTCAATTTTGTTTTTTATTGCAAAAGAATAATTCAGATGTAATCACCTAATAAGCAAATGCTGCAAAAGGGGGGCACAGGTTAGAAAGATGATTCACTAGGAATTGTGCAAGAGATAAAACTTGACCATGTTGATAAATGTTATATCAATAAATGAAAATCTTTCCGAGAAAATGAGATCCATAAAATTCTCTGCAGCTTTGAAAGACAAGCAAACCACCCAATCCTGGTGAGAAGACAAAACTAGTATTAACAAGAAGAAAGGAACTTTTGATCTTGTTAATTTGCCATTCCAGCTAACCACAGAGTGAAAATGAAAGAAATTAAAAAGATAGATATATACCTGGACCTTGCCAGAGAGCTGAAGAAGCTTTCGAATATGAAGGTGACAGTAATATCAGCTGTAGTTGGTGACTTTAGATTGATTCTCAAAAGCCTGAAAGAAAAAAAAAGTCTGGAGAGAGGAATTAGATATCAGAGGAAGAAACAAAAGCATTTGGATCACAGCATTGTTAAAAACAATTAGAATATTTAGAAGAGTCCTGGAGACCTGAGGAGACTTGCTGTTGTTCTGACTTCAGTGAAAAACTATCAGTTAAAACTAGTGAGAAAAACTCACATAGAATGAAAAATGATAATAATTCCTTAAGAAAATTTTATGTCAAAGTAAAAATTGCCAATAGGCAGAATTGCAAGTGTAAGTTATGTAATTATAAAGATGAAACAGTTAATAAGTGAATGTAAAGTAAAATAAAAGTAAAGTTGTCTCCCTTTAGTCAAGGGCAACTAGAAGGCTCCCTTTTCAATAGCTACTACACCGAGGTGTAGGGGAGGGCGCTACTCCTTTTCTTGGATTGCTCCACTTTACCCTTGGTATGTACCTTATATTGCTGAGTGTTAAGCAAGGCGGTATCAAGTACCATTTTAAAAGTCTTTAGTATGACCCAACCTGGGATTGAAACCAGGTCTCCTAGACCATTGACAAACACTCTACTCACTAGGCTTATGAGCCGGTATGTTGTGTAAGTGAATGTAGCAAGCTAGTACACAAGGAATACAATACTTTGAATGACTGGGAATTATGCAAGAGATTAAAATCTGACCATACCAACAAATGGTAAATGCTCTAACCAGAATCTCTTGTAGAAAATGAGACCCCGAAAATTGTTTGCGACTTTAAGATATAAACCGATAACTCAATCCGACCAAAAGACTAAACCTAGTTTTAATTAAAAAGAAGAAAAGAAATTGTCATCGAGTGGATTTTGCTGTTCTAGCAGAGACCGACCATATAGAGTGAAAATCAAAGAAAGCAGAAAGTTCAATAAATACCTGGGACTTTGCCAGAGAACTGAAGAAGTTGTAGGACATAAAGGTAACAGTGATATCTATCATAGTTGGAGCCCTTGGAAATGTACCCATGCACATAAAAAAGACACTTGGGGAATTAGAGATCAGAAGAAGCAAGACCATCCAAATTGCAGTACTTCTAAAATTGTCAAAGATACTGTACAGGTTGTGGAAATCTAAGGTGACTTACTGTCAATCAGACTCAACCCCCCCCCAAAAAAAAACCACCAGCTAGAGTTGGTGTGAAAAACTTGCAAGTTTTTATTATTTTTATTTCATACCTTGCAAGTTTTTCCTACCAGTTTTAACTGGTGGTCTTTCACAGGAGTTTAAGTGACAGCAAGTCCCTTCAGGTGTCCAGAACTTTTCTAAGTATTTAAACTGATCTTAATAATGCTGTTATCTGTATGGTTTTGATTTTCCCGCTGATCTGTAATTCCTCCAATCTTCCTTTCAGGCCTGCCTTGCCGCAATAACAATAATAATGATAAAGCTATTAGTAGTTGTCCACCTTAAAACAATTATCTGTTAAATAATTTCCCTTAGTTAGAAGTAGCTTAGTGGTTAAAGCATTGAACTAGAGGAGAAATGATAACACATACAATTCTAAAAAGATTTGAATCAACTTGATGTTGCTATTCACTTTATTATATAAAGAAAGAGCACTTTCCTATCTTACTGATCAGCCAGGGATAAGAGTAAATAGCTGCTGCATCTGTTGTCAACCTTCATTGAAACCAATTATACAAAACAGGGATGATGAAACTGTTGCTTGCAAGTCACAATTTATATAAAACATAAATAAAAAGAATTGCAGTCCTCTACTTATTTGCTTTGAACTTCGACCTCATTGGATTAATGACAAGTCTACTGCTTGTGGTTAGGTAAAGTACTTAAGGATTTAAATCTTAATCTTATGGTACATTAAATCTTATATTATCTTGTGGTGAGAAGTGATGAAATCAAGGAGGTGAAGGAGTATATCTACTTAGGACGGATGGTGAATATGTGCTGAAATTTGGATGCAGGAATCTAATGTAGAAAGAGTAGAAAGTATTTTTCCATGATAAAAGATGTGCTTAAAGCTGGAAAAGAGACCCTATGTGCCAATCTTTTCAATAACACCATTTTGCTTGCAATGTTAAAAGCAAGTGAAATGTGGGCTACCATGAAGAAGAAAGAAAAGAGGCTGGTTATGACAGAGAGGTCTATGGAAAGATCCATGCTGGGAATATTGTTGCATGAGCACATCTGAAGTAAAGTAATTTGAGAGCAGACTAGAGTAAAGGATGTGATTGTGGAGTACTGAAAGCAGAAGTTTTGCTGAGCTGGAGTTCACAGACAACAGTTGCTCCTCTGCAGTTGGAGATTGGGATCCAAGAAACTGTAAACAACCACTTGGAAGACCTCCATGATGATGGGGAAATGAAATTGTCAAACACTTTAAGCCAACTTGAAAAAGTAGAATATTGATTGCAAGAATACATTGTGGCCAGCAATGTGCAAAATATAAGAATAACCTGTCCAATAAAGTTTAATGTTGTCAAAATAATTATTAAGTCTTGCAAACATTTGGTTTACTGTATATATTCGTATATATGTCGTTTTTATTTACTGGCATATTAACTCCTTATGGGTTATTTAATGCCGAAATTTGATTCATTTGTTAATGTTTGATTATAATCCTAACTATTTATATTTTTAACATTCCATTGTGTTCACTTTTTTTATCCTACTTTTTCTTTGATGAAATGTCTACAGAAAAAGCTAGATGAGGCCTACAGAAGGAGGTTGCATACTCTTTTGAACAAATCCTGGAAGCAACATCCAACATAGCAGTAGCTATACGGCCACTTACCTCCTATCTTACAAATCCTCCAAGTAAGATGACCTAGACATGCTGGGCATTGTTGAAGAAGAAAATATGAACTCATAAGTTATATTCTCCTATGGAATATTACACATGGACACACCAGTGTTGACTAACCAGCAAAACTTGGATTCATCAGTTCTATATGGACACTGGATACTATCTAGAGGACTTACTAAAAGTGATGAACTATAGGGACAGATGGTAAAAGAGAGTCAAGGGAATCTATGCTGTCAGCATGCCTTGATGATGATGATTTTTTTTGCTGTTATTATTGAACTCAGACAGAACTTGTGATTTCTTTTATTTTGTCTATTTGTTAAAAACTGAAATTTGTTTTTATATAAGTTAAAATCATTCAGCAGAAATTGTGAAAGATTTTATTATTTTTTAAACTGACATAAATTTCAAATTTTATAAACAATGATACGTTTGAAGATCCTAACATCTTGAACCGGAATCTTACAGGTATAATATTAGTTCAATAAAATTGATAAGGAATAAAGAAAATGGTTTTCTTTAAGATTTTGATAAGGTTCTGTTGTTTAATCTCCAATAGATCAAGGGATAAATCTCTAATCTTGTAAATAAATTCTTCATTTGAAAAGCAAGTATTTTGAGGATAAAGTTTACATTTCAAAGTTTTATTTATGATTATAAATAAAATTTCTTGACAATCAGGGCTCCAGACTTTTTTTTTTTTTTAACCAAAGAACTGTAACAGAATTGTTAGCAGAAACTTTCTCTAAAAACTCATCAAAACAAAATGGCAAAAAAGAATTTATAACCATTAAAGAAGATGGAGAAAACATAAACTAAACTTCAAATCAAAAAATCTACAAGAGTATTAATAACTTATTGACACTAAGAGAATTAAAATACTCCATAGAAAAATCACATAATTCTGCTGTTGGCCCGAACGAAATCCATTACAAATTTCTAAAGAAACTTCCAGAAAAATCTCTTAAATTTCTCTTGAAAATACTGAACAAAATATGGAAAGAGGGAAAATTCCCAGACTTATGGAGACAAACCACAATAGTACCAATCCCCAAGCCAAAAAAGCCCACCTCAGATCCACAAAACTACAGACCTATCTTCTTAACCAGTTGCTTATGCAAAACAATGGAAAGAATAATAAACAACAGGTTGACCTGGTATTTGGAATTGAACAAACTTATATCCAATTTACAATGTGGATTCCGCAGTAAGAGAGGCACGATAGACCATCTAATGGTGAACTGACCAAAATACTCTATTACTATTATATAGATCATTAATTAGATGAAAAATTGGACTATGGCAAATATCATATACCGATCAGCTAGAAAGAGCTACTTGAAAACCCTCGACCCAATGGAGGTTTAAGGTTAGTGCTGAGAGCCTATATGCAGAGGCTAATGAAGCTCCTGCAAATATTAGAAGCTGCAAACTGGCTCTCCAATAGTAAGTTGGCAACTGTAGTTGAAAGCGACCAGCAATACTATGTCAAATTAAAGTCATGTCCAACAAATTTGGCACACCATAAAGTATTTCATCCCAAGTACAAAGAGCTATTCCAAAAGAATGAAAAAGCCATAAAACCCTTTGGCCTCCAGATGGAAACAATCATTGGAGAAGCAGAAATAGACCTGACAGAAATCCATAAAACAATCATACCAGATATTACATCTTGGACTATAAGGACCCCAAACATAATCTTAACATTTCGTTAATTTCACAAAATAAAACCCATTCACTAATTTTCTCAGAGGAAGTAGAAAAAGTTGAGGAGAAATATCTTAAACACTTTCTCATCTTCATGGATAAATCTAAACTGGATAAAATAACAGGATGTACTACAATACATAAAGGAAATTTTTTTTAAAAAACATCTCCCAAATGATACCTCGATATTCAGTGCAGAAGCTTGTGCAATCAACATGGCTCTTGACCTCATCTCAGAATCAAGAAATAACAAATTCATCATCTTTTCAGATTCACTATCAGTGTTGGAATCACTAAAAAACAGAAAATTTGATCACCCATTAATAATAAGAATAATTTGTAAATTAAAGAATTTATCAAATGACAATGATATACAGATATGTTGGGTCCCAAGTCATACTGGCATCAGTAGAAATGACCAAGCGGATAAAGCAGCCAGGTCTACCATAAACCTAACCACTGAAAAGAAATTTAAAATACCATATACAGACTTTAAAATGAAAATAAATAAATACATACTACAGCAAAGACAACAACACTGGAACAATGATGAAAATAATAAATTATTAGAAATTAAACTCACATGGGGGGAATGGAAGCAAAGCTTTAGAAAAAACTGAAAAGAGGAAATTACATTGTCCAGACTCCGGATGGGTCATACAAGGATAACACACTCTTATTTACTTGAAGGTAAACAACAACCAATATGTTATGCATGTCAGACCAAATACATCGTGAAGCACATTCTCATCGAATGTACTGACCTAGTCCATATAAGAAAAACCTTCTATAGTGCAAACAATATGAAGGAACTGCTCCAAAAAATTGAAATAAATAATGTGATATAATTTCTAAAAACAGTGAAGTTATACAGAAAAATCTAAAAAAATTTACAAGAAGACCAAATTACTTCTATAAACCCTTTCTTTTCTAGTTATTTTCTAACTGATCCCTTCCCCAACCTGTTTCACAAAAAAAAAAAAATTTATGATTATGATTCCCTACAGGTAAACTAAAAAAAAAGAAAAACAACTAACCAACTAATTATCTAAAGTTTATCATTAATTCCTAAGCTCTCCCCTTTAAATTTCTTTTCAGACTTATTTTTCTTAACTTGATCGGCATTAAATGACCGATGCGGTTGATATGCCTTAAAATAAAACAAACAAACTTTTTTTTTTTTTTTTTACTTCAGTCTCAGAACATTTACAAAAACAATTTTAAACTGTCCTAAAATCAAAATGTTTGTTTTTTTTTTGTTTTTACTTACATCTATAATTGTTTGTAACATAAAAATTCTGTTAAAACATTTAGAAAATAGATATTTATTTTGGTTTATTCAGTCTTCATTGTTTGAGAAAGGATGAAAAATCAATTAAACAAGGAAGGTTTTATTTTAAAAAAAGGGAGAAAAAACAATTTTTAGCTTTTGTGAAATACAAGTTTTCATGTCATTGAAGAATATTCAAAACAATATCTTTTAATTGATGATACAAAAAAGCACAGAACGCAATAAATGAAATAAAACCTGATTTTATGGTTTTGTATTTGTTCATGTCAAAACTTAACAGTCTAAACCAAAATAAAAAAATAAACCAACCAAATAAAAAAAAAAACCAATGCAACTTCTATTCCCATTTAAAAAAAAACACTTTTTCCTAGATTTAGATGAATCAAGAAAAAATTCCCCTTAAATCTAAAAATTTGCAAAATGTTTCATCCTTTAATAGGCAGGTATTTATTTTAGTCAGATATTTATTTTTACTTATTTTGATTTAAAAAAAAATTGACTATTCCATTGGGTGTCCCTGGTAAGGGAGCTCAGTGTCTCCACTGAATATTCTAGTGTCCTCAGGACAACAAAGTACTGTTAAAACTACTCACAATAAATGAACTCCTCTCATCCTTAAAAGTTTTATCAACTATTCCTATCTAACACAAATAATTCATACACAAAGTTCAAATTAACCCCAAAAATGAATTCCATAAATTACTGTGTCCTGTGTATAACATTAAACTACATATGATGGTAAGATTTCATTTGTTGAGCTCTGGGAAGTGTGGAGTAACTTTTCATTGCCATTACTCCCTGGTTCATTGTGACATAAAGTGATAATATTTGATTAGCTCCTCTTTGTTGGTCAAATAGATTTGTTTGAAAATTATTTGTATGAGATAGGGACAGGTGAAATTATACAACTGTGCAATTTATATAATTATGTGCAAATTATTAGTATTTAGAATATCTGATGCCATATACAAAAGTAAAGTTGGCAACCTTACTCGAGGGCAACCAGAAGGCTCCCTTTTCAATAGCTACTACACCAAGGTGTAGGGGATGCGCTACTCCATTCCCTGGATTGCTCCACTTTATCCTCGATACATACCTTATATTGCTGAGTGTTAAGCAAGGAGGTATCTAGTACCATTTTTAAAGTCTTTGGTATGACATGACCTGGGATTGAACCCAGGTCTCCCGTACCATTAGCGAACACTCTACCCACTAGGTCAATGAGCTGGTTTATACCATGTATAATTGTTTACAAATTATCAATATTAGAGAGGAATACTTGAAACCATACAACTGTGTGGAAATTATTTGCATTAGGATTATTTAATATCATATAACTGTGTGCAAACAAATGATTATGGACAAATTAAAAAGATGCAATGAAACATTTACAAATGAACCAAATTACTGCATTAAATAACCCATAAGGAGTTGATATGCCATCAGACAAATTAAACCAAACCCAATCATTGTATTTTGTCAACACTAGTATCTAATTATTTACTAAACTCTACTTAGTTTGAAACAGGCTTGCTTACAGTATTTGTTGTTAACTTAGTGGTCACCCATCTTAAACACTGAACAGGTTCCTCAGTGCTTAACTTTAGTGGTGAGAATCTGTGCTTTCTGCATGACTTAACTATAAGCCACTTATATTTAGTTGGCTTGAAATATATTTAATCAGAAATGTTTGAGAAAAGTAATTTTGTTCATGTTTACAAGAAATAAATTAGGATTTATTTGTTTTTGACATCATTAAGACCTCCCTCCCTCATATCCAATCAAGTCCAATCTGAGTTATCATCCCCTCCATCTCCACTGTTATTGTGTCAATTTAATCTTATTTTTGTACAACCTGCTTTGCTGATGATCACAGACAACAGTTCGACTTCCAGACACTTTTTTTCTTTATCTTCTCTTTGTTTTTCTCTCCAAATAACAAATAATTGATTGCAAAATAAGTTTTTTAAAGAATATTTCTTTCAAATTGAATTATTATTATTACCAGCTTGTTTCATTGTTTCTCAGTGATTTCATTTTTTTCCTATTATATTGATGGTCACATAAATTGTGTCTATAATTTTATATAAAGGAAAAGATCTTTTTCTGAAGTTTGCTTTGTTATTTTGCTTATATACACACACATATTGATAAGATGAAAGATCATCATGATTATCATCATCCAGATGTACTGACAGCACTGATTCTCTTGACTCTCTCGCGCAATCCTTTTGGCCATCACTCTTCATAAATCCTCTTAATGGTATCTATAGGATTTACACTCCTATATTTTAAAATGGCCATGGTGCCACTTGTTCCCAAGACAAAGATGGCGGACGTTGATAAACTAATCAGTCTCGGGAACCCATTGGTCAGGAAAGTCACATAGTTTGTGCTCACAACTACATCCACAACTTTGATTTTGTCCCGCGATTTTGGAGCTGACTGCATGACAAGAATTGCCTATATATACTCTCGTCTTTCAACAACTCATTCTTTCCATTTCAACTCACAGAGACAACACACTCTCTTACACTGTGACTTACAGAGACAACTCACTCTTTTCTATTTTAAATTCCAGAGACAACACTCTCTCTCTCTCTCTCTTACATTTGACATCTTGCAGTCAATCCCATGAAATGTATACTCTCTGCAACTATTTTCTTTCTTGTTCTACCTTTACGGTTAGACTTGCTCCAGCCTCAAAAACTACCACAGAAATTTCATCAAACCACCGAAAGAAACAAACAACCAACATGTGAGAAGACACATTCCTCCAAACATACATAATTAAAATTCTGTAGAAATACTTAGTCAACATGTATTTTATAATCTGCTGGACACTTTTATTATTTAGTCTTTTTTTCATAGTATTCATGTTAGTTACACACATACACACACGCATAGAGGAATATTTAACAGGCAATAGTAGAACACGTAATGTTTTGAAATATCCCATTTAATGTACTTGTTGATATATAAATTTAATTTTGTTTGTACTGCTTTTGTTTTGAATGTTCTTTTGTACACGTCGTTTCACATCGTATACTTCATTTGCCCTTTTTAAATAACAACCAACAACGATAAATGGTGGAGGAACTAAATATTAAATCAACAAACAAACATGTACCTGTCCACACATCCAATGTCAACAGTAGAACTGATGAATATAGATTTTTACTGATTGGTCGACACTGGTGTGTCCATATGTAGGAGTTCATAGGAAAATGTTGCCTCTGAATTCAACGTTATCTCACCAGCAGTGCCTAGCGTACCTTGCTTGTCTTACTTGTATGATTTATGAGATGGGAAGTAAGAGGTCATATAGCTGCTGTTTTGTTGGGTGTTACCTCCAGGATTTGTTTAAAACAACATGCAGCATCTGTGTGTAGTTCCCATCTAGTTTTTTTCTTAAGTGTTTCATTGAAGTCCAAATAGTGCAACCGTCCAACAGTATTGACATTGCTTCAGCTTGGAACAATTCCTGTTTTATTTTATCAGATTTCCATATTCTCATTAACCTGTCAATAGCTGTCCATGACTTTCCAATGTGTATGTTGACATCACTTTCAGTAGATGAGATATTGCTACCAAAGTATGTGAACTAGTCTACCATTTAATGAGAAGATGGCACCATTTCCATTAAACCATATAAACTCTGTTTTATCTGTAGAGATTAATGCCTGTTACTGCTTGTTATACAGCAGAGATAGTTCTTCAGTATTGTGATGCTCCTTATATGAAATCAGACGTGTTGGGATAAGCACCTTACCAGGATGAAGAACATTTGGTTACCCAAACTGCTTTACTATGGAGAGTTGCGACACAGTTAATGTTCAAGACATAAACCTACAAAATGTTTTAAAGATATCGTCGAAAACAACTTCAGGGCACTCAGTATAAACAGTGGATTCTGTGAGAAGATGACAGTAAATCGATTAACATGTAAGAAAGTGATTAATGAAACCTGGAAAGCATTTAAAACATAGAATTGGACACTATAGTGTGAAACAGACACTTTGGAAGCATGACTTGACCTCTGACCCTGACTTGTCCAAGGGTTGATATGTCATAAAACCCAAACAACAAACCAACCAAAAATCTGGCCCTGACACTTAATAGCCTGAACATGTTTGTCACTATTAGCCGGTTCTGTCTGTCTAAATCTGGACTTGACCTTAGGTCCTGACTCTTAACAGCCTGGACATGTTTGTCACCATTAATAGGGTCTGTCTGTCTAAAGCTGGACTTGCTAATCATATGAGATCTCGTGACAGAAAACTCTTGAAGATTCATTTTACAAAAGTCCTTCAACAGCAACCTACAAATAACTCATCTCACTTCTGTGGGTCTACAGCTGATTTGAGAATTCATTTGACAGTGCATAGGAGCAATGTCAATTTGTCATACGTGCAGGAGGATTTGTAAGGATATGCTTAGTCTGAGGAATCACATACTCACTCTTAGTAAATAAAGGAGATGGGCTTCTTCTGCAAAGAAGTAGAAGTCACTCTTTGTGTGTGTATGTGTTTATGTGTATTTATATATATTTAAAAAAAAAAAAAAAAAAAAAAAAAAAAAAAAAAATGTGATGATGATGACAGCAACATTTTGAGAGATGATAGCCATCTTTACCACCTAAATTACGACTCAAACATCTTAATTGAGAACTAATTCAACTTGAGAAAAATATACAAGATGAATATGATAAAGTTGTTAGACATCTGTATATCATTGGATTATAGGGACGTACACTTGTACATACACGTGTACGTCCCTATAATCCAATGACTTCTGTCATTCTCTGGGTTTCCATTCCTTCAGCCCAGTGACAAGCATAGCAAAATCACTGGTGACTATGACAACTGTAGGTTTTATTTCAGAACATCTTCTCTTAGACTTTTCCTGTCAAAGGATACTTACAAGTCAGCAGAGGTTTGATGCTGGAGCTTTTTTCTAGTTTTGATTTTACAATTCTAGTAGGGTTGCCTTCACCATGGCTTTGTAATTAGGATGGAGCCCCTTCTAACATATATATATATATATCATGTGACTAAACCTCATGCTATATAGGTGCTAGACTAACCACTTTTACCACTCAACCATCTGAAGATTATAGAAAGCACAAGGAACTCGAGTAACGGATTTACTATGTCCGTATTCTTGCATATATATATATATATATATATATATATATATATATATTTTTTTTTTTTTAATATTCCATATTTCTTGATGATAATCTATTTCCGTTGATAGCATTCTGTTTTTTAAATTCATCTACAACTTAGTTTTATCCAACTGCGTTTCCGTAGTTTTGTTATGTTATAAAAACCAAAAAACTTTCAAAACTATTTAAAAACACTCTGTACACATGCAAGCAACCCCAGATGATGGCCTATGAAAGGTCTGAAAGTGCTCAGGAGAAATTTTAGTAAATTCATCCACCAATTCCAACCTAAACAGTCTGAGGCTCCAGCAATGCTGGAGCTTTGGAGAATATGGAGTACCCCTTCATTGCCATCATTCCCAGGTCCTGGAGTGGTAACGCCTGATAGGGTCCTATCTATGGGTCAAATAGAACTGTTTGACATTTAAATTGAGTGCAAACAAATGACTTCTGCCAAATTGAGTTGTTTGAAATAGAATTGTTTGATCATTTAACTGTGTGTATCTACAAAATCTATTTACAAATCATATATTTAATATATATGTAAAAATAGGATTTGGCATTAAATAACCAACAAGGGTTGATTTGTAATAAAATCAAACTAAACTGCATTTCTTCTAAATCAAAGATACCAGGATTTTATAATTTCTTGTGAGAAACATTAAAGAATAAAAGCAAAAATTATTAGGTATTACTTATTACCAAACTCTCTTACCAAAAATATATGTTGCTGTCCTAGAATAAGCACCTTTATATACTTATGCAATTTTATATTTTGATTTCAGAGGTGTTACAATTTTTTATTGTTTTTTTTTAGTTACATTGTTTTAGAATTTTTTTTTTGTGTGTGTGTGGGGTATTTATTTATGCTTTTACCCAACCCCTCTACCATGAGAAATATGTGAAACAGGATCAATTTTTAAGTGGAGTAAAGCTGGTTTGTATTCAGAGTTTTTTCTCCTTGACTGATTGCCTAACAAAGGCTAAAGAATCCAATTTATTTACTATTTGTTTATAGCTAGGAGAACATATGGTTTCATGCCTTTTCATAAGGGAATTAGTGTGAACTGAAATTCAAACAGCCTTGTGTTGGCTTTGAACTCTGGTCTCCAATTCCATTTTGTATGATACTGTCAGACTAAAAGTGTCTCTATGCATTTTATTTATTTCTTAGCGATACTATATATATATATATATATATATACGCACACACAAGATTTTCATATCTTAATTTATTTCCCTCTCTCTCTCTTCACATATATCCATGTATGTTTGACTGTCAGTTGAAAATTTTATAGGCTGACCAAAATACTCTCATGGAATATGACCAAATGAGGTTTATTTTTTATGATAATCCCCCTTGCAGTCCACCATGTCTTCCATCAGTATTGCAGTGCTTGGATCCCATTAGTCATTTGTATATTTTTACTACATATTAAAAGATGGATAATATATACTTGTATGTTTGCTTTTCTCTCTCTTTTTCTCTTTCTCTTTTCCTCTCTCTCTTAAAGTCTATTCACTTTTATCTGTCCTCACCTACTCATCTCTTTTCACTGTTTCTTTTTGTCCATCTTGGTTTGTACTTTTCTGTGACTGTTTGTATCCCTCACTATAACTGTTGGGCCTATTATTCCTTCGACTGTATTGTTTTGCTTTTTAGGATAGACACATTTAAAGACGTACATACACACAAACCCACTTATGTTCATATAGTGACTCCATTAAACGGAACAGATAAACTATGTTTGTAAAATGCTGCAACTTCTTCAAGCCACATATTGTAATCATTAACTTAAATCAGCTTGAGTTATCTTTCCTTGTTTTCTATTTAATTTCAACTTGACGTTCTTTGTTGTTGTTATTTTTCTCTTGCTTTTTTTTCTTTTTTTTATATAATCTTTCAACAAACTCTTGTGTTTATTTCTACCAGTAGAAATTATTATTTTTTTTATTTCTATTTAATAAAATTTTCATTTTTTTTAATCAGAATTGTTTTTATTTTTATTGTGTTGGCAAAACTCCCCAAGAAGATTTTTCAAGCACACTCTCCCTCCCTCTCTCTCTTTTTTTTTGAATCCTACACCCACCTACTGTCAGTAGAACCTTTTACCTTCTAGAAAACAAGTTTTGTAGATGAAACAAGAGTGTTATATGTTATTTTGTATTCCTAGGGAGGGAATGTTTTTATAACCTGTACAATTTAAAAAAAAAAAATGTTCTTTTTTTTTTTTTTTAAAGATACCACTTGATCTTGTATATAAAGCCATGATATATGTGTGTGTGTGTTTTTAATTAATGAAAACCAACATTTCCTTACTGTCTGTCTACTCAACAATTTTGGTTAATTCTGGGAAAACTTTGTCATTTGCATTTATTTGAAATGAATCTTCTATTGACTCTGCTTGTTAATGTTTCAGTTAAGTAGATTAAAATGTGATGGTAAATGATAGAAGAGATCAAGAGAAGCAAATCATCAACAACAACAACAACAACTTGTTCTTTAACAGAACCCTGGGTATTTTCTTAAATGTCATTGGAAAGATGGAATACCAATTTGTGATGACAGTTTGTGGTTGATCCCAGTTTTAACTATCTACAGCTGAACCAATATCTTGGCTTAAATCATTTCATATGTCCTAAGATAAATGTTTGCATTTGTTATTCAAAAACCATATCTATTCACATCCCCGCCTGCTGTTAATTTGAGCGTCTCATCTCTTAGATGCAGTTTTGCAGATTACTGAAATGTGTTTTTTTTTTTTTTATTGTTCTTTGTAACTCTTCAGCCTCTCCTCTCAGTCTCTGACCAAAAGGCATGAACTTATGAATTTGTAATTCTGACTTCTTGGTCTATCTCTCTCTTTACCCTTATTCACTTTTTATACTTGAAATTTGAAAGGCTATGTATACATCACATACAGTGTTTTGGTCAAAAGCCACTGGACAAACACAGGGAATATAGCCTCTACATTGTGATTTGAGTTTTAAAATAGCTTTTAACTATAAGCATCTTTTTGTCTCTTGACAACAGTAGACTTTGTCATACATCTATGCCATTTCAATAAATTATGTTTTCAAAACTCTGACCACTCAGTTCTTGACATAATAAAATGAATTTTTTCTACTTATCTTTTATTTATATGGGTTATGATATTATTTAGTATTTGTTAGATTACAATAAAACATTAATCATGCCCTGGTAACATTGTTCAATGTCAGACAACATTGATAATGTATCTTACTCTCAGGTAACACTACTAATGACCCTGTAATATTAATAATTTCCAGTCAACATTTCTAATGCCCAGGTAACATTGCTCACTGTTAGGTAACATTGCTAATGTCCAAACAACATTGGGTGTTATTGCTAATGCATATGTAATATTGCTCACACTCAAACAGTATTAAGCAATATTGCTAATGCATATGTAATATTGCTCACACTCAAATGGTATTGCTAATGTCCAAACAACATTGGGCATTATTGCTAATGCATATGTAATATTGCTCACACTCAAACAGTATTGCTAATGCACAGGTATGCATGTTCATACTCAGCATTGCTAATGTCCAGGCAACATATCTCCTTTTCAGGTAACATTGTTAATGTATCGGCAACATTACTTTTACTTGGACAATATTGCTAATTCCCAGGCAGCATTGCTCACACTTGGGCAGTATTTCTAATGCCCAGACAATATATATCTCAGTAGGGTAACATTACTAATTTCTACGCAATGTCGTTAATGTCCTGGAATCATTGCTCACTCTTGGGCAACATTTCTAAAGCCCAGACACACTTGTTCATACTCAGGCAACATTGCTAATGTCCAAGTAGTTTCTCATACCCTGGCATGCTTGCTACATTCAAGCAGCATGGTTTACGTTCAAACAATATTGCTAATACACTTTGGTTTTACTCCAACAACATATTCAATATCCAAGCAACATTATTTTGCATTATTATTTACTAACATAGTTCTTATAAATAACTGGATTTTTTTTCCTTTGCAAATGTATTGGCTCTTATCTGTTAATCTCTTGGTTGGAGAATGTGGTATCAATCATGTTGGCATGTTGAAAATGCAGGAACATCTGTTGATTGAAATCCCTTCAAATCTATATATATATTCTGTATATAGATGATTCAACTAATGATCTTTCAACCTTATAATTGTAGAATAGCAATGACTATTGTGTAGTTATCAAATGAGGATTTAGGTTTTCATGGGTAAGCAATGGTGTTGATGTCTAGTAATGTAGTATGACATTTCTATCCTTGTTGGGATAGGGTAGCATCATCCACCCATTCTGACAGTCTTACTAACAATCAGGAGTGTTAATGTCTTCCAGTCCTTAACTTTGTATCAAATACCTTTTTTTGAGGGGAGGGGGGCTTACTCATATTCAAAGCTCATTACTATTACAAACAAACATTAAAAAAGTGACAATAGTTTTTTATAGTACAAGATTTCTGAGACATTAGGTAAGCGTAGGTTATGTGAGGGACTTTTTTTGGTTTGTGATATTTTTTACTTAGTGATTGGCCAATGGGAACATATCTAACTTATTTGTAAGTAAAAGAGTGTGCGTGTCTATATATGTATATATATGTGTGTGTGTATGTGTGTATATATGTGTGTGTGTATATATATGTATGTGTGTGTGTGTATATGTGTGTGTGTGTGTGTGTGTGTATATATATATATATATATATATTTATGTGTATCTAAATGTGTTTGTAAATATTTATATATGTGTATATATTGTGATTGTGTATGTGTGTGTATATTTATATATATAGGAAAAGAGAATGTATGCATATATACTCATATATATATATATATATATATATATATATATATACACCTTGAAAAGCAGAGTTAATTTATTCTAAAATTTCATCTGTAAAAAAAATTAAAACTATTCAAGGTCTTATAATGGCTTTTAGTGTAATTCATTACAACCAAAATAGTAAGCAGTTTTTGTCATCATAATTGATACATATAAATAAAAATATTTTGTAATATGTTGCAAACCCCAAAAATAGATTTGGAAAGAAAAAACTAAAAAGAAAAACATTGTTTACATTTTGAAAAAGTTTTATTTCCTGTAAAAAAAAAATCAGTTTGATTGCCCTACATGAAATTTACACAAAATGGAACTGCAGTATTCCAGGCATTGCTGTATGTGTTGTATACTCATATACATGCAGATGTCAGCAGAAACATAATGACGAACTTCAATGAACGAATGAACACACTTCTTTATAAAAATATACCTCTCACACTTTATTCTCGAAAGGGTTGATGTTAGTTATGTGTGAGAGGTGAGTTGGAGACGGAGAGAGACTGCCACACATTGACCCCAAGTTCCTCTGATCATAGCAGCACTTCTTCCTCATTCTTCTGGGCTGCTCAACCGTGGGTCCTGGGGGCCACAAGCCCTCTGTCTGGCACTGACTCTCACTACGGCATCTTGTCCCCAACTGCCACTGGAACTGAACTCGAACTGACTGACTTACTGACTCCCACCTCGAACTGACACAAGCCATCTGTAGCACCTGATTATATAATTGTTTGACACCCACCTGCTTCCTGTGGGCGTACGCATCTGCACCGAATTCAACCACGTCCACAGGTCAAGGTGATATTCCAACATCCTCGACCGGATGCACCTGCTTCCTGTTACACAGATGCATCTCTTAATTGACAGCTCGGTCGAGGGTCAATATGTTTCATATGCACACACACACACACACACACACACACATATATATATATATATATATATATATATATATATATATATATATATATATATAACTAAATTGCCCAGCCAGCTGGGGCTGTAGAATACACCGATTGTTTCTCTGCAGAGGGGTAAGACCCCCCCCCCCACACACACACAAAAGAGTGTCCTGGATATAACAGTAAACAATCTGATGGTGAGGTTCCAGTGATTCTGGGGCTTTGGGGAATTCAGAACACTCCATCATTACCATTGTTCCCAGGTCCACTCTGGCCTGGAATGGTAGTACCTGATAGGGCCCTATCTATAGGTTAAATAGATCTAAACTGCATACTTATGCTAAACTGAATTGTTTGAAATAGAACTGTTTGGCTAAACTGAATTGCTTGAAAAAGAAATGTTTTTGACAATTAAACTGTGTACTTACATTTAAACTGCAATTTATGCTAAGCTGAATTGTTTGAAATGGAACTGTTTTTGATATTGAAACTGTACTTACTCTAAACTGAATTGATTAATAAAGAACTGCTTTGACATTTAACTGTGTGTAAACAAAATGTATACTTGTACTAAACTGAATTGGCAGAATTAGAACTGTTTGAATAAACTGAATAGCTTGAAATAGAAATGTTTTTGACAATTAAACTGTACTCATGCTAAACTGAATTGTTGAAATAGAACTATTTGCATAAAAATTGATTTGGCATTAAATAACCTACAAAGTTTGATATGCCATAAAACCCAACCAACCAACCAATTTACTTTACTAACAGTTAATTTTCTTCTAAAGCAAAGATACCAGGATTTTATTTATTTCTCGTGGAACATTATACAATGATATTGTATTTTATTGTATAATGTTGCCAAACACTTCAGCACTGAAAATTTAACTAAAAATAAAATTGTAACAACTCTGACACCGAAAATAAAAGTGTTGAAATATATATTAAAGTTGTACTTATTTTAGACAGCTATATATTCATTTTTTTTTTTTTTTTTACATTGTTGATACTGTAGAGAATGGTAATAGATGATATCTGATAGTATACGTTTTTATTGTATAATGTTTTCTTAGAAATAGTAAAATCCTAATATCTGTGGTTTAGAAGAAAATTAACTTTTTATTAAACATTGTTTGTAATATACTTACTTAGCGATTATATGATATTTGATAATGTTTATTTTGATAGCATAATGTTCTGTGAGAAATTATAAAATCCTGGTATCTTTGTTTAAAAGAAAATTAATATTTTATAAAAAACGTTGAGGTCTATTTATTTATGGGTGATACTGTATTGTATATATTTCTATATACACACATACCCAGACCCACACACATATCCATTAGCGTAATTTATTTAAATACCATCCATCATACATTTTCTTGTATATAGGAAAAAAGAAAAATTAATGGAAAAAGGAGTATAAAAAGATGGCAGTGACAACAACAAAATTGCCAGAAATAGTTTGTTTGTTTGTAAAATGCTTAAAAGGCTGAGCATGTCCACCCACCAAACATTTATATGACGAGGCTTTTACACATGTTTGCATTGTGGTGTGACTTTTGTTCCTTATTCAAGATGGTTACTATTTCAGTGTTTGGAAATACAGGCATCTCACTCTCTAATGCAAAAGTGAAACTGCAACACTTCTTGCATGAAAACAGATATTATTAGGTATTTATTAGCTAAACTCTGCAGCATTGAAACTCTGTAAACAGGAATGAATTTGTAATACGTCTGCCACCAAAAATAAAACTGCAGCACAAATTACATAAAAACATCAGAGAAATGTACTTATTTTTTTTTTTTACCTGTGGCATATTCATATTTTTTTTTATTACAACTTTACTGCTGTAGAGTTTGGTAATAATTTATATCTAATAATATCCGTTTTGATTGTACAATGTTCAGTTCAACAAAACAGAATTGAAATATTGCATATTATTAGGGTTTGTAAAGTTTGGTTTTAAGGAATATCTAATAATATCTGTTTTCATTGTATAATGTTCTGCTAGAAATAATATCATAATACCTTTGCTTTTGAAGAATTTTATAAATAATTGAAGATGTGTACTCATTTGATCAGTAGAGTGTTCACCAATGGTCCGGGAGACCAGAGTTCAATCCCCGATTGAGTCATACCAAAGACTCAAGAAATGGTACTTGATGCCGCCTTGCTTCACACTCAGCATTATAAGGTGAGGATCAAGGGTAAAGTGGAGTAATTTGGTGTAGTAGCTATTGAAAAGGGAGCCTTCAGATCACCCTCAACTGAAGTTGCCATCTTACTCATTTATTGGCTATGCAATATATATATATATATATATATATATATATATATATATATATATATATATATATATATATATAAGGTAGCAGGAAAAAATATAATCCAAATAGGTGAATATATCATGATGTGAAGTCGACGTTAACGTTTCGGTTATAATAACCATCATCAGGACTTGGATATAAAATAGTTCACAATATCGATGGGTGATTGCTGAGATGACAGGAGCAAATGAGAAATATACAACAAAAAGATAGATAAACATGCACATAGCGTTCAAAATTCAAAAGTCATCAGAACGTGTTTGGCACGTGGAAAAATATTAGAAAATGTAGGATTTTTCAAAGAAATGAGACAAAACCTCCCGTTTATTGAGAAATACACAACAAATAAGTTTTCATATGTATAGATCATTAGGAATCATCCATATTAAATGTTATGTAAGAATGTATTTGGTATTAGTTTTTTCCGAAAAGACAGTATGAAAGTAAATATGGATAAAATCCGACAGTATGAAGGTAGCAGGAAAAATATAATCCAAATAGGTGAATATATCATGATGTGAAGTCGACGTTAACATTTCGGTTTTAATAACCATCATCAGGACTTGGATATAAAATAGTTCACAATATCGATGGGTGATTGCTGAGATGACAGGAGCAAATGAGAAATATACAACAAAAAGATAGATAAACATGCACATAGCGTTCAAAATTCAAAGAAACGAGACAAAACCTCCCATTTATTGTAAGAATAGGTGAATATATCATGATGTGAAGTCGACGTTAGATATATTCACCTATTTGGATTATATATACATTTAACATGGATGATTCCTAATGATCTATACATATGAAAACTTATTTGTTGCGTATTTCTGAATAAACGGGAGGTTTTGTCTCGTTTCTTTAAAAAATCCTACATTTTCTAATATTTTTCCACGTGCCAAACACGTTCTGATGACTTTTGAATTTTGAACGCTATGTGCATGTTTATCTATCTTTTCGTTGTATATTTCTCATTTGCTCCTGTCATCTCAGCAATCACCCATCGATATTGTGAACTATTTTATATCCAAGTCCTGATGATGGTTATTATAACCGAAACGTTAACGTCGACTTCACATCATGATATATTCACCTATTTAGATTATATTTTTTCCTGCTACCTTCATACTGTCGGATTTTATCCATATTTACTTTCATATATATATAAGCAAGACATGCTGGAGAATCAAGAAAAGACTTATAAACAACTTCTATAGACTCTTACATATAGACACAAATGTATTTGTTGACCGGCAACAATTTACATTCATCAGCTCTGTGTGGACAATGGGTGCTGTCTAGAGGACTTATCTAGTGCAGTGGGCAAGAGAGAATCAAAGGAATCTGTGCTGTTGGCATGCCTTGATGATGGTGATTTACAGTGTTTTGGGCATGTACTCTTTGACTTTCTTCTGGTGGTATGTGATTTATTCAATAATAGTTGGAGAAACATTTCTTCCTTTCAAGAAAAAAATTTAATGGCATTTACATACAACAACATAAAAGAAATAAGATACAAGAAGACTGAATGAATTTGTCTGTAGAGAAGTTCTCATGGCATGTACGTGTGTGTTAAGGTAATAAAAGTTATGTGTCTTTAATTCACCTAGGGTATGCTCGGTTTGAAAGCTCTTGTCTTGGAGTACGAGACATGTCTTTTTTCTAGTTGTATGAGAAAGTTGTCTTTGTACCTTTTTCTTTTATACTAGGTTTTGTTTCTTTTGTAATACCATCTAACGGTCATTAGAAATTCTTTAGCAGATAAGAGAGGTTATATTGCAACTGCAAATGATGCTGAAATTTTGGCAATTTTTAAGTGAAAGTATAAATTGATATAACATGTTAAGTGCGTATAAGAAAAAGTATGATGTAAACTTTCTGTGAATCTGGTTGATTTTTGGTAAATCAGTTATTAGTGTATAAAATACACTCTCTTAAAGTTGGACTATGAAATTGTGGCAACAAATTCTCCTGTATAATATGGACTGACTTTTTAGAATTTGTGGCAGCTAAATTGAATGTAAATTCAACATTACTTCAGCTTTTTATCAGTTTGTATTGATTAAAAATGAGAATTTAGATAGTGGACATTAAATCTTAAAACAGGTTAAATTTAGCCATTCCAAATTCTAAAATATCACCGCATATCATACACTTTTTTAAAAAAAATTTTGTAATCCTAAGTTAGGTGTGCGTATTATCTATGAGTGTATATTATACACAAATATGTTATTTGCATTTGAATTCTAATGGACCTTGTCACCTGATGAATTAATTCAAAACCATTTGAAAACTGGAGGACACATGGCAGAAATAGTCTAATTATAAGATTAAAGTATGAATAAAAAGTTTAGAGTTTCTATTTGGACCGACATACAGAAACTAAGGTGTATGATGTAATTGTTACCATCATAGGAAATGGATATGGCGACACAAGTTCAAATTCTGAATGAAGTTGTTTGCATTTCTCTTTACTCTTACAGCTAAATAAATAGTAGGGCAAACTGGGGATCTTTAAACTTCATATGGCAACAAGTCTCAAAGAAGGAAAACCCTGAATTTAAACTAACAATACTCCATTGAAAAATTGACCTTATATTGGATTCTGCCCATGGTGAAGATGTTAAGTAAATACAGACATCCAGAAACAAAGAGACTTTATATATAGATAAAATTCTCAGATGGATCTGAGAAACATGGCCATGATTAATATTTTTTCTGTGCAAAATTCTGCCAGTTTTACCTGCCAGGTACATCCTTGAAAAGAAATTGAAACAAATTAATTCAATTACATTTTTTCTGTTGGTTTCCATTTTAAGTTTGTTGCTGCTGCTGCTATTATTCTATTTTATTCTATTTTTCCCATCTCCATCATTCATAATTTCCTTGTGAAGAAGGTGTGGCCCCATGCGTAGGTTTTCCTGCCTCTAACAATGGCAGATCGGTTTATATAACTTCATTGTAATACAAAACCTAATATCTACATGCAACATTTGAATCTCAAGAGAAAAATCTCTTGTTTCTTTCTGCTCTATGGTGTGTTAATCTGGCAAAGAGAAATGCATGAATTTATTTGAATTTATATATTTGTTTATTCAAATTGTATCAAACTTAAAATTGGACAGAACTTGTGATTTCTCTTATTTTGTCAATTTTTTATTATTTGTTTGTGATGCCTCCTTGGGCATCTCCCTTTTTTACTCTCTTATTTTTTTTTTTTTTTTTGGCACAGGACATATACATTATTAATACACATATCAAATTCTGTTAAGTAATTCATCTGATACTGACCTCCTTAAATTCTCTTATTATTTCTCAAATCATCCAATTAAATCTTAAAGTTTTTTACATTTTAACTCTTTTTCATTTGATTTGGTCATTTGTTCTAAAAATATAATTTTCTATTAGTAAAAAATCGAACTGGTTAACAGACTTTTAATAAATTCTGTCTTGATTGTAAATTTCCAGTTTGAAGAGAAATATTAAATAAAATTACTACCATAATTAGAAATTCCATTATTTTGAAAGTTTTAATTAGATCTTTTTTTAGTAGTTATTGTTAAAAACTGTAATTTTTTTTTTAAGTTAAAATCATTCAGCAGAAATTGCAACAGATTTAATTATTTTTTTAAACTGAATTTTTTTTTAAAAGGGATCAATTCCTAATTTTCTAAACAATGGTGTATTTGAAGATCCTCACATATCTAACAGGAATCCTACTGGTATAATTTTAGTTCAATAAAATTGAGAGGAATAAAGAAGAGAGAATGAACGTAAAGTGATGCAGGGTTGAAAAACTGATGTACAGAAAGTTAGAGAAAAAGGAAAAAATTAGGAAGTAAAAGAGAGAGTGAGTGAGAGAGAACATGAAGTGATGCAGAGAAGGGACAAGACTGATGTACAGAAAGTTAGGGAGAGAGAGAGAGAGAGGAAAAAAGAAGAGAGTGAAAGAGAGAAAGAACATGAAGTGATGCAGAGAAGGGACAAGACTGATGTACAGAAAGTTAGGGAGAGAGAGAGAGAGGAAAAAAGAAGAGAGTGAAAGAGAGAAAGAACATGAAGTGATGCAGAGAAGGGACAAGACTGATGTACAGAAAGTTAGGGAGAGAGAGAGAGAGAGGAAAAAAGAAGAGAGTGAAAGAGAGAAAGAACATGAAGTGATGCAGAGAAGGGACAAGACTGATGTACAGAAAGTTAGGGAGAGAGAGAGAGAGGAAAAAAGAAGAGAGTGAAAGAGAGAAAGAACATGAAGTGATGCAGAGAAGGGACAAGACTGATGTACAGAAAGTTAGGGAGAGAGAGAGAGAGAGGAAAAAAGAAGAGAGTGAAAGAGAGAAAGAACATGAAGTGATGCAGAGAAGGGACAAGACTGATGTACAGAAAGTTAGGGAGAGAGAGAGAGAGGAAAAAAGAAGAGAGTGAAAGAGAGAAAGAACATGAAATGATGCAGAGAAGGGACAAGACTGATGTACAGAAAGTTAGGGAGAGAGAGAGAGAGGAAAAAAGAAGAGAGTGAAAGAGAGAAAGAACATGAAGTGATGCAGAGAAGGGACAAGACTGATGTACAGAAAGTTAGGGAGAGAGAGAGAGAGGAAAAAAGAAGAGAGTGAAAAAGAGAAAGAACATGAAATGATGCAGAGAAGCGAGAAGACTGATATATATATATATATATATATATATATATATATAAAGTTATAGTGAGAGAGGAAAAAAGAAGCAAGAAATAGAAAGAGATTTAATAATCTCGTTTATCCAGTTATTATCCATGAAAAAATCCTGGATATATTTTCACTGTGTTGGTTTACAATTTACTGACTGTATCCCTTGCACAGGGGTAAGGCCTTCCCAAAAATAAAGGTTGTCCTTGCTATGACACTAAACTGCATTTGATGATGAGGCTCCAGTTCTAAAGATTGCCATTAATCCCAGGTCCACTCTGGCCTGAAGTGGTAGTACCTGTTTGGTTCCCATCTATGGACCTAATAAAACTGTTTAAAAGTTATTTGCATACAATAAAAATACTTGATGTCATATAGGTGTAAATTATTTGTATTAGATGGGAATTTTTAATATATATAATTGTAAATCATTTCTATTAAGAATAGTTACTTGGAGCTAAAATTGTTTTCTAAGGAATATAATTATTATTACTTACTTGAAGCCATATAATTGTGTGCAAACAAATGAGTGTTATTAAATAGAACTAATTACTTAAAACCATATAATTCGTAGTATTAGATAAGAATACTTGAAACCATTTAACTGTGTGAAAATTATTTGCATTAAACAGAATAATTGATATAATATAACTGTGTAAAAAATTCTTTAGAAATTACTGCACAAAAATGTAAATATAAATTTATAATGAATGCAATTCTTTCACCTCTTGGCATAATATAAACCTAGATGGATTGGCATGCCATTAAAATTGATCAGTTGTGGATATATTTGAATTTCTAAAATGATTCATATTTCCATAAAAGAATTTCTTATTGCCCTGTTGTCAAGTTGAGATATACTTCAATAACTTGAATGGTTTTGTTAATTTTTTTCCAAAATTTTGTCTGCACTGGTCCAAATGCCACTGTTCAAAGTCTTCTGATAATGGGACCCTGTGGATTCATTCCAACCAAAAAAAGAAAAAATTATATGAATATTAAGTCTTCATAATTAATATATTTAAGTAAAAACTATTTGTAACAAGTAATAGACATGAAAAATGTTTAGAAAAAAAGAGTTGCTCGCAATTTGAAAAAGCTTTATTTCCTGGAAATAAAATCCTACAGTGTAACTGTACTATCTAGAACTGGTATAAATCAAAACTGTACAATTCAAAGTATATATATATATATATATATATAATCCCTTGGCTATGAGCAGGATGTGACACAAGGTCAGTTTTTTAAGTGAAGTAAAGCTTGTTTGAATTTAGAGTTTTCCCTCTGTATATCATCCATAGATAAATGCACTGTTGGCCTCCAATATGCTATTGCCTGTAGAGGGGTAAGATCCTTTCCAAAAGAGTGTCCAATATATGAAATTAAACTGTTTCTAGTAGTGGGGCTTCAATTCTGGAGATTTGAGGAATATAAAGTTATTGCTTTGTGCCACTACTCTCAGGTCCACTCTAATCTGGCAGTCCTAGCTATATATATTTATTTATTTTCTACTCTGTACTTCAGCGCTTATATCATGTAGACATTTTTGCTTTGTATGAGAAATATTGAATAGTTTTTGCTCCTTCTCCATCCATTCTACATGCATCTTTCTTTGGAAGATTGTATTTTTTACAAATACAGGAAATTTATAATCATTAGGCTGACACAAGGAGGTGAGAAAACATTTATTTTAAGTTTTGGCTTGCTCGACTACTCAATATTTGAGGACTTTTAGGATTTAAGAAAAAATGTTTTTATACCCATTTGTTCATTTCACTATATATATATATATATATATATATATATATATGAGATAAAATGTCTGATAGAATGAAAGAATTAAATTTGGTAGAATACTTATTTCTTTAATATAACCTTTCACTCATTTATAAACTTCATCAAATTCTGATTTGTAAAAAAATTTCAATTTTATGGAAAGAATATAGGAATACCTGTGGACAATTTAATTTTCTAGTTTCTTTCAATAGATTTTTAAAAGTTTTCTGAATCATCTAATGAAACTTCTTAGCCAAATATTATATTAAATAAATACTCCACCAAATTTTCATCTTCAACTCATAATCCTTGGGTGTGTGTGTATATATATATATATATATATATATATTAAGTCATACATAACTGTACTACCTCAAAACTGGCATAAATCAAAATTGTACAATTCAAGGTATTGTTATATATATATATGTGTGTGTGGGGATGAAATAAATCAGACAGAATATATTTATAAAAAGTGAATGGATGAAAGATAAATATTTGGTGTAGTTGATTATATATTTTATCTTTTTATTTATCTTATATCTGTCATTCTATTAAAGAATTATTTTTAATATGGTAATGAAATAACCATAATGGAAAAAACGTCCAGAGTTATCATCTGTTCTATAAGATATTTTGATACAATTCTACAAAGACAGGATTTTTATCAAATATCACCTTCTCTAGCAAAAATGATGCTAAAAGATTTCAACATCCATTTATAACATTTACCTTTTTCTAGACATTTAAAATTGTAAACTGTTAAAAATTTTTTCTCAAACTGTCAAATGTTGTTGCCTTTTTTCAAAAAAGATTCCATTCCTTGATGTAATCAATTTTGAATATATATTTTGTCTGTGTTACCTGGAAAACATTTAGCCCTGATGATGACTCTGGATTTGCATAGAAAATTTTTCTATTATGATTATTTCATTTTTATTCTCATACTTAAAATAATTTTTAATAGAATTCCTTTGTATGCAGGCAAATTTTCAAGTCAAAACGCATTGGCAAAAAAAAAAAAAAGATTAATAATAAGAATATATCATCAACCACACCAAATATTTATCTTTCATCCATTTCCCTTTTTACACATATATTCTGTCTGATTCATTTTATTCTCTCTCACATATATATATGACACAACCCTTCAGCATTTGTAAGATATGACACAAAGTCAAGTTTTTTAAGCCATGTTTAACAGGTTTGAATTTAGAGTTTTCCTTCTCCTTAACTGATTGCCTTACTAAAGTTAAAGAGCCCAGTCTACCCTACTATTTACCCATTGCTGGAGGGAGAATAATTGGATTTATACTTTTTTTGATCTGATAAAACCTGTAAATTAGCCGAATATATTAAATATTCTACCAAATTTTAGTTTTCGCTTTATAATCCTTCCATATATTGCCCAGTCTGCTGGGGCTGCAGAATACACCAACTGCATCTCTGCAGAGGGATAAGACTCCCCTAATGAATGTCCTGGATATGACACTAAACAATCTGATCATGAAGCTTCAATAATGCTGGAGCTTTGGGTCATGCAGAGTATCTCTTTATTGCCATCGCTCCCAGGTCTACACTGGCCCAGAGTGGCAGCACCTGATAAGGTCCTATCTATGGGTCAAATAGAATTAAATAGTGTACTTATGCTAAACTGAATTTTTTGAAATAGAACTGTTTTCACATTTTACTGTATGTAAACAAAAAACTGTACTTATGCTAAACTGAATTATTTGAAATAGAACTGTTAATATGTATAAAAATGGATTTGGCATTAAGTAACCTACAATAGTTGATATGCCATAAAACCCAACCAACCCAAACCTTCCATATATATATATATATATATATATATATAACTGTGAATGATAAAGTCAGATTGTGTTTTATCTATGAGTATATTATTATCTTACTTATTTTTTAATATCCTTGTGTCATCATGTTTTAGCACTCGTTAATTCTTTAACTTAAGGATTTGTTATTGTTTTTTTGATACTCTGGAAATGTGTCAGTTTTACATTTGTCAAAACAGGTTGTCATTTTCTTTTGTGCTCTTAATATATATATATATGCACACGTGTGTATACCTATATATATATATATATATATATATATATATACACATATTTTTTTGTCGTCAATTGAAAATTTGACATTTTCTTTTTTTTTTTCCCCTTCTTCTCTTTATCTTGTACTTGTGTAAAAACAACGACAAACATGATCCTTGCGAGTGTCAGCAGTTAACACAAAGTTTTAGGAAACGTGTTTTAAACCTTCCATTTGTGCTTATTAGGAGTGACTGCACTTAACCCTTTGAAGCCCAGTTTCGTAATACTTTTGCCACAAAAATATGGCATTTTGATAACAGAACAAACAATGTCGTCTTTTCCTAGGTGCTTGTTGTAAATGGTTCTATTTAATGACACTGGTATTTTAATGGCTCATTTGTTTTTATATTCTCACAAGACTGTCGTCAGGGTTTAGTTTGCAGAAACACCACATGATTATTTCAGTACATTGTCTTAAAAACTAAAAAAATTAGTACTCTTTAAATAATGTTGCCTTTAGTAATACAGTAGTCTGAAAAGAAATTCAAAACAAAAGTTTTACCAACTAATGATATTCAAAAAGATTATTAATAATCATCATCATCATCATGTCATGCTGCAGGCATGGATATCCCTGACCCTCTCTCGCCACTTCTCCCTCAGGGCTACATCCCGTATCCTCACATAGCTGCTGGATGTATGTTCGAGCTGGTCGTCCTACTTTTGCCTGGCCATATGTGGGGGTCCATAGGAGTACATCACTTATGAGTTCGCCCCTGCTTCTCCAGTAGTGTCCTGCATGTCTGGTTCGTCTAACTTGGATAGTTTTCATGATGGGAGGCAGGTGGCCGTATAGTTGGTGCCTTGTGGGGTGTTGCCACCAGGACTTGTTCAATATTGCTCGCAGCATTCTTGTGTAATTGCAGTCTAGCTTCTTCTCCAGTCGTTTTGTTAGCGTCCATGTAGTGCATCCATATAGCAGTATCGATGTGACCGCTGCCTGGAAGAAACTGCGTTTCATTTTATCGGTTAGGTCTGATTTCCATATAATCGATAGCCTATTGATAGCTGTCCATGCTTTCGTTAACCTCGTTTCGATGTCCTTTTCGGTTGATTCGACGCTGCTTCCTAGGTACGTGAATTTGTCTACTAGTTTAAGTGGGTTCCTTCTACAGTGGAGATGTCCCCCGTTTGGTTATAGCACATATATTCCGTTTTGTGTGCATTAACATAGAGGCCTATGCTTGCTGCTGCTCGTTCCAAACTATGCAGAAGTGTTTCGGCTTGGTCAGGTGTATTTGCCAGTATCGCTATGTCATCGGCGTAGTCGGCATCGGTAATTGTTGTTGCAGGGTATCTTCTGCTTCTTTTCTTCGTCAGTTCGAAGCCATTCTCTTTGATTTTGTCAATCGATGTTCTAAGTACGTAGTCTAGACAAATGATAAAGAGGTACGGGGCCAGCGTGTCCCCTTGTAGTACTCCTGCTACAATGTCAAAGTATTCTGTGTCTCCATCCGGTGATCGTACTTTGACTTTAGTGTTTCTATAGAGAATCGTTATTGCCGCTACGGTTTCTTTAGGTATGGCGTACGCTTGTTAAGATATAAATTTATTTTGTTTATACCGCTTGTTTTGAATAACCCTTTAGTCCGCGCCGTTTCATATCGTTTACACATCTTTCATATCGTAACATCTGACTACATTTGTCACTATGTGCCCTTTTCCAAACATAACACACAAGCAAAACCAAATATACTAAATTACTACATAAATTTTGGGGGACCAAACATATCTACCAATTAACATGTCCTCCTACAATATCCTTTATCGGTTAATATTCACCAAAATATCTCTCAGTGATATTATACAGTTTTGATTTTTAATTGTCATGGTATCAAAATGAAATTGTGTCTTAGAAATTCTTCAAAATGGTTTGTAAACAGTGAATATGATCAGTCAAAATTAGTCCATATTTTGTTGAGAAGTGTTTCGTCATTTTATGGGAGAAAAAGATTATTTCAAATTGAATTTTGTATTATTTTGCTTAAAACATTCAAATATTCATTTCAATTGGTATAAATTTGCTGGTTCCTCTAAAAGTTAAGCTACAATTGTCATAAATATGTTTAACTTACATGAAACTGACAAGAAATAAATAAAGATATTTCGAATTTTGTTATGACTAATCTTCATGGACTAAATAATGAGTACCTAGCTTCTTAGGAATACAGACTGTAGGTGTGTTGAGGAATTAGATTCATTTAAACTAATTATAAGTTATATTTTTGCGTCCTTAAAAGGGATACAATCAGTCAGGGTTGAACTCAAGTGGAAAGAACAGTCAAGACGTTCGTAGATGAAAGAAAGGGTTTTATTGTAAGAGAGATACAATAAGACAGAAGAAGAATAGTGAAGCACTCTACTAATCCCCGAAGCAAGGCCAATATTTGTCTCTGCTTCCCACCAGACAGGACTTTACACAAGATCAAATGACCCAAAGGTTGGATTATAGATGGGGTTAGGGAAGAGAAAGTCTGATTCAAGCCGAGGCTCGAGCCCTGCTGGTCTATACTGGTCATTGGGTCACTTGGTGCAATGTGAGCCGAAGAGTCTAGCTGGACATGGATCCAAACATGAGTCCAGGCAGGGATGCCCGAATATAGCTTACTGGACCATGGGATCCAGTCCTATACAAAGGTGTCAATAATGTATGTGTGTGTGTGTGTGTGTGTGTATTTATATATATATATATAATGTATATTTTTTTCTGCAAATTCATTTGTTGGTATATTTTGTTAAAAATACCAGACAAGGATACAATTGAAATAAATGATATAAGTAGTAAGTAAAGTTGTCTCCCTTTAGTCGAGGGCGACCAGAAGGCTCCCTTTTCAATAGCTACTACACAGAGGTATATGGGAGGGCGCTACTCCTTTCCCTGGATTGCTTCACTTTACCCTTGATACGTACCTTATATAGCTGTGTGTTAAGCAAGGCAGTATCAAGTACCCTTTTTGAAGTCTTTGGTATGACATGGTCTTTGGTCTCCCAGACCATTGGCGAACACTCTACCCACAAGGCCAATGAGATTTTAAGTTTTTTTTTTCTTAACAATTTTTACTGAGTATGTTGCTTCATAAGAATGCAGGGTACTGACATATATATATATATATATATATATATATATATATGTGTGTGTGTCTGTGTGTGTGTTCATGTGGATGTTTGTGCATATGTTTGTGCATGTGTATTCATATATATATATATATATACAAGATCAATATATATTACTAATGATAATATAATTTGCAGTATTCATAAATAAAAAGTGGTTGATATTTGTGGTAAAGCACACATAGATTTCAGCTAGGACAGCATTGACATAGATTAAATGGCACTTGGTTTATATATATATATATATATATATATATATATATATATGTGTGTGTGTGTGTGTTGTATAGTGGTTTGTACCACGTGACTTCTGAAGCACACAGAAGCAGAAAGAAGCAGAAATAAAGAGAGAAAGAACTCTAAAATATTATGGTCAGTAGTAAAACCAACTTCGGACGTAACATCAACAGCACAAGACATATAATACTTGTTGGACTGTACCACTTCAGTTAATAAAAAATCAACTCTATTTCACTGTGTATCTTTCCTTATCATGATGCAACAATATATATATATATATATATATATATATATAGGTCATTTTAGCCCACTTGGTTGGGGCTATAGAAGACACTGACTGCAGAGAACTAAGACCCCCACTCCACAAACAAATGTCCTAGATATGACATTAAACAATTTGATGTCTAGGCTCCAGTAATGCTGGAGCTTTGATAAATGTGGAGTACCCCTTCATAGCCATCACTCCCAGGTCTACTCTGGCCTGGAGTGGCAACACCTTATCAGGTCCTATCAATGGGTCAAATAAAAGTTTGACATTTAAACTCAGTGCAAACAAATGACTTATGCTAAATTGAATTGTTAGAAATAGAACTGTTTGATCATTTAACTGTGTATATCAATAAAATGTGTTAACAAGTTATATTTGATATATATGTAAAACAGGATTTGGTGTTAAATAACTAACAATGGTTGATGAAACCAAACCAAAACAAATTAAATAAAAAAGGGGAATTTTGCCCAAGGTGTCGGTACCTGGAAGCACCTGTTTACAATTGGACCTTTTTCAAGGGAATCAAAACTGATTTATTCTTTCAAGTCACAGAAGACAGTCAACATGTCTGTCATGATTGTTGTATCTGGAGCTTTTTTATCAAAAAATCCCCTCAGGCTTCGACTCAGGCTTGAAGCAACTAACCCATTTTTAGTCCATTTGTAAACAATTTTTTTTTTACTAAAACTTTCTTTTTCATACACACCACACATTCTTCTGTAAATTTCAAATTGTTTGCCTTTCTCAGCCACCAAAAGTTTGATGACAGACTTCTGTTTAAGCTTGAAGCATTCTATTTGATTTTCCACCATCTTGAATAGCCTCAAAACAAATATTTTTCTGAGATTAAAATAATTTTTGGTATAAACCAATTCAAAATAAATGCAGAATTTACATTTCTAGAAAAAAATTCTGAAAAAAAAAATTGTTGTTTTTGTCAAAAAAATTCCCTTTATTTATTGAAGGTCCCTCATACATATATAAATGATGGTCCAGGAGATCAAGTCAGACCAAAACCTCAAAAAATGGTGCTTGATGCCTACTTGTTTTACATCCATCATTATAAGGTGTGGATCAAGGGTTAGTGGAGCAATCCAGGGAAAGGACTTGTGCACTCCTCTACACCTTGGAAAGGGAGCCTTCAGGTTATCCTCGACTTCAACCAGCCAACTTATATATATATATATATATATATATGTGTATTTATATATATAATAAAGAAAAAATTCAAAATTGATAGCTGACTAGAGCTTTTCGAGAAATGTCTAAATTACTCAGCACACACACACACACACATATATATATATATATATACAGAGAGAGAGAGAGATGGAGAGAGAGGGAAAGACAGACAGACAGAGATAGAGAGAGAGAATAGCTTTAAATTCTGGAAGAAACAAAATGCATGAACAAATATGATATTAAAAATAAAAGTAAAAGAGATTATTAACTCACAACTTTGAGTTTCACATATATGATCTTCCGGAAAAACTTGATGACATAGTACATTAGTTGATAGCAAAATTTATTTTACTATTCTAAAATAGAGGTGACAAAATTGATTTAATTTCAGGTCAAATGATAAACAAAATTTTTCACTATGCGGTGATATTTTGACACAAACTCTGATTTTTTTATTTAAAAGGTTGTTAAAACATTTTAAATAAAAAAAAATCATGACATAACAAACATTAGTAAGACCAAAAACTTTGAATAAAAGTGCAGATAAACGAGCTGCTCAATATCCTTGTATTCTAAACACAGTCGTAAAAATGCAAGTTTATTTAACTGAATATGAATTTCGAGAGGCTAATGTGATGTTGGTCGGTTGTTTGGGTTTTATGGCATATCAACCTTTGTGGGTTATTTAATGCCAACTTGTCTTTATCAGTCAAGTAGAAAAACTGGCTTAAAAAGGCAGAAAATAATTGTCTTTTATTTTTATTTCTTTTAAAGCTAAAGCTGATTTGAATTTTTTTAAAAAATGCACTGTTAATTTAAGAAAAACATTTGAAGCAGTCAAATATCGTCATCCTATATGGGAAATAATGAAAAGTGAGAAAATATGTTGTCCCTGATCAGAGTGATGCTTTGTCTCCCAGGGTTGGTCTGAACGGCAATCAAGTTATTTTATTCTTTTTGTTTTATCGGTTTGGTTTGGTTTGTTGGGTTTTATGGCATATCAACCTTTGTGGGTTATTTAACGCCAAATCCATTTTTATGTTGATAATCAGTTCTATTTCAAACAATTCAGTTTAGCATGAGTACAGTTTGTCAAAACATTTCTATTTCAAACTATTCAAGCAGTTATATGTAACAATTCTGTTAAGTGTAAATACAGTTTTTATGTCGAAAAACAGTTTTATTTCAAACAATTCAATTTAGGATTAGTGCACAGTTTAAATGAAAGTACAGCTTAATTGTGAAAAACATTTCAAGTTATTCAGTTTAGTCAAGCAGTTCTAATTCAGCTAATTCAGTTTAGTATATGTTCAGATTTTCTATCCACAGTTGAATGTCAAAACAGTTCTGTATCAAACAAATCTGTTTAGTGTAAATACGCTTTCAATGTCAAAAACAGTTCCATTTCAAATAATTCAGTTTAGCATAAGCATGCAGTTTAAAATGTAAGTCTGGTTTAATTTTCAGGCTATTCAGTTTAATCAAACAATTCAGTTTAGCATGAAAATGCTGTTAGTTCTATTTAACCCTGTCAGGTTCTACCACGCCGGGCCAGTGTGGACCTGGGAGCTAATGGCAATGAAGGGGTGCTTCGCATTCCCCAAAGCCCCAGCATCACTGGAACCTTACCATCAGATTGTTTAGTGTCATATCAGAACACTCATTGGCGGGGGTCTTACCCCTCTGCAGAGGTACAGTAGGTGTATTCTACAGCCCCAGCTGACTGGGCAAGCTATTGTGAACTTGAATTTTTCCCACATTTAAAATTAGCATTGATCAACTGGTTTTTGATTAGGGTTGCCAATCCAAAAAAATAATAACCTTATTTTTTACAAACTGATCTTTTGCTTTATTTATTTGTTTAATGGCATATGAACCCCTTGTGGATTATTTAACGCCAAAATTAGATTAATTTTTGTTTGGTTTGGTTGTGTTGGGTTTTATGACATATCAAACATGGTAGGTCATTTAAAGTCAAATCCTTTTTATACATATTTATTAGATATATGATTTCTAAACCTATTTTGTTGATAACATTCTTAAACAAGACTGAGCTCATTTTTTCCATACTGTTAAATGGTTTCACTCTTTTATATCTAATATAAATAATTCTACTTACAATTAATTATTTGTTTGCACACAGTTTAACGTTTTCAAGTATTTCTATTTAACACTCACAATTCAGTTAAACATCCATCATTTGTTTAATCATAGTTAAATGATCAAATCGTTCTATTTTAAACAATTCAGTTTAGCATATGTTCACCATTTAAATGTCAAACAGTTCTATTTGATCTGAAAAAAGGACTCTATCAGATACTATCACTCGGGCAAGAGTGGAACTGGGAGTGATGGCAGTGAAGGAGTACTCTGCATTTCCCAAAGCTTTACTCGAGCCTCACCATCAGATCGTTTAGTGTCATATCGAGAACATTCGTTGGGGGAGATTTACCCCTCTGCAAAGATGCAGTCAGCATATTCTACTGCCACAGCCAACTAGGCAATGATTTATTTGTAAATGTTTCACAAGAATCATATATGTATTTTCAATGTTCGATTTTATAGCAATTTTTTTTTATTTGTCAATAATAATCATACATTTATACTCAGTTTTAAGGATTCTTATCTAATGAGGACCGACTGTGTGTGATGCTTGATAGAGACAGATGACAAAAGAGAGACAAATGAAACTCTGCCATCAGCATTCTTTGATGAGGATATTAGAACAATCATCCACATCAAATTTAAAAATAATAATAATAATAACTAATCACATAATAAGCGAATGCAGCAAATTAGCACATGAGGAGTATAAGACTCAACACGACTGGGTGGGAAAGGTGATCCACTGGGAAATGTGCAAGAAATGTAAATTTGGCCATTCAAACAAATGGTATATGCACAACCCAGCACCTGTCCAAGAAAATAACACACATAAACTCCTATGGGACTTTGACATACACACGGATCACCTAATCTTGGCCAAAAGACCAGACCTAATAATAATCAGCAAAAAAATAGAGAACTTGCAAAATTGTCGACTTTGCTGTCCCGGCTGATCACAGAATAAAACTGAAAGAATGTGAAAAGAAGGATAAGTACCTTGACCTTACTAGGGAATTGAAAAAACTATGGAACATACAGGTAACAATTATACCAATTGTAATTGGTGCGTTTGGAACAGTAACTAAAGGATTACTAAAGGGACTGGAGGACTTGGAAGTTGGCGGACGAGTGGAGACCATCCAAACTACTACATTATTGAGAATGGCCAGAATACTGAGAAGTGTCTTGGAGACTTGATGAGACTTGCTGTCACTCAAACTCCAGTGAAAGACCATCAGCTAACGCTGATGTGAAAAACTCTCAAAGAGTAAATAATAATAATAATAATAATAATAATAATAATAATAATAATGATAATAATGTTTTCACACAATAAGATTTCAAGTATTCCTATCTAATACTATTAATTTTCAGATCTATTCTTGATACAAACAATTTGTAAGGAACTACCCATGGCATTGTGCCTAACATGCTGGCCAGTGACATCATGCCGAATGAGTTTGCAATTACATTCACTTTTGGATTAATAACCTTAGAAAAGGCATAAACCCCCTTATTTCCTCAGCAGTGGGTTTGATAATACTGCTACTGTTCTTCCACAAGGGTAGCTTTGGCATTAAATAACCCACAAAGGTTGATATCCCATTAAATAAAGAAACCAAACTAAAAAAAAGATAATAATTTACACTCAGTTATATCATTTAAAGTATTCCTATCAAGTAGTAATAATTTTCAAATGGATGTGTTTAATCCATATTTCAAGTGTTCCTATCTGATACTATCTATTCGACCCATAGATGGAACTTCAACAGTTTTGACTGCTTTAGAAGTAATGACAAGATAGAGGTGATTCCACACACCCCAGAGCTCTAGAACAGGAGCCTCACCACCAGATGCAGTTTGGTGTTATACCAAGGACATCCCTATTTTTATAGTAGTTGTCTTCCCCACAGTTAGGGGATGTGATTGGTATATTCTAAAGTCTTCTTCATTAACTCTTTTTCTAGACTGAGACCTCATTATATTTTTTACAATTAATTAACATATAATGAATAAAAATTTATGATGATGACAATTATAAAAATTAATTTAGCAAGAATTATAACGACCATAAGAAATGATAGCAGTTGTCAGATGCATCAATCACTCCTACCTCAAATCTTTGTAGATGTTTTCCAGCCTGTAAACCTCTCACTGCTGTTGCCTCTTACCAACCTCTTTGTCTCCTAGCCCCAATGCATCCCAACCTCTTTCAACTCCTCTTCTGATCTGCACACGACTGCCGACATGTGGATATATTAAATGTGGTATAATCATTTCATGGTTTTTTGCTTGCTAATCAGATAAGTCTGGAAATAGATGTCGGGTAAAATTTCAGAGAAAGCATTTGCTATAGACGATTGGTTTTCCTAAAAAAAAAAGACTTTCAAGACCTTATCTCACATCACGACTGAGGTATTAAGAAGTTTTGCATCTTCAAACATATGTATCTTGCTTTCTAAAGCAAGATACATCTCTTAATCAACATCTTTTCCTTTGATCAGTCGGCTGCACCTCTGCAGATGGGGTAACAACCCCCCCTCCCAATGAGAGTCCTGGATATGACACTAAACAATCTAATGGTGAGGTTCCAGTGATGCTGGAGCTTTGGGGAATGCGGAGTACCCCTTTATTGCCATTGCTCCCAGGTCCACACTGACCCGGGATGGTATTACCTGATAGGGCCCTATCTATGGGTTAAATAGAACTAACTGCATATTTATGTTAAACTGAATTAGAACTGTTTGAATAAACTGAATAGCTTGAAATAGAAATGCTTTTGACAAATAAACTGTACTAACATTTAAACTGGGTGCTTATGCTAGACTGAATGATTTCAAATAGAACAGTTTTTGACATTAAAACTCTACTTAGACTAAACAGAATTGTTTGATATAGAACTGTTTTTGACTATGTGTAAACAAAATCTGTACTTATACTAAACTGAACTAACTGAATTAGAACTGTTTGAATAAACTGAATAGCTTGAAATAGAAATGTTTTTGACATATAAACTGTGTACTCATACTAAACTGAATTGTTTGAAATAGAACTATTTGCATAAAAATGGATTTGGCATTAAATAACCTACAAAGGTTGATATGCCATAAAACCCAAACAAACAACCAACCAACCATGTTTTTCTTTTATTTCAAAGAATGAATACAACAGTTATCGAGTATTAGATTATCAATGGCTTATCTTCAAAAAATTATTTGAATATAAAATAGTGGATATTTATTAATGATAAAAATTTGGAAAAGAAATTCCATTTATTCTTGTCCATTATTTCTTGATCTTCAATCCACTTACCGGAGATTAAGAACAAAAATTTACAATCGCCCTGTTGGCAGGGGTTGTAGCATATGCCGACTGCATCTCAGCAGAGGGATAAATCTATCAAATGGTGAGGCTGCAGTAATGCTAGAACTCTGGGGAATGCGGAGTATCCCGTCATTGTGATTGCTCCCAGGTTCACTCTGGCCTGGAGTGGTAGCACCTGACAGGGTCCTATCTATGGGTCAAATAGAATTGTTTGACATTTAAACTGAGGGCAAACAAATGACTTATGCTACATTGAATTGTTTGAAACAGAACTGCTTGATCATTTAACTGTGTGTAAACAAATAACAGTTTGATTGAATTGTTAGCGATACATAGCAATGCTTGAAACCATTTATTTGTATGTGAACAAATGATTGATGTTACATTGTTTGTGTTACATAGCAATACTTGAAACCATTTATCTGTGTACAAAAGAATATTGTTTAAAAATCTATCTACAAAAAGACTTTACAAATTGTATATATTTAATATGTATATAAACTTAATTTGGCATTAAATAACCTACAATGGTTGACATGCCATAAAACCAAACCAAATCAAACCAAAATGTGAGAAAACAAGTTTTTGCTCAAAATTTAAAAGATCAGTTATAAATCTTTTTAATACTTAATTTCTTACTTTAGGGTATTTAAATTCAGTTTGCCAATGGTCCTGGAGACCTGTGTTCAATCCCAGGTCTTACCATACCAAAGACTTTAAAAATGGTACTCGATACCTCCTTGCTTAACACCCAGCAATGTAGGGTACATATCGAGGGTAAAATGAAGCAATCCAGGGAAAGGAGTTGCGCCCTCCCCTACACCTTGGTGTAGTAGCTATTGAAAAGGGAGCCTTCAGGTTGCCCTCGACTATGGTCGCCGACTTTACTTTTTATTGGGGAAGTCCCCATGGTGTAGTGGCTAATGTGCCCGACTGCAATATTAGAGTAAGTGAGTTCAAACTCCAGTTACACTATTATGTACACTTTTGGATTAATGCCCTTGGGAACGGTATGAAACCCCTTACCCGTCACCAGCTATGAGTTAAATAGAACCATTACTAGTCTTCTAGTAATCACTGCCCACTGACTTTACAGCTTCTCCAGTATTGCTCAGCACTTAGCTTTATCATCTTCTGAATTAACAAAGAAAATACTTCCATGAGTAGGAAGAAATTTTTTTTAATAACTAAATTAAAAAACTTTTAAACTGAAATTTATTCTTGTCTATTGACAATACATTTCTTCCTGTTTTTCAATACACTTGTTGTAGATCTCAATCAATAACAGGTGCATATATATGTATGTATAGTGTATATACGAGGGGCATATGATAAGTTTCCAGACTTTTTTTTGTACAGGCATTGAAAATTGTCATAGACTCTCGAAAATTCACTATGTTATTGCTATACATCTTATGAGATGACTGACCAAGTTTTATGATTTCAGCTTCAAATCAACAGCTACAGCAGCAATTGGAATACACCCTATTAAAGCCTGATTGTGACAGCTGGTGAATTTCAAAAATGCGTTCTGGACTTGAGGACACTTTAGAAGAACGATATGCAATAAAATTAAGTTTTAAATTGAAAAAAATGCCACAGAAATGTATGGAATGCTTCAGACTGCTTTTCAACCATCTTGCATGAATTGAGTATCAGTTTTTGAAGCACATAGAGATTCAGGGAAGGCAGGGAGTCTGTGAGGGTTGATGAGAGGGTCTGGGAGGAGTAAGGAAGTCAATACACCAGAGTTGATTGGCCAAAGTGTTAGCGTTAAGGGTTACTATGTTGAGGTTTTAAGGGAGTTCAGGAAGATATTCCATCGGAAGAGACCAGCACTTCTTCAAATCGGTCAGTGCATTTCCAGCAGGACAATGCACCAGTCCACAACTCCATCCTTGTCACAGACTATTTGAGCAAGATGGGCATCAACACAGTTCCTCACAGTCCCTATAATCCAGGACCTTGTTCCCTGTTACTTTGGATTATTCCCTAAGCTCAGAAGCTGTCGTTATGAGACAACTGAGGAGATGAAGAGGCTGTGATGAAGGTCATTGACACGCTCACACAAGAGGACTTCCATGAGCCTTCTGGAAGTTGTTGGAACAGTACAACAAGTGCATTGCTGCCGGAGGAGATTACTTCAAAGGAGACTAGAGTTTCATGTGTGTACTATCAATAAAAGTGC
>OY757927.1:972408-1219908 GCA_963585895.1 Sepioteuthis lessoniana | reverse complement strand
TCACTCTTAGAATTAATACTGCCTAAAAGAATTCAGAAATCTGAAAAGAAATTCAAAATAAAAGTTTTATTAATTAATGATGAGTATGAAATAATTATTTATAATCTTTTCTATAAAATCCACCTATTATGATTGCAGATTTATCATAATACCACCAGAATGGTAGGAGTATTATGTGTGTGTGCGCGTGTGTGACTCTCCGATGGATTTTTTTAGAGTTATGAGAGCCTAACAATTCAGTTCAAAAAGTGGGAAACATTGTAAATTGTACTCTTGACCATTATTTAAGTTATGAAATTAAAAGATTTAAAAAAGGTTAGTTTTGTACATGTGAAGTGAAATATTGTTAGTAATAAATGTTTATGAATTGAATAGTACATTAAAGGAAACTTTTTGTTATTCTCTCTAAGGTAGGGCTTCTAAAATTGGTCCTTATAGATTCTTACAGTGAATAATATTTTAGCATGGTGTATAAACACATAGGGGTCTATAAGGGGGATTTACTTTTCTATTTATGAATCCCTTAATAAAAGGAGAGCAAAAATATTTGGATCATTTAGACTTGTTGCAAGAATTGGTACATCTAGCAGAATACCTGATTGGGTATGATAGCCAGTCAGGTTGTGTCATTGTCTTGACCCACTCAAAACATCGAGGTATGATAGCCAGTCAGGTTGTGTCATTGTCTTGACCCACTCAAAACATCGAGGTATGATAGCCAGTCAGGTTGTGTCATTGTCTTGACCCACTCAAAACATCGAGGTATGATAGCCAGTCAGGTTGTGTCATTGTCTTGACCCACTCAAAACATCGAGGTATGATAGCCAGTCAGGTTGTGTCATTGTCTTGACCCACTCAAAACATCGAGGTATGATAGCCAGTCAGGTTGTGTCATTGTCTTGACCCACTCAAAACATCGAGGTATGATAGCCAGTCAGGTTGTGTCATTGTCTTGACCCATTCAAAACATACAGGTAAGATAGCCTGTCAGGTTGTTTGACTCTTTTTACCCATTTAAAACATCGAGGTATGATAGCCAGTTAGGTTGTGTCATTGTCTTGACCCATTCAAAACATAAGGGAGTTTTAAAATTATGTTGAAATGGAAATTGTGAATTTATATACTTTTCTTGAAGAAGTATTTATTCAAATAAATCAATCACAATCAAAACTACAAAGATAATGATACTCATTTAAATAATTCCTGAAATAATGAATATAAACAAAGCTTCATCCTAAAACTAGATGTTTTTTTCTTTTGAATGTAAATTCAAAATGCTTATCTGAAGAATTTCTTGATAAATCATCATCATCACTATCAAGACATGCTTACAGCACATATTCCCCTGATTCTCTCTTGCGATTTGTTCCTATTGACCATTACTCTTGTTATGTCCACTAAATGGTATCCAGTGTCCGCACAGTGCTGATGAATGTAAGTTTTTGCTGATCAGTCAACATTGTGTAAGAGTCCATTAGGAAACATCACTTCTAAGTTCCCAGCATGTTTTGCTCATCTTGGATGGTTTATGAGATGGGAGCTAAGTGGCCATACAACTGCCATTTTCTGTTGATGAGATATTGCTACTGAGGTATCAACTAGTCTACTAATTTCAGAGGCTTACCATCTAATAAAGCACCATCTTGATTAAAATGCATAATGAATATAAGCAATGCTTCATCATAACTTTTTCTATTAGATGTAAATTCGAAATGTTTACTTGTAGAATTTCTTGATAAGTAAGATGTTAGTATTTTTTTCCAAATTCAAGACAGGTTCCTCTTTCAAAATTATTTTTATACTGTTTCTCTTCTAAATGATTTATGTGTGCACATTAAAATGAAATTAATGTGTCACTGAATAATAAATCATCTTTTGGGGGTATTTTTCTTTCTTGCTTCTTCTTGGGTGTCAGATATTGATTCATAGCACTTTATTTATCGATTGATTAGGTTTTGATTTATAAAAAAAATTAGTATGAATTACACTTTGAAATTTGAGGTCCCTAGAAAAAGACCACACTAAGTGTGTATATACATATATGCAGATATATATATATATATAGAGAGAGAGAGAGAGAGAGCAGCTTGACTAACAGTTTTATGAAATGGATGAAGCAGTTTGTATTTCACTTCTTGCTAATGCCCCTTTCTTCTCTCAAATATGGGTAAATAGTTGGTATGGCAGCTAGTCTAGATGAAGGAAATCTCTGAATTCAGACCAGTTGTACTCTACTTATATACAGTATTGGTGGATTTATGAGAAATTTTAAATTCTAATTTGTTATTATTCATTAATGATATATCTAAAAAAAAGGTGAGGTGCTATTAGTTGGTAGATAAAATGTATAGTTGGTTTTGTTTCATTTTATTGTAAGTTTCTATTTTGATTAAAATAGAACTGACCTTAGATTTTACCTATAAACTAATAACTCCTTACCTTTTTTAGATAATTTATTAATGAATGATAACAAATTAAAACTTAAATTTAATCATAAATCCACAAATAAAAATGATCTGATGCATTTTTATTCACACCATACTACTAATTTATATGTGTGTGTGTCTGTGTGTCTGTGTCTGTCTGTGTGTATTGTTGACAAAAGGTGTAAATGATTGAATAAAACACTTAATCTATAAATTGATAAATTTTTATTTCTTTAAATTAAGTGAAAAAGCTGAAAAACAGAAGTTGCAAAGTCTTTTTTTTTTAAGAAAAGATAATATTAGTCAGAGTGTAAATATTTTTAAGAGAGAAAGTGAAGATTCCTGCATGAAATGTAGCAGTTTTTGTTAGCCTTTATGTAAATAGACATATTTTGTGTGTATAAAAGGATCTGTGTTTGAGTGTGTCACTATGTAGTGGGAAACCAATGTTATGATGCTAATGTCAGTTTGGATTCAAAATGAAACAATAAACATGGCTAGCTAACCCCGCCAAGGAGAACGACATTCGCTTTCAGTGGCCAACGACCAAGTGCGGGTAAACGGCGGGAGTAACTGTGATTGTCTTAAGGTAGTAGTAGCAGCAGCTAAATGCCTCGTCAGTCATCTAAATTAGTGACGCGCCTAAACGGTTGGAGAAGAAGCTAGACGGCAATTATACAAGAATGTTGCGAGCAATATTGAACAAGTCCTGGCAGCAACACCCCACAAGGCGCCAACTATACGGTCACCTACCACCTATAACGAAAACTATACAAGCTAGACGAACCAGACATGCCGGACACTGCTGGAGAAGCAAGGACGAGATCGTAAGTGATGTACTCCTGTGGACACCCGCATATGGCCAATCAAAAGCAGAACGACCAGCTTGAACATACATACAGTAGCAATGTGATGATACGGGATGCAATCCTGAAGACCTGCCGGAGGCGATGAATGATAGGGAGACGTGGAGATAGAGGGTCAGGGATATCCGTGCTAGCCGCACGACATGATGATGATGATGATGAAATGATGTTAAAATTAAATGCATTCTTGAAGGAAAATAATGTTAACAATTTTCAATCAAAAGAAAAAAAATGAAAGCTGTTGAGTAGATAGAGAATAATTCTGTACCTCTTGGAGAAATATTCATTTCTTTCCTATTTATATGAGTAAAGTAGGCTCAAAATTTGATTTAAAAAAGTTAATGATTCATCTATGATTGTAATTGGTTAAAAATGTATTTTTAACAATGAAAGAAGGAAAAGATTTCTTCAATTATTTTGAAGTTTTGATCTTTCAAATTTTTTAGAGCCAGCCAAATTTTGTTGTCAGTGAAATATCTTAAATAAATTTTAAAACTAGTGTGTACACACTTATTTGTGATAAAATGTAAATATACAGATATAAAAAATTACTGTTTTCTGAGCCTATTTTTTGTACAAAAATTAACACTTTTTTTTTTGCGGGAGTATTGAAATCAGTTGATTTCTTATATATATATATATTCTATAGTATTTAATTTATTTGGAAGACTATGCGAAATAATAATTATTTGCGTCTAATTAATTTCAAAGTAAAACCTCATCGTGAGAGACTTTTTTTTTGATAAATGAACATGATGTTGGAGGTTCAAATTTTTTTTTTAACATTGTAAACATGGTTTCATGTGGGGTGTTAGAATGCTATGTGGGGTGTTGTAACCATGGTGCCATGTGGTGTGTTTAAATTCCATACAGAATAGATGTGACTTCAGTTGTTCTAATCAATTTCATTTTATTTTATTTTTTATTTTATTTTATTTTTTTTAAAAGTTTTACTTTGAAATTAATCAGACTCAAATAATTATTTCACATTGCAATAGCCCTGTAAATTTATCCAATACTATAAAATAAAATAATTTGTGCAATGCTTCAAGCAAATTACAAAATACTTATATATATATATATATATATATATATATATATATATATAACCATGAAGTACTGTCACTAATTTGAGAAACCTTTGGCATAAAATTTCTTTCTGAAGGAATGAAAGAAAATTGATTGAAAATGGTGCTAGTGGGATTTGAACTGCAACCACACCACGTCAAGGATGGTGCAGCTGTTTCAGTCGCAAGCAAGCTTTTATGGAGTGGAGTTTTTAGCCTCACACTCCCTGGTTTGGAATTCAACAGACTTGACTCTAATCTGCCCTACTATTTTACCCATAGGTGGGGAGTGGAATGGAGAAGAGAAGATAGGATCATGACTTTCCCAAAAGTAATATGGAGAAGTGATATGTAAACAGTCTTGTTGAAGATTTGAACTTGACTTGCCAAATACAGCGATAACCTTTGCGCCACCCAAATTTCCTTAATAGAAAATGAGGTTTTGTATTTCCTGGCAGTGTCATTTTTGAGATCTACCCTGTTAAGGAGGCTTAGAATATGTTGACTATTAATTAAAATCATTTACAATTCATTTCTGTTGTAAAATTATTTGCAAAGCTTTTATATAGAAAAATCATTAGCAATATATGTACATTAGATATAAAGGAGAGTCCCTCTGGACCTGTGGCTAATGTGTGGGACTTTGACATTGTAGTGCGATCAAACTCCAGTCACACTGTTACATCCATTTTTGGTTCAATACCCTAAAAAAAGGTTTGAACTTTTTTATCTCCCCAACTATGAGTTAAATAGTATTATTAAAGTTCTTCCATAGGGATGGCTTTGAGATTAAATATCCCACAAAGGTTGATATACCATTAAACAAAGAAACCAAATAAAACCAAACATTAGACGTATGATTGATATATCTTATCAGTAATATATGTATTAATTACTGGCTACAGGCAATTACTTTCTTCCAGATTTTCAATATTGTCTTTTTGTTGAATTATTGGAAAAGCTTTTCTGTAGTAAAATCATTAGCAATGTATTTACATTATGTTTATGAAAGCTCTTTTCTATAAGCAGTGCTTTTATTAATTCCTGATTTTTGCCTATGATTAATACATTGAGAAAAACAAATTTACTTTTGTTCACTAGGTGCGCATAGAGATCTCATTAATCTCATATTTATACCTGTTTAAAGATATGTATGCCAATTATGTGTATATCTGTCGGTTTGGTGTGTAGGCCCATAAAAACAGGTAATTCCATTAATTCTTGGAGGCTAGTTACCATTTTTCTGCCACTAATGGCTTGACTACTATAAATCAAAGAATTCTTTGTTCCTTGGATACTGTCATGGTAACTGTCATAAAACTGGGGCTGACAAGAGAGACATTATTTGTTACAAATGATTGCTTCCATGTAATGGGTTATATGTATATATACATACATGAAGCCTTTAATTTCTTCTTTGTTCAGTTCCTTTGATGTCTTTTCCCTAATTATGACTCAGTGTCGTGGGTAGCACACTAAACTGCACCCAGTGGTGAGACACCAGTTTTGAGGCTTGTGGGAGTGTGGATTTACCCCTTTATTACTATTACTCCTTGGGCCATTTTGATCCAGAGGGGTAGTACCTGTTAAGGTCCCATTTTTCTCTCTCTCTCTCTGTATGTATATATATATATATATATATATATATATATATATAACCCATAAATAAATGCTCTGTTAGCGGGGCCTATAAATCACGAACTGCATCTCCTGTGGAGAGGTAAGAAACTCTTAAAAAGAAATTTTTTTTTCTAGTTATAACACTAAACTGTATCTGTTAGTGAGGCTTCAGTTCTGGTCAGTTTGGTGTAACCTCTTCATCACCATTACTCCCAGGTGCATTGTTAGGGTTTCATCTATGGGTCAAATAGAACTGTTTAAAAATGATTAGTACAAGATAGACATATTTGAAATATTGAAAGATTATCTCTGTGTTCTGCTCTATGAAGAGAGATGCATGGATTTTCATTGTTCATTTGATTCATAACATTCCTTTGATGTGTAGTTGTCCATGGCTTTTATCATATACAAATTTATATATCTCATCTGACTGTCCGATTTTACTGAATTTTCTTTCAAACTTCTGATTTCATTTTTCACTTCTTTTGATGGATTTACCAGTTTATTGTTATTGCATGTTCTTTTGTGTTCATCTAAGAGTGTGCACCCAACCAAAAAACATGAATTAACAATTTTCATTAAAATGGTACCTGACCTTGGAGAATTGATGAATACACAAATGTATTGACTGTTATAGTAAGGGAAGGTCATGTTGCTCCAATCTTCACAATTAGATAAGTATATTCTTTGTCCATTTTGAAAATCAATATAGGACGTGAGACCAATTAGTCAAAAAAAGATTTGACTGAGGAGAAATTTTGGGGTTCTGATATTTTTGTAGGATTTGTCCTTTCTAATTCATCTCTGGCACCATATATGTACCCATACTTCAGAATCATTCTACAGAATCTTGTTTCTGTAACTCAAAGAAATTCCTTCTGACATTCTGATCCATTAGCAGGAAATTGTTTTTTTTTTATGCATATTAGGTTGACATCTCAGAACCTTTCACTAACCTGTTTGACCTTTCTTTTTTTTGTTTTAAGCTCTTGTGTGTTCTATTTTTCTTTGATTTTTTTCTTGAGTTTTTTTGTTTTTGGTGAGAGAAGAGGGGTTAAGAACCAAGAGAAGAATTCCATCCATTGTCAAAGACATGGTGCCAAGTTTGGTGAAATTCACATTTTAAGTGTGTTCTATAAGAGCAAACCCTTATTTCTTCTCGTATATCTGCTTACCTGCATTTCATAGTTCATTTTATATTCAACCAAAATTAAGAAATCTTGGAAGTCAAGAATAAAAAAAATAAGATGAAAAAAAAAACAGTTTAAAAGAATTTTGTCTGTTTTTTTTTTTTAATGAAACATGCTGTAGAGAAAAACTTAGGCCTAAATATCATTTTATATAAAGTCAAATACGGATTGATGATTAAAATTGCTTTTTAAAAATTTAAGATGCTCATCACCAGCCTTTTAGCATAACTGTCAGTTTCACAATATGAAATGAGATCTTCAGAAATTTGAATCATAAATCCTTATTTGACTTTATGATTGCCATATCCCAGATATTGAGCAGTGTGTAAAGAAGAATATATATGAATTGTATTTATTTTTTATATTGTTCATGTGTGTGTGTGTGTGTGTAAAGACAAAGAAAAGAATGATTAAATACTAAATATTCCTTGCAAAATGCAAAAAATGACTGCATAGCATGGGAGCAGAAGTAGGAAGAGGGAGATGATGAAAACCTTCCACTATTACAAAATGTAATATCAAAATTAGTAATAAATTGGTTCCACGATCTGAAGTAGGACCTACTAACTCCATTAAATTAATTTGTGCACTTGGAAAGAAGAATGGCAGCATTGATGAAATTTTCTACCAATTCAGCAAGAAGATAAGCTTTCTTACAATACTGAAGAAAAATAGTGCTAAATAAAAATGTGGAAAAGATTCTGAGGGGAAAAAAAAGGAGGATTATTACTGATTTGATAAGCACGCACACACACACACACACACGCACACACACACACACACACACACACACGTCTATATATATATATATATATATATATATATATATATATGAATATAATTTAAAAGTGTATGAATATTACTGTTTAAAATAAAAAAAACTTGATTTTTCTTCCTGTAGTAATTTTCCCATTTACAGCAGCAGAAGAAAATCAGCATATTATTTGGTCTGGAATCTCTGAAAGAATAATGAGTGCAGCATGGATCTTTATCATGCCCATGCTTGAAATATTCAAATTAAGATATTGTAAGTAATAAAAAAAAACTATAAAGAACTCTGTTGAAAGCTTCTTCCAAGATGACCAAATGTTCTGCACAAAGGCCATTATGGCTAGAGATTCAACAAGCAGAAGAATTTTTGAACTACAAAGATAAGAATGTAAGTCTTCAAAACAATGCTTTAATCTTCAAATTTTAAGTGTTCTCTTTTATTCTCTTTGCAGATCCGCTGATTACCCGGAAAAGTGGGATGTTGTATTTGATGTTTATCAACCTAATGCCAAATTCAGGAAAACAAATCCTGGTCTTCCTTATTTTAGAGTTTGTGTGTGTGGGCAAGTAACATTATTTTTTTTTCTTGCTTTGATTGAGTCCTTTCTCTTTTGTTAGACATAATAATGGTTTCTTTTTTTAACTTGTATTATATTGGAAAGAGAGGAACAATCAATTTGTTAATTTGTGTCAAGTGCGTGTGACGTAACAGTTAGAGTCATAGAAAATGGACTATGCAATCTGAGTTCAAATCCTGGATAAGGCTGCAGGCATTTCACTTTGCACTAATACCTTTTGGAAAAGTTATGAATCTATCTGTTCTTCCCAGCTATGGGTAAATAGTAGGGCAGGTTGGGTCTTGTACCTTTTGTAATGCAATCAGTCTAGAAATGAGAAAGATCTGAATTCAAGCCAGTTTCATTCTACTTAAAAATTGTCCTTGTCACCTTCTGCTTGTGGTGAAGCAATTGGGTAAATATTTTCATGTCAAGTCTTGCTGGTATATATTGATCAAAGATTTAATGAACATTTTTTTTCTTTTAAAATAATTGTTTTTACTAAAGTCCAATGTCGAAAATTAAGAATATATCATTAAAATTCCAACATGAAAAAAAATAAAATAATAGAAAAGAAAGATAGGACAATATGACATCAGTAAAGAATTCTATTACTATTAATGATAATGTCCCCATTTCCTTGTCTTTAGTATAGATTTTAATGGCATGTCAACCTGTCTAGAGTTATTTTATGCCTAAAGGTTAATGAATCACATTCAGTGTGTGTTCATAGTCATATTTACATTTTTTTGCGTAGTTGTTTCCTAAGAGGGTTTTTTTTTGTGCACGGTCCTATCAAATATGAATAATTTTTAAACAGATCTATTTGATCCGTAGATATGTTCTACCACCCTGAGTCAGTGAAGCTGGGAATAAATGCAATAAACAGGTATTCCACACTTCTCAGATCTCTAGAAGTGGAGCCTCACCATCAGTTGCATTTTAGTGTCATAGTGAGGACACTCTTTTTTGGGGAAGTTCTTACCCCCCTCCTCTGGGGATACAATTAGCATATTCTAAGCCCTTCTGACAGGGTATTTTTTAATACAGAGGAAACAGAACTTGCATGAAAAAAGAGAATAAAGTGTTAGAGGTGTTATGCAGACCCCACTATTGGAACTCTTTTGAATTGCATAATTGAACATTAGTGGCACAGATAACTTGCCAGACTCCAGTTATTAGTCAGTTTGCCTTTGTAGAGATGAATTGTTTAGGTTTGTTGGCCCCTGTTTTTTTTTAATTCAAAGTTGTCTTTCTCCTAGACTGGATAAAATAGCAGACTAGACTAGACATTCAGGGTAAACTTAAGTTTATGCACACACACACACACATATATATATATATATATATATATATATATATATATATATATATATATATATATATATATATAAGAAAACAAAAGAGTGTAAAATCAGATTGAAAATTTTTGTAATAAATCCATTTTGATGATTTATTACCAAAAATAAATTCTTGTATTGAAGAGAGAGAAGTGTGATATTTTTTAAAACTACTGATTAGGATTATTTATTATTTTTTTGTTTTTATCTTTTAGTATCTATATAATCTAATCTAATACTTGATGCAACTATTACTGGTTTAAAACCTGAAAAATTCAAATCCTGAATTTTTAAAGTCTATTACTCAAAATCTCATGTGGATCATACAATCATCAGATGGAAATATGAGAAAAAAATTGCTAATCAACTTTATGGTGTAATCTATTTTTTTATCACATGGCATAATGTTTGTTCATGTGATGCACTCATGAAAAAAAAAATTATTTATTTCAGAAATCCGAATAGTCCAGATACTGGAAAATAAATTGTGGAATTATGTAGTAAATGATACAGAAGAAATATAGGTCTACATTTAATACCATCTCTCAAAATCTGGAAAATGAAATATATTCAGCCCTGCCTTTTGGAGGAAAAGAATATGTCAACTCTGCACAGGGGTACGACCTCTACAATGTATGTCCTGGATTTGACACTAAAGCATCTGTGGGTAAGGCTCCAGTCATGAAGCTTTGGGGAATGTAGTGTACCCTTTCATTGCCATTGCTTCCAGATCTACTCTGACCTGGAGTGGTAGTATCTGTTTGGGTCCTATCTGTGGGTCAAATGAACTTGTGTCCTGGGTATGACATTAAACTGCATCTGATAGGTAGAATTCAATCTTGGATTTTGAGGAGTGTGATGTACCCCTTTATTACCATTACTCTCAGGTCCACTCTGACTGATAGTACCTGTTAGGGTTCCATCTGTGAGTCAAATAGAAATATTTAATAATTTTCTGTACTTAAAACCATTTAACTGTGTGCAAGTAAATGACTAATTTTAGATTGAATTGTTTGTATGACTTAGATATACTGGTAACCATTTAACTGTGTGCAAACAAATATTTAGTATTGAATTAGATAGGAATACTTCATAAATAGAATTACTAATGTTAAATTGTAATACTTAAAACCATTTGAGTGTGTGCAAATTGAACTATTTGTGTTAGATAGCAGTACTTGAAACCATTTAAATGTATGCAAATACCAGATCTCTGGCTAGTTTTAAAATAATGTTATCTACAAGCTATTTTATTTACAAATCATATCTATTTAATATCTATGCATAATCAGGATCATTAGATAACCAACAAGGTTTGATATGCCAACTAACCAACCAGCCATTAAATAAAATCATCATTTTTGTTTTTAATTTCTAAATTTTTAAGGGATTTTTGAGGATATCCAAATAAACAAAAAGCTTTCATTAGAGAAACACAAAGTAAATAAATGATGATATGTAAAATGTCTTTTAAATACAAATAATTATCTTAAACTTTAATAAAACATTTCAATCATACATCTTAGATGCATCAGGGAGGTCTTCAGTGATGCACTGTCTTCATTGCCGATTTCGGGTTATTTCTGCATCATATCGGCTCCGACAGTAACCCCTGCATGACTCTGGAAGAGCCAAGCTGCCTCCATGATCGCGACGTGCTACGCTCATGCCTCTACCAAAGCAAAGAAGAAAAAAAAAAAAATAATAAGGCCGGACTTTGGCTGTTCTTATAGACATCTGTCTTTTAGTAAACAGCCAATGAAAACTGACTTTATGTCCAGTATTCTTAATACTGACCATCTTACAATCTGCATGTAATAAGGGTAAATACTTCTAGGAATAATGTAACATACAAAAATGAATACTGAGATAAAATTTATCCGTTATTTTTTTGTGTTTGTTGCATGTATATTTATCTTTAATCTAAATTTTGTCTATCTATTTGGGATTGAACTTATGACAGTCGTAATTGTTCCTGGAATAAACCTATTAACCCTTCACCAGAATGAATTTCCTAAGTGCTTTGTCAGTAGCATCTAAAATATTGTATACAGATGAAAGGAATACTTACTACTATGTAACTGTATGCAAATTATTTGTATTAGAAAGGAATACTTTACACACCATATGATAATGCAAGTTATTTGTATTTGAAAGAAATACTTAATACCATATAACTGTTTGTAAATTAATTGCTTTAAGAATACTTTCTTGAAACTATGATTGTTTACTAAGGATTATGATTATTAGTTACTTAAAATGTTTCTGAAATGAATCTAAAAAAAAAAAACCTGGAAATCAATGATGCAACTTTAATACATTCAATTCCTTTGACATCTTATATTTCTTTCTGTCCATTAGTTGATCTCATGCCACTTTCATATGCATACAAAATCTTGAAAATTGATTTTCAAGACCATCTTATATACTGTTAGAAACACATATCTATATCTACATTATATATATATATATATATATATATATATTTACTACCACTGTATTGTTTGGTTTCTTTGTTTAATGGTATATCAATCTTCATGTCTTATTTAGTGCTAAAGTCATTCTTGTAGAAAAGCATTGGTGGTTCTATTTAACACATAAATGGGTTGGGGAATAATGGAGTTTATACCTTTCCCAAGGATATTAATCCAGAAGTGAATCTAATTGTGATAGTGTGACTGGAATTTGAACTCACTTATTACTATGTTAAAGCGCATTAGTCACTATGCTAAGGAGACTCCCCTTTATTTCTATGTTAAAGTGCGCCACATCAGTCCCTATGCTAAGGAGACTCCCCTTTATTACTATGTTAAAGTGCAGCACATCAGTCACTATGCTAAGGAGACTCCCCTTTATTTCTATGTTAAAGTGCAGCACATCAGTCATTATGCTAAGGAGACTCCCCTTTATTTCTATGTTAAAGTGCAGCACATCAGTCACTATGCTAAGGAGACTCCCCTTTATTTCTATGTTAAAGTGCGCCACATCAGTCCCTATGCTAAGGAGACTCCCCTTTATTACTATGTTAAAGTGCAGCACATCAGTCACTATGCTAAGGAGACTCCCCTTTATTTCTATGTTAAAGTGCAGCACATCAGTCACTATGCTAAGGAGACTCCCCTTTATTACTATGTTAAAGTACAGCACATCAGTCATTATGCTAAGGAGACTCCCCTTTATTTCTATGTTAAAGTGCAGCACATCAGTCATTATGCTAAGGAGACTCCCCTTTATTTCTATGTTAAAGTGCAGCACATCAGTCATTATGCTAAGGAGACTCCCCTTTATTACTATGTTAAAGTGCAGCACATCAGTCCCTATGCTTAGGAGACTCCCCTTTATTACTATGTTAAAGTGCAGTACATCAGTCACTATGCTAAGGAGACTCCCCTTTATTTCTATGTTAAAGTGCAGTACATCAGTCATTATGCTAAGGAGACTCCCCTTTATTTCTATGTTAAAGTACAGCACATCAGTCACTATGCTAAGGAGACTCCCCTTTATTACTATGTTAAAGTGCAGCACATCAGTCACTATGCTTAGGAGACTCCCCTTTATTACTATGTTAAAGTGCAGCACATCAGTCCCTATGCTTAGGAGACTCCCCTTTATTACTATGTTAAAGTGCAGTACATCAGTCACTATGCTAAGGAGACTCCCCTTTATTACTATGTTAAAGTACAGCACATCAGTCACTATGCTAAGGAGACTCCCCTTTATTACTATGTTAAAGTACAGCACATCAGTCACTATGCTAAGGAGACTCCCCTTTATTACTATGTTAAAGTGCAGCACATTAGTCCCTATGCTAAGGAGACTCCCCTTTATTTCTATGTTACAGTCCAGCACATTAGTCACTATGCTAAAGGGGCTTATCTTAAATTACCCCTGTAACTGAGTGATCTTTGGAGTAGGAACTCTTAGTAGTTTACTAAGAAATGAGCCCCTTTAATTTGAATTCAGTTTTCCTTCTTGACTGATAAAGAACCTAGTATTTACCTATAGCTGGATAGAGAAGAGTTAGATGCATATCTTTCCGAAGGGTATTAGCACAATGTGAAATACTAACTGCCTCATCCAGAATTTGAACTTGAGTATTCATCACCAGTTTTTATGATAATAACTGTTACCTCACAAGCCTCTTCAATGATTATTATTAATAGAAATTTTTACTTGAAACAATATATTTGTGTTTGAATTATTGGTATTAGATAAGAATACTTGAAACCATACAACTGGGTGCAAATTATTTTTACTGGATAAGGAAACTTAATATATAACTGCAAACAACTGATTATAGACAAAACAATCACTTGAAAATACATAGGAATACTTGGAAATATAGTAATGTTCTTTTAGATTTACTTATTAACTGTTTCCTAATAATCAGATCCCTCAGTAAATGTATATATTTATTCAAATCACTTGATTGATTAATAGTTTAAAACTAAGATGTGTTTTACCAGATTCAAGGTGAGCATCTGGCTGTAACATTTTCTAAAACTGACAGAAGGTGAAAAGATAGTCCAGTGTTGGTAATAGCTTAGATGTTTATTGCTATTTGTGGAGGGTTTGCCCACTGTATGTGTCTCAAATAACACAAATCTAAAATGATATCCACATGTCAGCAGTCTGGCTCTCCCTAATATGACCAATGAAAAAATCCTCCCTGAAGGGTCACTGTTTTGCTTGCTGATTTGCTACCATAACTGAACCAAATGTCAGGGCACCAATTGGTATATTTGGGGAATTCCTCATTGAGCCCTTGAGAAAGTCTCCTCCTTCACAAAAGATGTTTGGCCATTTTTCTAATTGCAAGAAAATGTCTCTCATTATCTTTGGCACTTATTGACTCCCTTCACCTTCTTCTGTCCCAGATATTCAAAGAATGTCAGTTCATCTGGATAAAAGATGAATAATTGTTCCTCAACTTAAAGGCAGGGTAAGGGTTAGGGGCAATGATAGCTATTGTAGTTGGTGTCCTTGGAATGGTACCCAGAAGCCTGTAAAAGAGACTGAAAGAATTAGAGATCAGATGAGGAATTGGGTGGAAAGAGGTTCTTTGATAAATATCCTTTTGGCTGTTTCTTTCTGATTTCTCTTTTGAATTGTTCCCATGATTTTTATTGGTCAATTGTCAACTTGACTGGCCATTTAAACACGAGAGAAAAGGTGAAAGATATTTGATCAATTGATTTTAATGGCATGTCAACTCATCTAGCATTATTTTCTACCTTTAGGGAATCATACAGTTTGTGTAGCTGTTTTTTTTAGAGTTTTTTACACACAGTTATATGATGTCAAGTATTCCTGTATAATACAAATAATTTGCACACAATTGTATGGTTTCAAGTATAATGAAAATAAAACAAAACCTTAAAATTTTTATCACTTAGAATATTTGGACTATTGTCTCCATCTTAATTGTGATACACTCAATGTTTTGGCTGATACACTCTTTGGCCTTCTGAAGGTGTATTATGTTGAATTCGGGAGCCTACACAGAACTTTGAACTGAACAGAACACATGATGCAGTGGATAAAGTGTTGGTCTGAAAGTGCTTCTGATTGAAGTCATCTGGAGGTTTCAAGTTCAATCCCACCTACAGGTAAGATAACAAAGAATACTTACTATAGCTTAACACTTTTTTTCTGGTCATGGTTAACATAATTAAAACCATCTACCCCCATGGATTAAATAAAAGGGTCAGTTCAAAGTTCTGTGTAGGCTCCAGAGTTTGACATAATACACCTGAAGAAGGCTGAAGAATGTATCAGCTGAAATGTTATAACTGTAACAATGAAGATGAAGACAATAGTCTCAATATTCTAAGTGATAAAAAATGATCAGGCTTCATCTAAAAAATTCAGCCAAATAAAACCTTAAAAGTTAGTGAATCAAAAAAATTATTCATGAGTATTTGGGTCCGGATGTTGAATCCAACTAAAGTCAAGGAGAAAAAATAGCTCTTTGGGATATTGAGCAAAATGTTGGGATCAAAAGTGAGGTGTAGAATGTGCCAATTTCATCCCTTGCTGAGGATGAGTCCCCTTCATCATTACAAAAGATCCTGGGTATAATTCTAAACTGTATATGGTGGTGAGGCTCCACTTCTGGAGATCTAGACAGTATTGAATAACTTTTCATTACCATTACTCCCAGGTCCACTCTAATCAGAATTGGTAGTACTTAAGGCTCCATCTATGGATCAAATAGATCCGTATGAAATTTATTTGTATTAAGTAGGAATATTTGATACCAAATAACTGTGCAAATTATTTGTATTTAGATTATTTGAAGTTATAATTGTTTACTAAGGATTATTATATGTTATTTGGAACAATAAATTTGCTTGCAAATAAAAGAAGATTAATTTAGGTATTAAGTAACCCAACACATCAGAAAAACCAACCAACCAACATTTTGGAGCATACTAAAATATGCTGCTGTGTATCAAAGGCTTATTTTTTGTGAATTTACCATTCCTTTGTTGTTAATATTTTTTTCTTGGTTTAATGGCATATTTAGTAGGTTATTTAATGCCAAAACTATTCTCCTAGAAGAACAGTAGTGGTACTATTTAACCCATAGCTGGAAGGATAAAGGGGTTCATACCTTTCCAAGGGTATTTGCCCGAAAGCGAATGTAATAGCGCAACTGGAGTACGAACTCGCTTACTACGATTCCACAGTCCATTGCTTTAACCATTACACCACAAGGACACCCTCCGTAAATACTTGTGTGCATATATATATATTTACCAAAAAAACTGTAAACAGTGTTTCTTATTACCAACTCCTTAGGCAGTATTTTACCTTATTTATTGAATGACCAACGTGTAAGTGGGCAACTATTTAGTAGTTCTTGGACATGTCAACCAGGGGTGTATAGAGACCCCATTACTTCGGTTCACAAAAGGAACAGGAGCCAGTTGTGTATACATTTACATATGTTTTATTGTAAATATAATTTTATTCATGTTATACACAAATCAGCTTTGTTTGTCTTCCTGGAATGTATTTATGATATGCGTTACAAGTTGGATCTGAAATACGTACACATTATACTTTTGTAATTTAAAAATAACAAAAGTTTAACTGTTTTTCCTTGTTTTTTTTTCCCTGTGTTTTTCATATATTTCTTACTTCTTTGCTAAATTGTTTTAATCTTTTTCTCCTCACCTTCTAACATTTTTTTTTCTGTTGTTTTACCTTTTCTCACTTTTTTCTTTTATTCCTTTGTATTGTTTTTTTTTTTTCTTGTCTTTATGCTTTCACCTTGCTTTCTCTTTTTTTCCTTCTTTTTCCTTTCACTCTGTTTTATCCTCATTTTTTTTTCTTTCTCTTCCTTTTTCCCTTCATATTCCTTTGTCCTTTTTCTTTTTTTTCTCCGATCTTTTTTCTTTCAGCTGTTTTTGAATATTTTTTTCATTTTTTTTCCCATCCCTTTGTTTTTTCTTTTTTTTTCTCTCTTTTTTTCCTTTTCCTTTTTTTCCACCTTTTTTCTTTTTTTTTTTTAAATTCTTTTCTTGTCATTTCATTCTTTTTATCTTATTTGGGTTTTCTTCAGTATTTTTTTTTTTTTGGGCAATTTTTTTCTTAACCATTTTCATTAGTGCTTCCTCTCATAAAACTTTCTCTTTCGGATCCTTTTCTCTTTTTCTCTTTTATTTTAATCTTTTATTTATTCTTTCCACTTTTCATTTTTTTCTTCATCTCTTTTTATATTTTTCTTTTTTTTTCTTTTTTATATTTCTTTTCTAGATGTTCTTTCTTTTCAATACTTTGTTCTTTTTTCATTTTTACTTTTTTTTCTTCTTTTTTCTTTCAGTCCTTTTTTTTTCTTTATTTCTCTGTTTTTTCTTTCATTCTTCTCTCTATTTTTCCTTCCTTTTTGAAATTCTTGCTTCCAATTCTTTCTTTTCTTTTTCCTTTTTTCTTTTCATGTTTTTCTTCTATTTTCTCTTTTTTTTTGTGCCCACTTCTCATTCTTTTTCCTTTAATTCTGTTTTTCTTTCTTATCTCTTCATATTTTATTTCTTCCCACATCACTTTTTCCTTTCATCATCTTTTTTTTCTTTCTCTTTTTTTTTTTTTTTTACCTTTCACCTTTCCTTCTCATCTTTCTTCTTTTCACTTACCATTCCTAAATATCTTTAATTCCTTCTTGCATCTACTTCCTCTCATCTCCACCTTCTTCTTCTTCTTCCCCACACACTGAATTTCATTTAAATGATTGGCACCCTATCACTTATTCTAAGTTCCTTATCTCCGAAGAATACTTAGTCCGTCATTTGCACCCAGATTGTGCATAGATAACATTGTTTACTGAAAGGATTGTAAACATATCAATTCTACTTTCTCATTTTTTCCCCAACTGAAAATGCTACTAACTTCCTCTATATCTTCACCACGTCCATTCCTGTTTTCTACTTCAGCCTATCACTGACACAGACATTTCTTTTTGTTTCATTTCACTCACTCATTTTGTGGTTTTATCCCACAGGGTGAGGTGGCAGGGTTCGTAATGGCCAATTTTTGTTCTGATCTGTTTTATAAAATCTATGAACAAAAAAAACTAACAGCTTCTTACTTTTAGAGAGTTGAAATATACACTGGATGTGAAAAAGCATGATATAATTTTGATATCAGCATATTATATGTACGTATTTATCAACCTCTCTGCATGATCAGAAAGTGATATGAGATTATTCTTTTAAGCATAGTTTTACAGATTTTGAATTCAGAGTTTTCCTTCTCCTAGACTGGTTGCCATACCAAAGTTAAAGAACCGAATCTACTCTATTATTTACCCATAGTTGGATGCACACCTTTCCCAAAGCTATTAGTGCTATGTGAAATGCAAACAGCCTCATCCGGGATTTGAAATTGAGTGGCCGCGTCCATTTCCTATGACAGTAAGCGTTATTAGCATATTATACAGGATGACTCAAAAATTTTGAAATATTTTGGTATCTGCTAGTTTGTGGTGTGTATATCACATGACTGAAACAGTTCAAGCTGTGGTTGTTACTCGATGTGGTTGGTAGTATTGTGGTAGTTGGTGGGCTGTCATGTTGTTCATTGCTTCAATCCAATTGTGATTTGAAAGCTGTATAGATGAACATTCAACATTGTCTAATTTGGAATCTTATGCTTAACAACATGGAAACAACCTAAAATATTTTTGTTGAGTGAAAAGTGAACATGCAATTGATCTCAGTACAATAACTAAATGGTTAAAGAAATTTTGCTTGGGTTGCAAGAACCACTACGATCAAGCAAGATCAGGTTGGTCTAAATGCATTGATTCCTAGGCCAGGTTCCAATCTATTGAGTCAAATCCTGCAAGTAGCACCTGGAGAGTATCAGGTGAACTCGCCATCTCAGATTCCAGTGTGGTTCATTACCTTCATGAACTTTGTAAAAACATCCAGAGTAACTGAATTGTGCCTCACATGTTACTAAAATATTGCCAAATTTTTAACTCACTCTGGTATATAGAATTTCTCTATTGATTCTTTGGCTTCATTTTAAAATCATTCCTGGTTATAACACTAAATGGTGGTGAGGCTCCTGTTCTGGAAGGCTCGGGAGTGTGAAGTAGCCTTTCATTATCATTACTCCGAGGTCCTTTCTGACTCAGAGTTAGAGCACCTGTTAAGGTCCCATGTATTGGTCAATTAGATCTCTTAGAAAATTATTAGTATTGGATAGGAGTGTTTGAAGCTATATAAATCTATGCAAAGAAGTGATTATTATTAAATAGGATTATTAATGCTTTGATAGTAATATGTGAAACCATTTAACTCTATGCAAATTATGTATATCAAGAAAAGTTACTTGAAACTATAATTATTTAATAAGGATTATTATTTGTTATGTAAAATGGTTTAACTGTTTGAAATACTTGAAACCATATAATTATGTAAAAATTATTAATATCTATTAAGAATACTTGAAACCATATAATTATGTAAAAATTATTAATATCTGTGAAGAATACTTGAAACCATATAATTATGTAAAAATTATTAGTATCTGTTAAGAATACTTGAAACCATATAATTGTGTGAAAATTATTTGTAACTTATTGGAATACTTAAAATCATATTGTTGTGTATAAATTTTTGGTATTCACTATGAATACTTGAAACCATATTATGGTTCAAATTATTTGGATTAAGAATTATCACTATACTAGCTGTAACTGTTTACAAATGATTGTCGTCTTGGGAAAAAAATGTCGTCTTGGGAAACAAATGATTGTCGTTTGGTGGGAAAAAAAAAAAGAAGACTAAGTTTGGCTTTGAATAATCCAACAAGAGTTGACATGCCATAAAACCAACCAGCCAAACAAATAACATTCCACTATATATGCTGATCTGTATTATAAGATGTATAAAAAAAATCTGACATATAGAGAATTAAAGTACGTAAAAAGCATAATTTAATTTTGATATGGACATATTATATATCTGTATATTAAAGTACTTTGCTTCATTATAAAAAGTATCCTGGATACAGTGGTGAGGCTTCAGTTCTGGGGAGTGCCGACTACCATTTCATTGTCATTACTCCCAGATCCACTCTTACTGAGAGTGTTGTAGTATCTATTAGGGTCCCATCTATGGGTCTAATAAGTCTGTTTGCAAATTATTGGTATTGGATTGGAATACTTGAGACCATGTAGCTACCTGCAAACAAATGATTATTGTCAAAGAAGATTAGTTACTTTAAAACAGGGATCCTCAAACATTTTACTTGATGCACCCCTTATAACCAAATTTAATTTCCATTCATGTCCAAATAAATTAATTGAATATCAAATTACAAAACATAACTAATTTACCACTGTTTAATATAATTTATATGAGAAAAGAATCTGTAAACTATAAATGTAAATATACCTTTAATTTTTGAATTATTTGCTAATGAGAAGGATGGTAGGCGCTGTGGAGATCACAAATATTAGGTTCCAAATTTCTGAATTTAAACCCAAAATTACCATGTTCTATATTTAAAAGGCTTTTCTGTTTGCACATGGCTAAATCCAGATTCCACCATATACAAATTTGGAAAAACTTGTAAAATAGATTCAACAGTTGCATACAGTTTAAGATATTTGGCTACAATCTTTTGGTCATCCAGTAATATTGGATTCCTTTAAATGTTTCATTTCAATAATTTTTTTTTTTAAGAAAGATGTCTAAATCTGCTTTTTCCCTCCTTCAACATAGTTCATTCTTTTAATTCATTTAATCTGTATGTTTTGAATGATTTGGATGTGAACAACATATCACTAGTGGTCATCACTCAAGGCATTCTTCTTGGTGGATGCTATCTAGCAACTAGTTTACCTAATTCAGTGATTTTTTTTTGTTCTCCTGTTATTAAAAGTGATTTATAAATTATAAATGCAAACTAGTAATTTCACCCTCTGTTGACTCTTAGGTTCTTATTCACTCTGAGAAAATTTTATTCCCATCCCCTCCATGGGGTCAATATTACAATACAAAACAAAATACATTTGGTCTCGCCCTTCAGGATTGATTTTGTAAAGGTTATGATTTAAAAGTGTCACCTACTCAAGGTGGAAGTGGGGGTTGGATGTTCTGGGAACCCCAGTATATATATATGTATATATATATATATATATATATATTCACATTCACAGATTTCTTGATTTAGTTACTGTTTCGCTTTAAAGGCTGAGGTGTGACCAAAGAATAAGATTCCCTCAAAGAATGAAGAAACTGAACATGTGAAGTCCTTTGTCCATTTTTTTTCTTGGTTCCACAGTCTCAGAGACTGAGTTGTATTTTTCCCTCCCCAGCCAACATAAAACCTCACTGACATACCAGTCTGTTGCTGACCACACCACTGACATTCATTTGCTGACTATGCTACAGACATTCATTGAGATGAAAACATCACAATAGTAAAAAAAAGTGCAATTAAAGAATTGATTGCAATGGAATGCTCAAAACATGATTATAATAAAATTTTAGCTTTAAATAACCCATAAGATATTGATGTGCCCTTAAAAAACCCAAACCACAACTAACTAAAAGATTTTAACACACTGTACTTTATGGACATCAGTGATCATCTTAAAACCCATCCTGTATACAAGTAAATACTGCTACTAGGATGAGCCAAAAGTTTTTAAATATTTTGGTATGCACTAGTTTGCTCTGTGACTGAAGCTGTTCAAGCTGAGATAGGTACCTACTGTGGTTGGTAGTATTGTGGTAGTTGGTGCTCTGACACATTGTGCATTGCTTCACTCCATATGTGATTTGAAAGTTGCACTGATAAATGTACAACATTGTCTAATTTGGGAACTTTTGATTTATGACTTGAAACTGGGCCATAATGTTATGGAAATAACCAAAAACATTTCTTGTGTGAAAGGTGATGGCACATTGGATCATAAAACCATAAATCAGATGGTTAAAAAAAATTTGCTGCTCAGGTTGCAAGAACCTCAATGATCAGGCAAAGTTAGGTAGGCCTAAAACTGTGATCTTGTAAGTAGCACTTGGAGAGTATCAGGTGAACTCTGCATCTCCTAGTCCAGTGGGTTTTGCTACCTTTATAACCCCAGAAAAAGGATTCAGAGCTACTGAATATGCAAAACTCACCCTAGTATATGAAAATAATGTTTAAAATTTAAACAATAAAAAACCTTGAGGACTTGTTAATAAGTGTTGATATTTATAGACTATCACTTTATTCTACCATTTTGAACTGCATATATATATATATATATATATATATATATCTGGTCATGAAAATTTTATAAACACTGGGCATACTGGGAAGCAGTTGGCTGGGACAGGTGTTTCATCAAAGTCTCCATGGAGAGAACTGAGAATTAATTTTGGTTTCCTTTGTTTAATGGCATATCAACTCCTTCTGGGTTATTTAATGCAAAGCTGTCAAATTACCCTTCATGTGACCAAAATATTGCAAAACTTTTGACTCATTCTGATAGTTATGATAATTTCTAACCTCAGAAAAGAAAATTGTACTTTTTAATTATAAATTGTTTTCTTAGTTCAGTGTGTTTTTGTCTATTTGTTTAAATGTATTTAATGCATTTCTCAACATCAAAATGTTTGCTCCCTCTCCTTATTTTTTTTCCAAGTGTCATTTTGTCAATTCTTTTTTGTACTTGTAAAAATAGGGGAAAATAAAGACCTTAATGAAAAGATTGGAAGGTTCTGTTTAACCCCATCTGATTTCTATCACAGATAAAAGAAATTCTTCTTCAGCTCATGACTATGCACTTAATATCCTCCGTTACGGCTGGCTGCTTGTTGCTAAGATTCAAACAGGTTTCTGAACTTCCTGTTTGTCTGGTTAGCGATGCTCTTGTAGCAGCTGCTACTGTTCCTAATACACAGTTATTGTGTGCTTGTTAATTAATCGAGCTGATTATCCCATTATATCACCAATGTTAATGAGGGCTCAAGAGCCCCTGGGGGAATGTGTAGTTGCTCTGGGTGAACATCTGTTAGCATAAATATTTACCATACCAAAACACAGTTCTGTGTCATTCAAGTAAAAGACTCTAAAGATTCTACAATGGAATTGGTCTTTATATGTCTCTATATGATTACGCAAGCATATATATGCATGTATTTGTAAATGTATATGGTACATGCATGTGTAAATAGATATGCACACATACATGGATAAACACTCATGCATACATATGTGTTTCTATATATATATATATATATATATATATATATATATATATATATATATATATGGTTGAAAAGAACAGTCAATGAAGAAAGTATGGATTTTTCATTTTTCTAAGGTTTATCCCATAATGTCACCTACGTTAATGAGGGCTCAACAATTACCAGTGGAATGTGTAGTTGCTCAGAGTTAACATCAGTTAGCATAGATATTTACTATACCAAAGCACAATAGTATATCAGACAAGTAAAAGACTCTAAAGATTCTACAATGGAATTGGTCTTTACACGTCTCTATATAATTATGTAAGTATATATATTCAATGTATCTGGAAATGTATATGGTACATATATGTGTAAATAGATTTGCACACATATATGGATAAACACTCATGTATACATGTGTGTTTGTATGTGTGTGTGTATATATATATATATATATATATTTGGGAATCAGTTTTTCATTAATGCATGTTTGTTTAAAAAGAACAAAGAAGCCTATGAATTTAAAAAAAAAGTTTTTCTTGTTTATGAACAAAGGACCATAAATCTGGATAGAATGAATGAATAAATTATCCAATAGATTCAGGACCTTGAACACTTGGCTGTGTCTGCAGCCTTTTTCAACAATAGTGTGAATTGGCATTTTACATCATTTTAAGTATTATTTAAACATACATATATAAATATATATATATATATATATATATATATATATATATATATATATATATATGTGTGTGAGTTTGAGGTTCATTCAATAAATAAGGGGAATTTTTTGTAAAAAAGTAAAATAAATTTTTTCTTTCAGAATTTTTCCATAAATATAAACCCTCCATTGTTTGGAGTTGGTTTATAGCAAAATTATTTTAATCTCACAAAATATTTATTTTGAGACTATTCAAATTGGTGGCAAATCAAACAGAGTGTTTTAGGTTTAAAAGAAGTCTTACATCTACTCTTGTATATATATTATATATATATATATATATATATATATATATATATATAGTGTCAATTGTGTAGTTCATTTGTATGAATTTAGAAAAAGGTGCTTAGTATATCAAAGAAAAGATGTTATTAATAATCTTGAGAATTCTTTTATCAAACATACTGTGTTAATCTACCATTAGCGTCTGTGGTTGCTTCAGTATGAGGTTGGAAGTATTTATATGCCCAAATCAGATAATCTTTATCAATTTTGGTTATAGTGCTTGTTATGGTGGACCATGAGAGATTGTATGGTATTATGAGGCTGTTGATTGACCTCTCTTTCAGTTACACTTCATACATTATAGTCCAGTGGATTGAGGTCTGGTAAGTGTAGAGATTTGCATGTATCCACACTTAGGTTGTCCTAGCCTCGCTAACCAGACAATACAGTGTCTTGTTGGAAGATGTACAATCTTCTGTTGCATACTCTATTTATCCATGACTTCACAACTTTCTCCAATACCTTTTTGTAGACACTGGCACTGACTCTTGAGCCTTGTGAAAAAAAGTGTGGAAGCATGACATCTCCCTTATTGCTGATGACTCATAGAACCATCCACAGTTGCCAGGAGCTTAGTATACATGACTTGGAATCTAATTTAGCTCTTTGGATAACCATTTGTTATTCTTTTGGTTTACCAGCTCCTTTTGAATTTTGGCAACAAAGGATAGGACAACTTTTAGGAAGGGCTCTGTCTCTGTATCACCATTTTGTACTTTTAAAGCAACCATTAAAGTGTGCTTTTTTATTTACTGAGTCAACCTAATGTTTGACATTATTTATCTGAAAACTAAGGTAAAAAAATGAGGCAGAAGAAAAATAGAGCTCTTAAAAGAGGTGTCCTCAAAGAACTGAGATAGACTGTGTATATATATATATATATATATATATATATATATATATATATAATCTTACCTTTTTATTAAATCTCATTTCTAGAATTTTCCTGTATTAATTATGGAATGGACGATATACTCATTGGATAAAGTTCCATTGTAGATAAAAATCCTAGGAAAGAAGCTATAATAAAAAATATAAGATTTTGATTTCTTTTAGTTTTTATACTGCTCTGCTGATCAGTATAATCAATCATTTGATAAATCAAATGATTGATTATCCTCATCTGTTCACTATATATATATATATATATATATATATATATATATATATATATAATCATCATGATTGTGACATGCCAACAGCACAGATTAAACTGGTTGCTATCAAGATGATATATGATGTTGACTCTGTCCTCATCAAGATCTTTCATAGCTTATTTGAGCATGCTATTGAAGAAGATGGTGAAGAGAGTCAGTGTCAGGATGCAACCCTGCTTCACTCTGTTGGTGATCAGAAGGTCTATGAGAAATCATTGTTACATTCAGGCAGTTGGATAATCACGTTGAGGAATTTAGGGGGACAGCTGAATCATTCCATGATCCGCCCACTGTGTCAAATGCTTTTGTCAGATAAGCAAACATTACATACAGCCTCCTGTTTTGTTTCTGGCACTTCTCTTAGAGGTGCCAGAGAACAAACACCATGTTTGTGGTGCTCCAGTCGGCTCTGAAGTCACAGGGACTCTCTGGAAGGTGTTCTTCAGCTGTGGTGGATACTCGTCTGTTCAGCAGAATCCTCATGTGGATTTTTCCTGCAATGGAGAGCAGAGTAATCCCCCAGGTAACTGGAATAGTCAGACTCTTCCTCTTTCTTCTTGTACAAGGTAATGATGACTGCATCACGAAAGTCTTGTGATTTTCTTTGCTCTCGGCAACAGATGTAGAGCCTGTGGAGTATGCATTGCTGGGCCTCTGTTTTTCAATTTCTGCTGCTTTTTTCACTCTTCAGCTACTCTATGGGTTTTTAGTACTCTCTCCAGTTGTAGACAACTCATCCAAATCCATGTTTACTGGTTTTTGGAGAATGAAAAGAATTGCTGACTCCTGCACAGCATAGTTAGTGCTAATGTGGACCAAGAAATGCTCCAACCAACAGCTTAGGATGGATACACTGTCCCTGATTAGCATCCTGCCATCTGCACAGTGCATAGGACTCTAGACCTGATACATAGGGCTGTACACCACCATTAAGGTTTCATATAGGTCTGTGGTGTACAACTGTGTTCTTTCAGTAAGATTGATTCACCATTTGTTTATGATCTCTTGAAGCTTTTGCTGGACGTTACAGCTCATGAAACAGAATGCTGCTTTCTTTTCAGGACAGGATGGCTGAACTAAGTAGGTCTAATGATTTGAGTTCTTTTTAACTGCATTTCTTGAATTCTCACATTGTTTTCAACAAACAAGTCTTTGTTCTTCTTTGAAGAGAACCCAAGGACTTCCACAGATGTCTGTAAGATAACAGTGTAAAGTTTCCCTCAAAGTGTTTCAGGAGAAGGATCTATGAGGATACTTTCATCTTCAAGCCTTAATTGAAAGGCTACCTGGAAATTAACTTTCACTTCATCTGATTGGAAAGTGCCGATTTTGGACTTTTTTCTGAAGGTCTGTCTTTTTCTTGTTTTGGGTGGAGGTTGAATTTGCAGTGAATGAGGTGATGGTCAGTGTGACATTCTGGTCTGGGTATCACTCTGATTTGTAAGATGCCTTTCAGGTCTCTAGTCAATGAGGTGCCAATGTTTGGACCAAGGATGCATCCTGGTTGTTGTCAAACTTTCATGAGACAAGTTGATGTTCTATGTAGAACTCTAATAGCAAGCACCTGTTATCATTGCAGTTAACAATACAATGTTTCCCAAGCTTTCCTTTCCAGGCCATTTCTTTAGGGATGCACTCTAGGGAACTGCACAGATCAGAATAAAACTTGTCCTTTTCTGCAGGATCTACTTGAAGTGTTTGGGAGTACACACTGAAGAATGTGGTATATATGCTGATTACTCAGTGGTATAGACATGGTGATGATGCAGTCAGAATAACTCGTTGGTTGATTTTCAAGCTTAGAAACATTCGTATTTCTGACCATGAGGGGGAGCTGAATGGTATCTCTCTATTGCTGATTTGCCTGATCAGTAGAGAGTACATCTGGCACTGTGATCTTGCTCTTCTGGAAAGGAGACTTCACTGGGACCAATGATGTCATCATTCAGCCTTGACAGTTCCCAATTAGAACCGAATAAAGTTTTGGATGACTGCTGTCGGTTGTGTCTGGTATAGTTCTGATATTTCAGTATGCTATATTTAGTCCTTTCACTCCATTGCAGATGGGTGTGTACCTTTTCTTTCTTGTTGTTTGACTGCATAAAAAGAAGCCTGTTGAACACTGTTAGCTAACTGAGGGTGTAGGAGATGAGCTTTGTTTAGGCCACCTTTTTTAGGCCTCCTACCATGTGGAGCAAGCAGCGTTGTCTCTAGAGAAGGCTGCTTGGTCATTCAGGGTGCTGTCCACGGGTCAACATCAGGCAACCAATATCTTGAACCACATGCATGCAGGACCAAGACTGCAGATTCCAATGTCATCTTTCATCTGCCACTTTCACACATTTCTTATTGCTTCAGGGCTTGGAAATGGTTGGTGGATGTGTGCTTCAAGCCTGTCCAGTGGAATTTTTAAAGGAAGTGTAGTGTATGCTAAACTGGTCCCACCTTTTACACCTAAGATTTATTCTCTTATGATCAAGCAAACTAGGCTAGTGACAGTGAGGTCATTAGATCATAGGTTTTACGTCAGTGTCCTTCTCCTAACCTCTGACTCAAAAACCTTCCTTGTAAACACAGGGCAGTTACCTAGGCTAGGACGCACCTTTTACACCTGGGATTTATTCTCTTATGACCAAGCAAACTGGGATAGTGTCAATTAGGTCATACATCAGTGTCCTCCTAGCCTCTGACTCAAAAGCTATCCTTGCAGACATATGGCCGTCACTTAGGCTAGGACGTGGTTGCTGGATGCAACAAGATGTGTCTATGGATCCAGGGTCTTAACGTGATGAGTTTATCCAGTATTCCTTTCTACTAAGACAGCAATTATGACCCTAAAATGTATCTAGTAGTGAGGCTTCAGTTTGAGAGTTTTGGCATTCTGGGGAATAAGGAGTTAACCCTTAGTCACTATTACTCCCAGATACATTCTGACTTAGGAGTGGTAGTACCTGTTAGGGTAGGATCCCACCTATAGGTTAATCTCAGTGTGTGTATATGTATATATATATATATATATATATACACACACATTACTTAACCTTTGTTATCAAAGAAAATAGATCACAGTCAGATATATAAGATTTATTATTATTATCATTGTTATTAACCATGCTATATTATTTTTAAACTGTTTAAATGAGCAAGTAATCAACCATAATAAAAAAAAAAAAAACATGGTTGAAATAAACAGTAAAAATATATATTAGAATTCAAGATGCTATTCCTATAAATAAAGTAACTTATGAATTTTCATTACCAATAAATAAAAGAAATTACTATAAATTGGTGAATTTGCCAATTGTTTATTTATCTTAACAAGTTTTTGTATCATTTTCTTTAATATTTTAATGTACTCTAAAGATGTGTACTATGACTGTTGGAAAATAACGTCTGTACAAATTTGGAAAAGAAAAAGTAAAATAAGAAAAATAAAGATAATGATATACAAAATATTAAGCATTTCTCAATATTAAAAAGAAAAGAGAGATAAATAGATAATTAATAAAGTTCTGTCTCTCATGTCAAATCTACAAATAATTTTTTATATGATGTAACTAAATTTCATAAGATAAACTTATCCAAGTTGCACATCTAAACAGGATTGTAAATAAACAAATAGCAAACATAAATCTGCATGTAATTCAAACGTGTGTAATTTGTATATAGTAATTTACAAAGCTCTTTGCTTTGATATGCCACAAGGCCGAATGAATGGGGCACCCAATGAGACTCAAACTCACTTGTGTAGGTTTGCTAGTCTAGCTTTGCTGACCATTACACCACCAGACGTATAACCTGTGTATAATTTGATCGACAAACAGAATAATAATATGCAAGAATAAGTAAATAAATAGATGAATAAATAAGTAATCATCACTTTCCTCATTAACTTTAAAAAATATATCGCTTTCTTGAAATGATGAAAAATGTCTGTGTACTTTGGTTGTCAACATTTGCTGTCATATATATATATATAAAAACACACACGCACAACCAGTCTAAAAAAAGATAACTAAATTTAATTGACCAACTAACACATTATGGGTCAGCATGCCAGAATAAGGCCCATTAATCCTGTATTTTACAAAACTTGAGGAAAGCTTGGGTGTTGCAGTCAACTGAAATAAAGGCCTTGTTGGATTGGGTATATTCATGCAAATATGTGTTTCTCTCTCACTCTCTCTCTCTCTCTCTATATATATATATATATACATATATATATGTATATGTGTGCATAGGCACTGTTTCTTTATTTACTTTCAAAAGTTGTGAATCGTACCATTCCTGACTTTGAAATAAAATGCTACAGCCATTGTTTACACTAATTCTGATTGTTACTTGACCTTTGCTGATAAAGAACCATTTGCTTCTTTGTTCAGATGAAGTGCAGATAATCCATGTGATATTACCTAAAAGGAGCTCTAATCTCACAAAGAAATAAAAACCTCTTTTTATGAAACTTTCAAAGAAGATTTTATATTGAAAAAGATTTAGAAAATAGGAGTTAGAAAAAAAAAAGAAAAATTGATGTAGCAAGTCTTTGAAATGGAATCTTTTCTAAAAATTATGCTGAGATCTTTTGACTGCAAAATCAAAGGAATTGGTAAGTAAATGAGGATTTTCTCAGTCTTAATATTGTTTTATACTTAAATTTATTTGCATAAACTTTTTTGGGGGGGGATTGCTGTTAAAATCAAATTTAGATAAAGTTAGAAGTGATACATATTACATATATCTTATACTCTCCGCTATGGTTGCATTATTTTCTGACCATTGACAATCCCTTTTCTTCATGGTTTTTTAATGAATGAGAGTTTATACTGGTGTATTGTGTAGCATTTATTTTTTCAAATTTGGTTCTATAAATAGCAGCAGTAGCTAAAGACATTTAAGTACATTATTGTATACACAATACACACCAGTGTAAAAGTGCTAATTCTTACAAAGTAGTAATGTACATACAAAAGTTCCATCACTTTTGCAATATACACACCTCTGGTGATGGCCCAAGATCGGGCAGAAAGTACTAGGGGAAACAATTAATTATCGAAGGTTTATTAACCAATTTCTGTAGGATATCAAAATCGATACAGCAATTAAAAAGGTTAAACACAAATAAATGTAGACAAAAAAAATGTTTATATTGGTTAATCAAATGTGCATCAATGAATGAATACAGCCTAAATACACACACGTGCACACGTATATATATATATATATATATATATATATATATATATATATATATATAATCATAATTCAAACTATGAATAAAAGCATTCTCTGAAGTCCTTGTGTTTTTTCATATTTGTACATTTTCATTTATGTGTGTGTATGTGATTTATCCTCTCCAACTCTCTCCTAGATATCGAACATTCTCTCTGCAGATACTGCAACCGTTGAACATAGTAACTATATATATATACACACACACACATGGAAGAAGGTATACTTAGGTTGTACAAAGAGAATCCAGTTTACATACCAAACTAGCAGTGGTAAGACTCATCTCCAACTATAACAACACCATCTGTGTTTGTTCAAATTATCCTTTCTTTCTGTCAGGCCTCTGCTCTCTTGGTCAGGACTAGAAAAAACAAGCATCTTTCTCAGAGGGCTGCTTATTTATATTGCTCCCAAACATCCCCTTGCCTTACAAATTGCCACCACCACCAGCTCCACCCTCACACCATCTTCAATATCATTATCAGCATTAGTACCACCCTACATTACCATTACTTTCACCATCATTTCTATTATTAATTTGACTTTTATGATTGAACGAACTTCTTCCATTGTCACATTTCAAATTTATTATTTAGTTGACAACCCTTGAACTTGTGTTTTCACAACAGTCCATGTTGATGCTTCTGTTTAAGAAGGAGCGAAGGATTTTAATTTACGTTTTCTAGTTATCTCCATTATATCAAGAATTTGGATGTTTAATAAATGATGTTCAATGCAAATGCAGATCCCCACAAAATTATCATCCACTTGCAAATTGAACTGGAAATTGCTGGATTCTCTTGTGCTTTAAGTGTATTACTCCAATAAAAACCCTACAATGATGTACCATTTTCATTATAAAGTAAAGTTGGAGACTATCATTGAGGACAACCCGAAGGCTTCATTTTCAATAGCTACTTTACCAAGGTATAGGGGAAGGCACTACTCCTTTCTCTGGATTGCTCCACTTTACCCTTGATCTGTACTTTATAATGCTGAGTGTTAAGCAAGGCGGCATCAAGTATCATTTTTTGAGTTATTGGTATGATTCGACCTGAGATTGAACCCAAGTCTCTCGGACCATTGGCAAACACTGTACCCTCTTGGCATCAAGTATCATTTTTTGAGGAGTTATTGGTATGATTCGACCTGAGATTGAACCCAAGTCTCTCGGACCATTGGCAAACACTGTACCCTCTTGGCCAAATTGGCCAGTATATACACACAAATATGAGATTTCTAGTAATTTCTTTTGTGTGTGTGTATATATATATATATATATATACTCGATAGTCTGTGAACCCACTGAGTTCCTGTTGTAACAGCTCTTCATGATGATAGTGATGCTTCTATTTGGGAAGAAGTGAAGGAGTCTAATTAGCATTTCCTCTTTGTCTCCATTATATCAAGAATATGGATGTTTAATAAATGATATTCAGTGCTAATACAGACCCCACAAAATTATCATCCATTTGCAAATTGAACTGGAAATCATTTTAATATCTAAGAGCATTTTAAGTATGTTTTCTTTAATAAAGATCATGTTATAATTTGCCATTTCTGCTGGTTTTCTTTATATATGGTCTAGCAGAATGATTTAGAATTGCCATCCCACAGGTGATAGTAGTAGTAATAAGCAAGTAGAGTTACGCCTTTGAGCAACCATACCATTTCAGTTGCCATCTAATTACAGATAAGACATGAAACATTTTTCTTTAATAGCTGAATATTCAGGCTTTATAAAATGTTCCTTAAATCAAGTAGATTAAATTATTTCAATTAAGGGTATAGTTTTTCCTCAGCCATGTAGAGGGAAAAAATGGAATAACCCAATATTGAAGAAAAGATTCTGGAATTATTTTTTAATTTGCATTCCTAAAACAAATACCAACAGAAGCCTACATATGCAAATCAGTCTCTTATTAAAAGACATTTCTTGTAGACATCAATAAGTGTTTGAGCTTATCTAATTGAAAGGTAACATGGTTCCAATGAAAGAATTGTTTATTGAAACAATGGAAAGGATTATAAAACTCATTGAAGAAGGCAAACCTCCGTGAAGTCTGGTGAAAGATATTGGTTCTTTTCTATCAGCTGTATCTAAAATTTTATGTAAATATAAAAGAAATTGGGTGGTTAAAAAAGGTAAATGTATTAGTTGTAGGCATTTTAAAATGGTCCAAATTCTCTGTTAGTTTGCATTCAAAGACTTTTGACCACCTTTAGATATTGCAAAACTTTTGACTCACCCTAGTAGATTAGATTCCTTCATTTATCATCCAGATCATGTTAATATTATTGTCTGGTCTGTTAATTGAAATCATTCATCATTTCATTTCATCAACTGAAATGTTTTGAAAACAACAAGAAATATATGATGAGGCTGCATTTTCATTTAGCATTTCAACACTGTAAAGAAAAACTAGCAATGTCTGCTAGAGCATTCTGGGTCAGTGGTAATAATTCCTCTGTACCCCCACAACCATATTCAACCCCAGAGTCATCATCTGGTAAAAACTTTTTTTTATGAGACAGCTGTTATTTATGGCAATAGCATGTGTATGACATTAGAAGTATTTATATTGCTAATAGTTTTATTATAGAAATGTAGTGAAAATCAGGTGGAAAAGGATTGTCAGGGGTCAGGAATTAATTTAAATGTTACTTATTCTGCTCTATGTGGACACTGGACGCAGTCTAGAAGACTTGCCAAGGGTGATGAATGATAAAAATGAATGGCAAAAAGGAGTCAGAGAATGCTATGCTGTCAGTATAACATGATGATGATGTTATACTGAAAAAATACAATGAAAATCAGGAAGAAAAAGATTGTCATTGGTCAAGAATTAATGTAAGTGTTGCTGATAAAATAGGGTTATTATAGAAATAACATGATATATTACTATTTTTTTAGTATAGAAATGTATTGGAAAAAATGGAGAAAGAGATTGTAAGAGGTAAGGAATTAATATCATCCCTTTTCCTCACAACTCAACTAAATATTGTCAGTGATCAAAAATTAATACATACATTACTGACATAATAAAAAGCTATTATATTGTTCTTCATTATGAAAATATATGATTAACTTTTAGATTAATATGAACAAATATCAATTTAATTAAAAGACATCAAAGTTTATAAGTTTAATATAATCAGATTTTGATTCTTGTCGACATCTTGGATATAATAGGGATAAATTCTTCAGTCCAAACTAAGCAGTTAAGGAAAATTTTCACCTTTTTTCTCAAACTGTCATTACTGTTGGCCCCACCTCATCTTTCAAAGTAATTTTCCATTTTTTGACAACCCGATTACAGAACTTAGCGGAAGGCTGTGGGGTCTGCCAAATTCGATGTCACTTTGTGTAAGTGTATGATCAAGGATTTAGCAGTCAGATAACGTGCATTGTCTTTGCATATATAGCAATAAGATGTTCCCAAAGTCAGACATCTAATTCCTCATGGAATAATAGAATTCTTTCTAGAAACACAAAGAATACGTAGAATGGTTTTTTGACATACTGACAGGCAGCTAAGATTTATTTTTTTAAAGTCTTTCTCGTTTTTGTTAACACTGCCCCCCCCTTTTTTTCCTCCCTTATTTCTATTTCTATTTCTATTCTGTACAGTACCATCATTTCCCAAGACTATTAAAGCCATCAGTCAGAGAATTAGCATTTGGCAAACTGTGCTCACAGAAAATGACTCAGCACCAGTGCTAAGATCAAGTGTTTGCCGAACTGGAATCAACGATTGTGAATGCTAGCAGGGAACTAATTCACCTGTACAGTATTAAAGTTGACATCTCACAGCTTGGCACAACTCTCAAGGGAAGTAACTCACTCTGTAAATCAGCATCAATTCAACTTTCCTCCTGATGCCAGTAAATTGCATCTTCTACTCTTGCTCTTTTTTCTTTCTTTCTTTTTTTTCCTATTTGCTGTCTTGACTGAGAAAGATCGTTAACCGTTTCACACATCTCTGTTAAAAGCTGATTTTAACCTTACCACTTCATGTGAGACATTTGCATTTACAGCCTCTGTAAACAGTCTTATGAAACGGTGGCTTTCTGTCAGATAGGTTTGATTTTTCCAAATTGTGTGTCATGACACTTTAGAATGTACATAGTGTAATGGTTATCATTATAGGAAATAGACTGAATGAGCTGAGTTCAAATCCTGGATAAGGCCTTTTTTTTTTCATTTCTCTTTGTACTCATACTCTTGGGAAAGACATAAATCCATTCTTTTTTACCCTGCCAATTGTGGGTGAATATTTGGGCAGACTACTCTGGTGAGGCAACCAGTGTAGGAGAAGGAAAAACTCTGAATTTGAAACCTGAGGAATGTTGTTCAGGAAAATCTGGAACACAGCTGGACAATATTTTTCTGTTATTGACTCATCCAAAATGTTTGGCTCCTCCTCCTCTTCCTCCAACACAAGCCTTCCTCACTATTAACGAATGACCCATGTAGTTTATTTGTTTCACTTTGGCTTTGTTAATCATCGTTATAAAATCAATGGCAAGCATTAACATAAGCATCCCAGCTAATCTCTGGGTATGTCACTAAAGTAAGCAGCCCAATCAGCTGAGGCTGTAGAATACACTAAGTCTCTGCAGAGGGGTAAGACCCCCCCCCTTCACAATGTGTATCCTAGATATGACACAAAATCATCTGATGGTGACGCTCCAGTCTTGAATCTTTGGGAAATGTAGAGTGCCCCTTCATTGCTATTGCTCCCAGGTCCACTCTGACTTGAGGTAGTAGCACCTCATAAGGTCCTATCTTTTGGTCAAATAGAACTGGTTGATATTTAAACTCTGTGCAAACAAATAACTTATGCTAAATCGATTTGTTAGAAATAGAACTGTTTGATCATTTAACAGTTTATAAATAAATGACTGATATTTAATTGAATTGTTAGTGAGTGATACATAGCAATACTTGGAACAATTTGACTATGTGCAAATGAATTGTGTTTAATAGAATAAATAGTCTTAAAAAACAATAGTTGTAACCATTTCCCTCTGTACAAACAAATGGCTGATATTGAATAGAATTATAAATATTTGATAGCAATAATTGAAATGATTTAACTGTGTAGAAACAATAGCAATACTTGTGTGCAAACAAATTAGTTTTGACTCGTCTGAAAATGAAATTATGTACAAATTATGTGTACAAACAAATGACTGATGTTAAATTGTAACTGTTATATAGAAATACTTGCAGCCATTTAACTGTGTGCAGGCAAATGATTAGTAGTAAATAGAAATACTTGAAACCATTCGACTGTCTACAAAAAAATGAGTTCAGGCTTGTTTAAAAATATTATCAAGAAAATGTGTTTACAAATCATATATATCTCATATGTATGTATCAACAGGATTTGGCATTAAATAACCTACAGTGGTTGATACACCATAAAACCAAACCCAATCAAACAAAAAAAATTTGATTGTGTGCCAAAAAAAATGAGCTGAGGCTCATCTAAAAATATCATCTAGAAAATGTATCTGTAAATCATATATATCTAATATATATGTATAAAGAGGATACAAGGGCTGATATGCCATAAAACCCAATGAAACTAAAAGGAAGTAAAATTTGATTGATTTTTTAAAAATATCACTTCTTTTTATCCACTGTACATAAAGTGCATTTGGTTTGTCATTACATAAGCTGTTTGCAGAGTTACTCAGTGGAGATTTATTGATATCAGCTTTATTTTTGCTGCTCATCAGTTCTTTTTATTTTAAAATGGTGTTATATATATATATATATATATATATAATGTCAGAGTTTGTAGATCTTACTATATGAAAAAACGCTGATTAATACTGGTTGATATGTTCAAATTGCATCATGTTATGTGATGGAATTTTTTGAAAAGTAAATGGTGTTTTGTGGTTTGAGAAATGAGTTTACAACATTTTATTGCTTTGAATGTTTAGAGAAAAAGGGAATTTGATCTTTATATGAATTTTGAATTCTTTTGATATTATTTTTCTTATTGATGGTGAATTTTGAAAAAACACTTGTTGTTGTGGAATTGTGTTGTGGTGTGCTATGGAACATGCTTCAATTATTCTTCTTTTATTTTTGTCATGAATGAAAGTAAATATGGCAGAGTTTTCAAAGTCAAAAGTGTGGTTAGTTAAAATGTTATGAGAAACTAAAAAGTTTGTTGTGTTACCAGTTTTAAAGTCTTTTTTTTTATGTTCATAGATTCTTTTGTTTAAATTTCTGCTTGTCTCTTATGCAAAATTTATAGCAGTTTTAGCAGTGAATTTTATAAACACCTGCATTGGACAGGAATCTGTGTTTTTGGAGTTGTTCTTTACAATTTGTTTTATTTTTGTTGTGCAGGTTGTGATTTTTATGCCTAAGCAATTTAAGTTTTTTTCAATTAGGATGGTAGTTGGATTTTGGGGTAAAATTATGTGTCTCTTTATTGGATTCGTATTTGAGTAAGATTTATTGTTATTCCTATTATGGGATGTATGTTTGAGGATCTTTATGACTTTTGATTTGGCACGGTGAATGAAAGATTCAGGATATTGTAGTTTGGAAAAAGACTTATGGATGTGTTCAAATTCTTTGTTTTGATATTTGGAAGAGCTGATTCTAAAAGCTCTCAAGAAAAAACGTATGAGAATATCGCTTTTTGTTTTATTTCTTTGGTTTGAATAAAAATGTATTTTGTCATTTTTGTTGTTTATCTTGTAGTAAACATTGAATTCTAATTTATTGTTGTTGTTTTATTAGTAAAATGTCCAGGAAAGGTAAGGAAGTATTTGTTGAGAGTATTTATGGAGTTCTGGTGTGCTATTGGGGATGATTTTTCTTGTAGGCAGTTTGTCAATAAATCCCCCTTTTTTTTTTAGTTAAGTGGGCTGATAGTAACAATTTCCTGTATATATGAATTTTTTTAAAGTCATCCATTTTGTGTGGTGGTATTGAAGTTTGTTATTATATATTTTCTTTTGTATCCTTAGACAGTATGTAGGAAGAAATGAGTTGAATCTGACAGAATGTACGTAAGAAAGGTAAAAATGGAAGAAAAATATGTTTGATGGTTTGTTCATTTTCTAACGCATTTTGGACTTCAATCTTTTTTTGAATATAAAAGCGTTTTATCAAAATTATTTTGATATGAGAAATAATTATGATAAATTTTGATTCAATTAGAAGTCTTCATCAGGGCTTGTAGATGTTGCTATGTAAATAAAAAACAAATTAATACTGGTTGATATGTTCAAATTGCGTCATGTCATGTGATGGAATTTTTTTTGTAAAATAACGGTTTGTGGTTTTTTTTTATTGCTTTGAATGTTTAGATAAAAGGGAGTTAATCTTTATATATTATTAGCATTGTGACTTTTCTGTTTATTTAATTGTCTTTCTGAAACTTCTATCAGGATCAGAATATATTATCTGTGTCTTGCCAAAGATCAAACAGTAATGTTTACACATAGAAACTAATTAAGTACATTACCAAAATAAAATTAGAATTAAAGCATGATCAATTATAGGCCTGTTCCAGCCAATTTTACCAGAGGTCTGTCCCGAAAATCCTCTAATTTTTTCAAAATTTTACCATTTGTTTGTATCCATGTTTTTTCAAAAAATTCAATGTTTAAACGGGTCACACTTCATGACTGTATATATGAGTTGCTTAAACTTTTAATTTTTTGCAAATTTTCTTCCCAGAGTCTACGTTTGGAATTTTTTAAAAAGATGTTTGACTTAAATTAAAATGCAAGCCTTCAAAATTGGAGAGAAAAAAATGCCAAAAGTAGAAATTTACAAAACTCCTCCCAAACTTTAAATAGTCATAAAATAAGAATGATTAATGCCATCAGGCTGCACTTTTCAGGATTTACTCTCTCATAAATAGAAAAAAATGGTGAAATTTTGAAAAAAAATTTAAAGACTTTTTGGATGGAATCTAGAGAAAATTGTCTGCAATGACACCTATATATTTATAAGTCTGTTTTTTCTTCTTTTGTATTCAATTTTGAGGAAATATTAAATTTGTAACCTTTCAAAATAAGTACAGATAGTAGACACTGATTTTAGGTTGAATTATTATGGAATGACCCTTTGATCGTAAGCCGGGCTTAGGGTCATTCCCCATGGTGTGGTGGCTAATGTGCTGGTCTGCAACATCATTGTAAGTGAATTTGAATTCCAGTTGCTAGGTATGACTCCCTTTACTTTCCCCCCCCCATCCCCCAGGTATTGGTTAATCAGTATTGCTACTCTTCTAGAAGAATAGCTTTGGCATTAAATGACTTACAAAGAAACTAAAACTAAACCTAAAAAGTGTATGCAGATACTACACTCTTATTTTCAATCTAATTTGTCCCTCTCAATTTAAAGGGGAGTCTATCTCACAGCACTTGTCTACTCTTTTGGCAATCATTATTCTTAAGTTCTCTCTATCTCTTTCACTTGACCAGGTGTTGCATTAAGAAGGAAGTCATTTTATCTTTATGTTTGCCCAGCTTAAAAAAAAAAGGCTTAGAAACACAATCCTCTTTTTTTTTTAAGATTTAGGTTAATGATACCTCTGTAAATACTGAAAATAATAAAATATTTATTCAAAAAAATGGTTAATTTAAAAAATTATTTTAGATCATCTTCAAACGACCCTAAACCTCCTTTCATACATTATGCTCAGTGTAAACAAGGCAAAATAATCCTTGGTAAATAAGTGATAAAAACAAATAAAGTCTCTTTTAAATACAAATAATTATCCTTGGTAAATAAGTGATAAAAACAAATAAAGTCTCTTTTAAATACAAATAATTATCCTAAACATTTATAAAAAACAGTTCTTTATTTTTTATTTTTAATAAAGACCATCTTAGAACCTATATACATTATATATATATTTAAACCATCTTAGAATCTATATATGATGTATATATATATAAAGTACTATTTTGAGATAGAAACAAATCCCCCAATTCTGTCCAAAAGATCAGATCTAATATTAATTTGCAAGAAGAAAATAACTTGTCATCTTGTGGATTTTGTTGTTCCAGCAGACTATAAGGTGAAAGCAAAAGATAGACAAATACTTAGATCTTGCCAGAGAGCTAAAAAAAAAAAAAAAAAAAGCTGTGGAATCTAAATTGAGACCAGATCCCAGCATTGTTAATATCAGCTGAATTACTTAGAAGAGTCTTGAAGATCTTAGGAGACTTGCTGTCACTTATTGAAAAACCATCTATGAAAACTGGTTGGAAAAACTCAAAGAATAAAATGACAATGGAATATTTGTTGAAGAAATGAAATTTAAGGACAACATTTATGCAAAGCATAGAACGAAAATGTAGTTATTGCTTAAACTGTTATAATAAATGAAAAATTTGATGAAAATAAGAAATGTTATTAAAAAATGTTTTTTTGGGGGGGAATAAAAGGAAGTATCACTCGTAACAACAAAAGAAATGTTTTTGTGGGATTTTTGCCTCGAAAAAAAAAAAATAGGAAAAAGCACTTGAGAAAAAATAAGACTGAAAATCTTCAGAATTTTTCTAGTGGTAAATAATTTGACTTATCAGTGATTGTCTGAGAATGTTAAGAATTAATTTTTTTTTTATGAGTATTTTGGGTAATAAAGAAGTTTCTCTTTGATATCAGGGATTTGCTAAAATTTTGACATCCTCTGTATTTTAAGTTGAATATAGATTTCTCTCTATGTATGTGTATATTTACCCAGCCTCTCCGCTTTTTTTAGTAGAATATCACTGGTTTGAATTCATTGTTTTTCTTCTAGAAATATATATATATATATATATATATATATATATATATATATATATATATATATATAGTATTCTAATTTTTTTATCCATAGGATCTGAAGAAGTCCTGTTAAATTTTTTTCATGTTTTTGAAATTTTCAAAAACGCGTAACAGGATGGAAATAAATTTATAATCCTAATGTGACCGGTTTGTTGTTTTTCTTAAAGTATATATATATATATATATATATATAAAAGCACATAGACTACGTCTTTATAAATGAGGAATGGGATAATAGCGCTTTGAATCGCAAGGCATTTTCCTCTTTCGAGGGTGTATCCTCCGATCACCGAATTGTCATGGCAAAGATATAACTGAGCCTATGAAAAAATGCGGCCTGAACAACAATAGCTGTACACTATGGTCCCTGCTTAACAACAGGGATATTAGAGATAAATATATGTTAACACTAAGAAACAAATTCAGTGCACTACAGGAGATATCAGAAATACCTGCTCTGAATGACAAATATGAGAATTTTGTCAATGCCCACTTAGAAGCATACCAACTAAACAAAAAGCTAAACCTAGAGTCCCATAGGAGATATTAGCGGTTAGAAAAAAGCGTGCAGACATGAAAACCACTTCCAAATGCAATAGGAGGAACCCAACCAATATCAATGCTCAGAAACTTAAGAAGGTACAAAATGAATTAACTAACATAAACCTAAAAGAACAAACAGAATACATACAAAATCCGATCAATAAGATTAAACACTCAGTTGAAGATAGACAATCTAGGATAGCATGGCAAACAGTAAATGAAATGAGCAGAAGAAAGAGCACTGCGAAAGCTAAACTGAAAACTACCAGTCAAGAAGAATGAATACACCTGTGAAAACAACATTTCGAAAATTTACTCAGAAAACCTTTGAAGTTACGCATGAACCAATCACGAAAATTATTAGTAATCAACTTGACATCAAACTAGGGTAGTTTATATAAGAAGAACTCGACTCAGTACTAAGAAAAATTAGAAATAGGAAAGCAGCTGATCTTGATGAAATACCCTCAGAAGTATGGAAAACCAGGGAATTCAACACTGCTCCGACACTGTAATGCCATATATAACCAAAACATAATAGACTGATGAACAAAGGGATGCAGCCTCCCTTTCCCTAAGAAGGGTGATCTTGGAATAGCCAAGAACTACTGAAGCATAACCCTTACAACCATAGTGGCCAAGATCTACAATGCTCTACTACGCAACCGCATTGAACCCAAAATTGAGAAAATACTTAGGAAGAACCTAAATGGCTTTCATAGAAATTGATCCACAACATCACAAATTTTGACTATCCGTTGGATTCTTGAAGGTGTACGTGCAAAAAACCTAGAAGTAACAATGTCATTTGTCGACTTCTCCAAGGCCTTTGACTATTTATAGAGGGAAGATGGAACAAATACTACTCGCCTACAGCCTACCCAAAGAAACCATCACAGCCATAATGATGCTATATAAAAACACAAAAGTAAAACTCCACTTCCGGATGGAGACACAGACTACTTCAACACTGTAACAGGTGTGCTGCAAGGAGACACATTAGACCCATACTTGTTTATCATCTGCCTAAACTTAGAACATTTATTGATATAATGAAAGATAATGGTTTCAAGGAAAGAAGCAGAAGATACTCCGCACAAACAGTTATGGATGCGGACTATGCCGATGACATAGCACTTCTGGCAAATACACCTGCCCAAGCCGAAATCCTGCTACATTGTCTGGAATGAGCAGGTGGTAGCATAGGCCTCGATATCAACACAGACAAGATGGAATATATGGGCTTTAATCAAAGAGGTGACATCTCCACACTTAAGGATGGGCCTTTGAAACTAGTGGACAAGTTCACCTACCTAGGAAGCAGTGTCTCATCAACTAAGACAGACATCAACACACTACTAGCACAGGCATGGCCAGCTATTGATTGGCTATCGGTCATATGGAAGTCAGACCTGACGATGAAATAAAACACATTTTTTTCCAAGCAGTGGTCATATCGATACTGATAAATGGGTGCACTACATGGAAACTAAGTAACGTATGCTGAAAAAGCTTGAGGGCAATTACACAAGAATGCTGTGAGCAATATTGAACGAGTCCTGGAGGCAGCACCCCACAAAACAGCAGCTGTACAGCCACCTACCACCCATCAAATAAACTATCCAAGTTAGACAAACCAGATATGCAGGATACTGCTGGAGAAGTAAGGATGAACTCATAAGTGATATACTTCTGTGGACCCCTTCACATGGACGAGCAAAGGTAGGATGACCAGCTACGACTTATATACAACAGCTATGTGCTGATACAGGATATAGCTTTGAAGACCTATCGGGAGCAATGGACAATAGAGTCTGGTGGTGAGAGAGGGTCAGGGAGATCTGTGCTGGCAGCACGACATGATGATGATTTATAAAAGAGGTTTATGATTCTTACGAGCTCACTTGGAGAGTTAATTGTTTTTTCTTTAATGGCATATCAACCTTTTTGGGTTATTTAATGCCAAATGCATTCTTTTAGAAAACAGTAGTGGTACTATTTAACCTACAGATGGGAGGATCAGGAAGTTCATAGCTTTACCAAGGGTATTTGTCTGAAAGTGAACTTAATAGCATGACTTTAGTTCAAATTCACATACTACGATTTGGCACTCCAGTGCTTTAACTACTTCACCCACTTCCTGGTGAGTTAATGGAGGACCAAATGTGGCAGTATTATTAAATAGTGCTTGATATCAATGATAGAGCATTTACACACACACATATACACATATATATATATTACATGGTCGTTTGGCCTAATTAGTAGAGTGTTTGCCAGTGGTCCGGGAGACCGGGGTTCAATCCCAGGTCGAGTCATACCAAAGACTCAAAAAGTGGTACTTGATAAAGCTTTGCTTTGCACTCAGCACTATAAGTTAAGGATCAAGGGTAAAGTAGAGCAATCCAGGGAAAGGAGTAACGCCCTCTCCTTACACCTCGGTGTGGTAGCTATTGAAAAGGGAGCCTTCGGGTCACCCTCGACTAAAGGGAGACAACTTAACCTTTACTACATGGTTGTGTCTGTGACCCTGGGTTTTATGCATTTTGCATTTGTCAGACAGAGTGAAAGTTTTCAAAAAAAGACCAATTAATATGGTTAATTTTTTATTCGAAAAGTGGGGTTTATTTGTGTCTAAGTTTGTGAGCTATTGAATGTTAATATGTTTGTATATGGGTTGTTGCACACGCGTACATATATACATATGTTTGCATATATACTGGCATGTGTATCTTTACATATATACACGTTTCCACTGTCTGTTGATGGAAAGGGGTGAGACGAAGGAAGGGAGTGTGAGAAGGAAAGAGTGGGTGAGGAGGGGTAGGGAAAGGGATTGTTGCAATCAGAATGATTTCTTTTTCTTCTATAATCCTTCCTAACTTTAGGGTAGCTAAAGGTTTATTTGTTGTGAATATGAAATGTCTGTTTGTTGAGTGATGGTGATCATTAAAATCATCATTATGTTACTTTATATAAATAATGATCATGTTGTGGTATAGTCTTTATGGGCAGGTAATAAAAATGATGCTAAGTTTTGAATAGCTTTTGCAATAATAATAATAATAATAAATGTAACAATTATGATCATTATGGTCTTTGACAATACTGATGGGTACTTATAATGTAATAATAGAAAAAAATAGTACTTATAGTTATTGACAATATGAAAAATATTACTTATATTTAGTGGCAATACTTGTGGGTGTTCATAATATCATATTGTGGGGAAAATGGTACTTACAGTCAGTGGTTCTGTTGTATAAAATGGTGTCGGTAATGGCTGATGGATAGAATAAAAAAGATATTGGAGAAACTGGTGAGATATAGCGAAAGGACAAGTTTTAGTGAATGATGTGGACATAGATGGTAGAAATATGAAAATAATAAAAATGATGCTTAGAAAAATGAGGTGAACAGAATTTTGTTTATGTTTTGATTAAGTGTTTGGGTCGAATTGGGATAGGAGATGTTTGTTTTCGTGTCGACATTTTTGAGATTATCTCAGATTTGTGATTTAAAAGAGTATATTGTGATGGGAGTGGGTGATTATTTCAACTTTTTCATAGAGGCAAAGTAGACATCTTCTTGATATTTTGTTGTATGTGGGGAGGGAGCTGATTTTATAACTTCCCAAAATGGGAAGGGAAATGTCAAGAACATTCTAGCAAGCATAACATGATGCCTCTGAGATTGAGCATGGTTGTAACTTGAAGTATCATTACCACTAACCACTATTAGTACCTAATGATACCACCAGGATTTGTCGTTATTTTAGTGAGAGTGCCAGATTCATGCAGCTGCAACTTCTGAGTCAGAAGGGGCATCTTTATATATTTCAGTTTTGTTTTTTCTCAAGTCAGATATGCAGTGGTCAAATTAACCATAAAACCTCAGTGTCTGACTTTGGTAGAACATATATTGATTGTCGAGTTATTTCTTGCACATTTCTCTCACTTATCTTTATACGTTTCCTCTTCACATTGATGTGTCCAGTCAATATTTACTTCTAAAGAAATTGTTAACTCAGTTACATCAACTTTTATTTTAATTAAATTATCAAATAACAAACATATATTTATATTTATGTAAGTATAATCCAGCAAAAACAGTAGACCATTGCAGGAATTTTTAAGTTGAGCAATACACTTAAAATGCTCTTAGTTAATAAACCCGGTTCCAGTTCAATTTGGGCAAGTGATCATTTGTTTAAAGTCATGCTGAATGTCATTTTTTAATCTTCCAAACATTTAATATAACAGATAGCTTTGAAATACATTTTAGAATTCTTCACTCCTTGGATAGAAGCATCAATATCATCAAGGACTGCTGTTATAATGAGAGTCCAATGAAGTCATCTAGTATGTCTATATGTACGTATGTTATCATGACCCAGTAAAAGAGTCATTCAATAAATATGGGGCATTTTTTTGATTGAAGAGGGACCTATTATATAAGGGTCATTCGGTAAATAAAAGGCATTTTTCGAAAAAAAAAAAGAAAAAAAAAAAGGAAAATAAAAAATTTTTCAGAATTTTTTTCTATAAATGTAAACTCTGGATTTTTTTTTTATTTGGTTGGTAGAAAAAATATCTTAATCTCCAAAAATATTTGCCCGTGGTGTAGTCATTATCGTCGTAGGAAATGGACATGGCGACACGAGTTCAAATCCTGGACAAGAGTGATTGCATTTCACATATTTCCTAATACCCTTGGGAAAGGTATGAATCCAATTATTCTCCCTCCAGCTGTGGGTAAATAGTAGGGCAGACTAGGTTCTTCAGCCGTGGTGAGGCAACTAGTCTAGGAGAAGGAAAACTCTGAATTCAAACCTGTTAAACTCTGCTTAAAAATTGACCTTGTGTCATATCCTGCCCGAGCGGAGGGGTTGGTAAATAGTATCTCCAAAAATATTTCTTTTGAGGCTATTCGAAATGATGGCACATCAAACAGAGTGGTCTTGCCTTGAACAGAGTTCTGTCATCAAATTTTTTTTTGCCTGAGAAGTGTAAACCATGTAAAATTTCCAGAAGAATGTGTACAGAATGAGAAAAGTCCATAGAATGGAAATAGATTACTGTTGATTTCCTGAACAAAAAGGTGAAACTTAAAACAGTGGGCAAGATGTGACACAAGGTCAGTTTTTTATGCAGAATACTGTTGGTTTGAATTTAAAGTTTTCCTTTTCCTAGACTGGTTGTTTAACCTAGGCTAAAGTCTGGCCTTCTATTTACCCATTTTTGAGGGTCATAAGAGATAGATTTGTGCCTTTTCTAAGGACATTATCACAAAGTGAAACTCCAGCAACCTCATCCTGGATTTGAACTCAGGTCTCCAGTTCTGTTTCCTCCGATTATAACCATTATGCTAAACAAGTTTAGAAAAAAATTGACCTTTTATCAAATTCTGCTTGTGAGGGAGAGGTCAGTAAATACATATGATTTGATTTTAGTGAAAACAAATTCTTCATAAATTTTGTCTTTTTTTTGTAGGAATTATACAAGTTTACATGATTGATAATGCTTCATTTAAAAAGTTGCAAATAATCCTCGGGTTCGTTAAAAGTTTTGCAGTATTTTAGTACATGCTAGTTTGCTAGTGTTCGTCAATAGCCCAGAAGACCTGGGTTCAATCCCAGGTCGAGTCATACCAAAGACTTTTAAAAAATGGTACTTGATGCTTCCTTGCTTAAAACTCAGCATTATAAGGTACAAATCAAGGGTAAAGTGGGGCAATCCAGGGGAAGGAGTAACGCCCTCTCTTGTAGCTTGGTGTAGTTTTTATTGAAAAAGTCGTCAACTTTATTTACTTATATAATGTGAACGAAATAGTTCAAACTTTGGAAGTTACCTATTGTGATTAGTAATATGATGGTTGTTGGTGTGCTGACACTTCATTTGTGATTTGAATGGCACACAGATGAACATGCAACATTGTCTAATTTGGGAATTTATGATTTACGAGTTCAAACTGGACCATAATACTGCAGAAGCAACCTAAAAAATTTGTTGTATAAAAAGTGCAGGCACAATTGATTACAGTACAATAACCAGATGGTTTAAGAAATTTTGTTCAAGTTGCAAGAATCTCGGCAAAGTCAGGTAGGCCTAAAACTGTTGGTTTTGAAGCCATTCTCCAAGTTATCGAAGCGAATCTGGTGAGTAACACTTGGAGAGTATCAGGCGAGCTCAACATCTTACAGTCCCGTGTGGTTTGTTACCTTCACAATCTCTGTAAAATTAGCTGAGCTGCCTAATTGTGCTGCAAATTGCCAAAATACTACAAAACTTTTAACTCACTCTAGTATTTCATCATTTTGTTTTTTTTTACTCTGTTCAGCATTTTCACTGGAATGTACGACTTGTTTAATGTCCTATTTGTTAAAAAATTCCCTTTTTAGTTAATATGCTGCAGTTAAGTTTATGCTAATTCTTAATGTTTTTTTGCAAAATTTACTCATATCTGTGTAATTACGACTGTAATCCCTTTGTAAGTTTCTTGTAAGATCGGAGACATTAAAAAAATGTACATCCCCTAATTTACCTTTTATTTTTAGCTTCTTTCTTCAAGGGGAAAAAAAAATCTTTAATTCTTGCAATTTTTGTTTTTTGTTGCACTTTCTATTTCAGAATCTGAAAACTTTTTCCTTATTTTTTTTTTTCTCCATTGCCTTCTTATGTCCATTTCACTACAACCACTTGTAATGTAATTACTTTTCATGTCTACTCTCTTCGTGTCCTATCTACTTCAGTTACCCTGTGAGGACATTTTGGAATGCCTTATCTTTGAAAAAAAAATTACTTCTCAGTCTTTGATTAAAACGCCACCTAAGAAGCACTTCATTTTATTCCATCAGTCCCACCCCCTTACACTAAACTCACAACTGCTGTAACTCATCTAGAAAATTGTGGATACATTTAGAAGTCTTGCAATTTTGAAGAAGTTGTTTTTTATAAAAAAAAGTTTCTTAACACCTTCAAATGTATGGATACAACAATGTCAAATGATTTGAATGTAAAAGGTCTACGTTCCAACGTATACGAAAGGTGTGATAAAAAAATGTTAAGACTGTAACTTAAAATTTTTTTTTTGAATTACAATGAAGATGTGCACAGCTGAGAAACTAATTATTCTAGATCTCATGGTCAGATCAGGACAATTGTTCTAGATCTCATGGTCAGATCAGGACAATTGTTCTAGATCTCATGGTAAGATCAGAACAATTGTTCTAGATCTCATGGTCAGTTAAGGACAATTGTTCTAGATCTCATGGTAAGATCAGGACAATTATTCTGGATCATATGATCAGATCAGGACAATTGTTCTAGATCACATGGTAAGATCAGAACAATTGTTCTAGATCTCATGGTCAGTTAAGGACAATTGTTCTAGATCTCATGGTAAGATCAGGACAATTGTTCTAGATCTCATGGTAAGATCAGAACAATTGTTCTAGATCTCATGGTCAGATCAGGACAATTGTTCTAGATCACATGGTCAGATCAGAACAATTGTTCTAGATCTCATGGTCAGATCAGGACAATTGTTCTAGATCACATGGTCAGATCAGAACAATTGTTCTAGATCTCATGGTCAGATCAGGACAATTGTTCTAGATCTCATGGTCAGATCAGGACAATTATTCTGGATCACATGGTCAGATCAGGACAATTGTTCTAGATCAAATGAACAGATCAGGACAATTATTCTAGATCACATGGTCCGATCAGGAAGATTGTTCTAGATCTCATGGTCAGATCAGGACAATTATTCTAGATCACATGCTCCGATCAGGACGATTGTTCTAGATCACATAGTTAGATCAGGACAATTATTCTAGATCTCATGGTCAGATCAGGAAAATTTTTTTTAAAAGAAAACTATTCTTAGTATAGGCCAAAGCAAATCCAACAGAAAATATAAATATGCCCATTTTATTTATTTATTTTGTACTATTCTAGATTTAGGATAAAATTTTGATTGTTTTGGAATAATGGAGTAAGGTTGATAAAAAAAAAAATTTAAATTGCATAAATATTTTGTAAAAACAGGACCACCTTTGCTAATTTTTTCATCTATGAAAATGCACTGGAAAGTTTTTTTACAGTCGAAAAATTAATTTGCAATTTTTTTTTAATATAAAAAATCATTGCAAATTCATAATTAGTTAATTTTTTATAAAAATAAGTGGGAAAGGTATTGTCATTGGTCAAGCATTAATATGTACAGGAAAGTTTAACCTCTATTTCCATTCTAACAACATTACCTGAGACTTTGTGGCCAACACAATAAAACTGGAAACATTACTTTTAGAGTGATGCACTAATGAATCCAATATGCAAACTCTTGTTCATCACTGTTAAAAATGCATAGTGTTAGTAAAAAATTGTTTTGTTGCTGAAAAATTTCTCTATCAAATGGTACTATTTTGCCTCCTCCTTTGTAGTTTCTGTGGAAATAAATAGAAGGTTTTACATTAATCTGGTTGGACAATTGTATTTATCTTGATTGTTGTTATCACAAATATTTTTTAAGTCATGTTTCAAATGACACTAAGTGATTTTCTCTCTTTTTTTTTTTTTTTTTATTTTTTAAAATTTTTTTATAGAATCTTATATTTACAGTTGGTTCACTTTTAATTAGTGGTCTCCTTATCTTGTTAATGTCTATGCTGAGCCTACTGATTGGTTGATTAAACAGAAGTGACTGGAGATTTATGCTCTAACTCAAGGCAGAAGTGCCAGAGAGTGACACTTTGATCTTAGACAGAGGGCTTAGATCAAAACATAAGGGACTCTAGATGAAAGCTGACGGGTACTATGTCCAAAATGTATTTTTAAAAAATCTAAAGATAAAAAACTTAATCCTAATGAACAAATTAGATTAATTTTTAGATGTACTATCTTAGCTTATTGTTTTATGTGAACAACTGTACGTTTCTATAACCTAGCAAAATGGACACATTCTAGTATGATTGTATTGAGCAGTACATTTAAAATGTTTTAACATAGGGAATAAAGCATTTTCCTGTCTAATTATAAACTGCACAATATCGAATCTATGTTGATACGTGTGTGTATATATATATATATATATATATATATGGTTCATTCAGTAGATTGGGTGAATTATGACGAAGGAGTTGGCAGTAGGAATCACTGTTTACAATTGCACCTTTTTCAAGAAAATCAATAGTGATGGGTCCTTTCATGTCACAGATGACTATCAGCATAACCTTCTTTACTGACCATTGTGTCTAGAACTTTTTCTTTACTGGAGGGTCAGTGTGTTTCTACTCCAAAGAATGTCTTTTTGTTTCTGGCTCTTAGTGGCAAACCCATGTTTAGTTGATTTGGAAACATTTTTGGGCTAAAGCATGCTTCTCTGAACATATCACACATTCTTCTAAAAATTTTACAAGGTTTGCACATGTCAGTTTGCAAAAGTTCGATGACAGACCTCTGTTCATGCCTGGAGCATTCTGTTTGAATTGCTCCATTTTGAATAGCCACAAAAGAAAATTATTTTGCAAGATTAGAATCATTTTTGTTATCAACCAATTCCAAACAATGCAAAGTTTTCGTTTATGGAAAAATTTCTGGAAAAAAAAAAAGGATATTTTTCTCTCCAAAATTCACCTTATTTATTGCATGACCCGTCACATGTACTATTTGTATTATATTATAATATACCTTTGCTGCTGCTTAAAAAAAGCAGTTGTGGGGCCAACAAAGCCTTCCTCAGATGACAAATATTCTTTTTTTTTTTTTTTTTTTTTTTTCAGCAGTATGTGTGTGTGTGTATATATATATATATATATATATATATATATATATATATATATATATTTCTTGGTTAGTTGATTTCACAGTATGGCATCCCTTTATAGAATAAATGAATATTTTTCATTTGAAGTAATGCATTAAATTTTCTACCTAAAAATAAGAACAATTCTTAATTCATATCTTCTTTTTATTATTACATTTTTATCGGATGTAAAAGAAAAGAAGTTAAATGAATACATTTTTTATCATTATAACTCATCAGGCATTTAAGAACTAAATTTCAATTTTTGCTATATATATTTTTTTTAAAGTGTTTAGAAAATAAAATTATAATAATGTTTCAATCCACTCATGAACTTCAGGTTACATTTTTAGAATGACATTTTAAATGTAAACAAAAAAATTCTTAAAATAAAAGAATATTATAATATGTGAATTCCTAGATTCTTAGATAGTAAATAAAAATTTCAATTAAAACTAGGCTGCACTTTTTCGGAGATTGCTCATTAAAAAATTGTTCTGTAACAAGGAGCACATATTGTAAAAAATAAACCTTTATTGGAGACCCCAACAACACCACCACCAAAAAAAAAGAAAAAAGAATTCATGAAAATGTTTTAAACCAATCACCTGTCTAGGGTTACTTATCTTTATATATCATTTGAAATGAGAAAATCAATTCACCAAATAAATTGAATTAATAGGAGAAATCCTTCAACTACAAATAAGGATACATTCTTAATTTTTCACTTTCTCCTATCTTCCTGCTTTCTTTCTCTCTCACTGGTTTTGCTAAATTCATTTCAGTCCGGTCATGGATCATATATTTCTGCTAATATATATGTTTTTTTCTTGTAAAATATTTTATAGGTATGTCACTTGACTGCATTCAGTGTTGGAACTCCAAAGAATGTAGAGTATTTCTTCCTTGCCATTACACCCAGATCCACTCCTACCTGGAGTAATCCTATGTGCTAGGATCCTAACTGTAGGTTAACTCTATCTGTTTGAAAATTATTGATATTTGAAAAGAATACTTGAAACCATATAATTATGAGCAAATTAATGGAATAAAATAGGAATATTTGAAACCATATAACAGTACAAATTATTGCTATTCAGTAGGAATAATTGTGTTGAAATTATTAGTATTAGATTGAAATGCTTGAAGCACTGTAATTATAAGGAAATTATTTTCATTTGATCAGAATACTTTAAAATTCCTTACAAAAAAAAGGACTTAAGCATTAAATAACCTAACCAGGTTTTTTAAAAGCAAGCAATCAAACAAATATCAGATTTGCAATGCTTTTATTCTTGAATGACATTGTACCAGTTTCTTACCTCCTGCAATTTGTCATTGGCCTTTCCCAAAGACAGTCCCTGAATATTGTCATCCAACCATGCTTTGAAAAGTCATTAGAGCAACATCTGCTCACCCTAGGTGAGAAAAAGCTTCCCTACCATCTTCCTCCTTCCCAACTATCAATCTATTGGGTACCACTATTTCTAACTCCTCAAAAGCCAAGCCTTATCCTTGTTCAATGCTGATAAAATTGACCCTCTTATCAAAGCATATCACTTTTCAAGAGTGTTAAAAAAATAACATGATTAAACTCTGTAGAAAAGTCTTTACTAGAAATTTAAAAGAAATGCAATTTTTAGAACTATCAATCTATCATTTTCATTTACTCCCTTCCACTTTACCTCTCTTTACACACACACACACACACATATGTGTGTGTCTCTGTGTGTGTATTTGTGCAGCAGTCTTTCATTTAAGCATGTTTGAGTAAATAATAAAGACATATTTTTTCTATATAATTTTATTAAGATCCTTTCAAGTTTCCTGATAAATATCTTGGTTTCAGGTTGGAATTAGTGGATGAATTTATCAAAATTGTCCCAAGCATATTCAGACTGTATATATATATATATATATAAACTTTAAAAAAAAATTTTGAAGGTCTGTTATAGTTTTTAGACCAATCTGCTCACAGGAATTTGTGCAATTTGATTTTATTGCTTATACTTGTTTTTTTCTTTTGTTGTTTCTATATACATGGCTCATTAAATAAGTTTCCAAACTTTTTTCGTATGGGCACTTTTATTGATAGTAAACACATGAAACTCTAGTCCCCTTCGAAGTAATATCCTCCGGCTGCAATCCACTTGTTGTACTTTTCCAACAACTTCTGGAAGGCCTCATGGAAGTCCTCTTGTGTGAGCGTGTCAATGACCCTCGTCACAGCCTCTTTCATCTCCTCAATTGTCTCATAACGACAGCCTCTAAGTTTTTCCTTGAGCTTAGGGAATAAGCAAAAGTCACAGGGACCAACGTCTGGACTATAGGGAGGGTGAGGAACTGTCTTGATGCCCATCTTGGTCAAATAGTCTATGCTAAGGATGGAGTTGTGGACTGGTGCATTGTCCTGGTGGAAATGCCACTGACCCAATTTAAAGAGTGCTGGCCTCTTCCGACGGAATCTCTTCCAAAACTCCCTTAAAACCTCAACATAGTATTCCTTGTTGACTGTCTGTCCAGTGGGAACCCAGTGCATGTAGATCATGCCAGTGCTGTCAAAAAAAGGGATCATCAAAAGTTTGTGGGTGGATTTGCTCTGTCTGGCCTTCTTGGGTCTGGGAGAGCCAGCATGCTTCCACTAGGAACTCTGTCTCTTGGTCTCTGGGTCATAGCAGTAGATCAAGCTTTCATCGCAGGTCACCAGAGCATCAAGAACTGCGGGATCTGAATTGATCAGCTCGACCATCTCCCTGCTGTCACGACAACATCTTTCTTTCTGATCTTCTCTGAGTACCTTTGGGACAAAGTTTGCGCAAATCTTCTGCATCTACAGTTCCTTGTGAATAATTGTGTGTACAGTTCCCACATTGACATCAAACTGTGCACTTATTGTCTCTATAGACATACAATGGTCCTTATCGATGAAATTCTTTATTTGGCCAATCAACTCTAGTGTTCTGACTTCTTTACTCCTCCCACACCTCTCAATATCCCTCACAGACTCCCTGCCTTCCTTGAATCTCTTATGCCACTCAAAAACTGATACTCGATTCATGCAAGATGGTCCAAAAGCAGTGTAAAGCATTCCATACGTTTCTGGGGCATTTTTTCCAAGTTTAAAACAGAATTTTATTGCATATTGTTCTTCTAAAGTGTCCTGACGTCCAGATTGCATTTTTGAAATTCACCAGCTTTTACAATCAGGCTTTAGTAGGGTGTATTCCAATTGCTGCTGTAGCTGTTCATTTGAACCTGAAATCATAAAAATAGGTCAGTCATCTCATAAGATGTATAGCAATAACATACTGAATGTTCAAGAGTTTACAATAATTTTAAATGCCTGTACAAAAAAAGTCTGGAAACTTATTGACGGCGCCTTGTTTTTATATATATATATATATATATATATATATATATATACTCATGTATGTGTATATATATATATATATATATATATATATATATATATATATATATATATATATATATATATATATTTGCTTGAAGCATTGCACAAACTATTCTATTTCATTGTATTGAATTAATTTAGAGGGCAATTGCCATGTGAAAGAATAATTATTTGAGTTTAATTAATTTCAAAATAAAACTTCATCTGAACCTTTTTTGATGAATGAACACAATGTTGGTGGTTCAATTTTTTTTCATCATTATAAATATAGTGTCATGTGGGATGTTAGAACGCCATGTTGGGTGTTGTAACCATGGTGCCACGTGGGGTGTTTAAATGCCATGTGGAATAGATGTGACTTCAGTCATCCTAATCAATTTCATTTTATTTTATTTTTATTTGATTTGATTTTTAATACTTAAATATGTATTTAAAATGTGCATTTTAATGAATGATATATTCAGTATTTGATTCTAACCTACTGTTAATCTGAGAGTTTACCTCGCTATTAATTAAGCCTCCTTAATTCTGAGATTAACAACATTATGTACTTGGCATTATGGTTAGAGTGTGCACCAATGGCCCTGGAGACCGGGGATCAATCCCAGGTCGAGTCATACCTAAGACTCAAAAAATGGTACTTGATGCCACTTTGCTTAGCACTCAGCATTATAAGGTAAGGGTCAAGTGGGGTAATCCAGGGAAAGGAGTAGCGCCCTCCCCTACACCTTAGTGTAATAGTTATCGAAAAGGGAGCCTTCGAATCACCCTTGACTACGGTCATCAATTTTACTTACTTTTTGCTTCTATTTTAATGGAAAAATTATTATCATTATTTTTGCTTTTACTTAAATGTTTATGGAATAAGGATGCACATATGTTGAGGTGTTCTTTAATTCTGAAGTTGATTGTACTTCCTATATAATGATAATGTCATTTTAAGCAAATCAAACAAAAAATAGTGTAAGTTTTTTGGCATATATTTGGATCTCTTATTGGGCACTTGGCTAGAGTGCATGTTGTAACAGTATTGTTATTTTTCTTTGTTAGGTATTGGCTTTGTGATGGTCTGGAGTGGGCCAGTTGTATATCTAGTTCTTCCTTGTAAATAGCCTTGCATATTTCTTTGGTGATAATTTCACTGAAATGTGGTAGTTTCAGGAAACAGGTATTCAAGGTGTTTATAAAGTGTCTCTTCACCAATGATGACTCTATAAAAGCAAGTCTGGTTCAATTCGAAGATGCTCAATAATATCCTGACATACATGCACGTGGTGCTCCTTCTGATCATCATTCAGCAGTCTTGGACACATTTTTGTACAGATTTTCCACAAGTCCTAATCTATGGTGATAATCTTCCGAATACTTGTTTTTCTTGTTTAGCTGACTTGCATTCATTTGAAAAGTCAACTGATCACTACACACTACCTGCCTTACTTGCTCGATGTTGACCTCAGTCCTACTTGTTGAAGGCCTCCCATTCCTGGATTCATCTTTCACTTCCTCACACCCCTTTTTGAACTTGTTGTGTGACTCAAAAACATGTATACACAACACTGTATTATCTGCATATTCTTGCTGAAGTATTTCAAGTGCTTGTGACAGAATTTTCCCCTGTTGCACCAAAAATGTCAGTTTTATTTATTGCTTGATGTTCATCATTTGTTCCTCAGTGCTTATAACTAAACAATCTGAAAAACAACTATAAACAAAAGCATGTGTAAAAATGAAATGGTTCCAGAAAGCTAAGATTACAATTATATACTTCAAAGATATCATGTTAGATGATAACACAAACTGCTTATCTTTTTTTTTTCCTAGTGCTCACACTGCACACCCAGTCCTGTTACTTTTCATGTAGACTTCATTTACAAGGATAAATTAAAAGTTTTGCCATATTTTAGTCATGAGAGACAAAATTTGTCAGCTCCAAATGCATTTGCTGAGCTCATGAGGGTGGTAAACTATACAGGACTGTGAGATGTTGAACTCGCCTGATACTCTCCGATTTCACCTCTCTGGCTTGGACCATGGCATTGGAATCCATAGTATTAGAGCTACCTCACCTTGCCTGATTGTTGAGATTCTTGCAACCCAAGCAAAACAGGACTGTGAGATGCTGAGCTCGCCTGATACTCTCCGATTTCACCTCTCTGGCTTGGACCATGGCATTGGAATCCATAGTATTAGAGCTACCTCACCTTGCCTGATTGTTGAGATTCTTTCAACTGCACCTTCATCTTTTGTACATCAAATCTTTTTGGTTTCTTCTGTGGCATTATGGTTTGGTTTGAACTTGTAAAGCATAAGTTCCTCAATTAGATTACAATGCACTTTCATTTGTCTAGCTTTCAAATCAGAGAGAGAGAAGCAATATATAATGTGTTAGCACACCAACTACCATGGTATTACCAACATCAGTGGCTACCTAACTCAGCTTGAACTGCTTCAGTTATGTGATATAAATGCTGCACACTAGCATATACCAAAGTATTGCAAAACTCACCCTAGTATTTTGAAGTAAAGCAAGAATGCTTTTGAGATGCTCTTTTATATATATATATATATATATATATATATATATATATAATTTTGTTGACTTGGGAATTGGTGGATTGGTGGATATAAAGAATCAAAGTTTAGAAAAATAAAACCTACATCTTTTGATTTGTTGAAGGCAAAAGAAATGGAATTTTGAAAGTGGATATGTATATAAAGTTAAAATTAGCCCCCCCACACACAAAATTATTGTAATTTACTACATATTTGTTGGCCCCTATTTTCTATTTCTTTTTCACAGAAGAAAAGTAAGGTGACCTTTTCTCTGAAAGTATTTAGTCCAGGGGCCTCCCCTAAATCCATCTCTTGAGCAGTGTGGGTGGGCAGGGTACTGTCAAGCTTTCCACTCTCCCTTGTGGGGGACAGGACTTCCCTGTTAATCTCTTAATCCTTAAATAGATTTGCAGCCAGTGTGTGGGAGTATGAAATTGATAGCTTTTAAGGATCTTTTAATAGGTTGGCATTTATGGAGGATGTAACCCCCACCCACAAGCAAGAATGAGAGAGAAAAGCTGTTATTTCTGGAATGGGGAACATCTTGGTAGATGCCCTTAGATAAAGACTTGCTAGAGTGAAGTAGCCAGTTTATTACTATTTGAGGGATTTGTTGCTTAATGAGTCTATTTATTTTTTTTCTCCTTTTTTCTTTTTCTCTCTCTCTCTATATATATATTAGTTCATTATTTGTAATTGGAATCTTGCTATGATATTATCATTATCAATTTGATTAACTCATGCTGGTGTTGTGATACATTAATTAAAAGAAAAAATATGAATGTTTGAAAAATCAATTTATCCAGTATGAATAAGATCTGTGTATCAAAGGAAAGATTAGATATTTTCATTATACCTGAATCAAAATTTTATTAAAGTTATTTTCTTTAAATTACAGGTGCATATTTAACAATCTGACAAATAATTTCCTTTGTCGCTTTTGAATTAAAAGATAACATCATTATATAAATACATAAGAAAAATGTCCTTGAAAGTAGAAAGATTTATTCGTTTGACTATAATGAAAAAATTTTTAAAAAAATAGTTTTTCGCCAGAGACAAAAATTCTTATGACCATTTTTTGTTTCTAAAAGAAAATCTGCCAATGTTTCAAAATGCTGAAAAAGTTACTTTCATTGAAAAGTTGCAAAATTCAAGAAATATTGTACTTAAACATTGTTATGTATTTGGTTTAGTCAAACTGTTTCAAGCAATGGTACTGGGGTGAAGCAAGACTTATAATTATTTTAATGAATGTTATTTATCTCTGGGAATTAGGTGGACCATTCAAAAACCACCTAGAGCTGCAGTTTGTCTCTGATTGCTTCAGACCGTGGCAAGTGTAGAGATCTATTAGTACGCAGTACAGCCACCAACTACTTTCTATCAACTATAGAAATGTATAAGAAATGTTGATAAGAAAAAATATGCATGACAAAGTAAAAACATAGTTACTATGTAAGTTAAAATATGTATTTTCGAAATGACAAATTGTGATTAAAATTTTCACACTTAATTGGTGATTGTTAGCTGATTTAAGAAGAATAATCTTTTTACATTGTCTGATTATTAGAATGAGAAACTTTTAGTCTCAGTTTGTATTTTTGAAATAATGTTTTTACTTTTATTCACACACACATATATATATATATATATATATATATATATATATGTGTGTGTGTGTGTGTGTGTGTGTGTGGAGAGAGAGAGAGAGAGAGAGAGAGAGAGAGAGAGAGAGAGAGAATAACATGATATATGATACATGACTGTTTAGTAAGAAATATGTTCTACAATATATTTCTTTTAAATAAATCTATTTATTTATTCATTTTACTTTTTATTATTATTTTTACTTGAAGTAAATCTTAGTAAAATCTACATCAAAATAGAGTTTTGTCTTGTTGCTAAATGAACATGTTAATATTTTCCCAATTACTTCACGTTCTGACTAATACCTTTGGGAAAGGTTTGAACCCCTTTATCCTTCCCGCTCTGGTGCGTGGGGGTGGGTGGGTAATGGTACAACTGTTGTTCTACAAAGATATGCCGTTAAACAAGAAGATCAAACCAAATATTTTCTAATATTGAATTTTTTTTATTTTTATTTATTTTTTATTTTTTGAAAATTCAAAAAATTAAATGGAGTGAGTTGTAACAGACTTAAAATATAAATATATTTCGGCAATAATTTTCTTAAACTTAAAACATAACATTTTCAAGTTAAAAATGTTTTAGTTTCAGTGTATTTTTCATTTTATAATTCAGGGAAGATTTTTTTGCAAGAAGAAGTGGGGATTTTCAAAATCTTTTTTGTGATTGAAATCCTCTCAGAACCAAATTCACTTTCATCACAAAGTAAATGTCAGGCTACATTATATTATCAAAGTTAATATTAAAATGTCTCATTTTTCCAATAATTTGTTACAAACAGATGCTGAGATTTGATATAATCTATATATATATATATATATATATATATTTTCCATGGAGTAAATATATATGTATATCTGATATATATTTATTTATTATCATTATTATATATATATATAGAGAGAGAGAGACATCACTTATGAAAAATGTATGACAGGGCAAAAACCTCATGATTCTATGTTTCTCAACTTCAATATTTAATGAGCTAGTAATCTGCACATCTGACATCTTCAATAGAACTACTAAACACTTTTATAAAGACGTACAGTAAAATTTGTTCATTTTTTTAAAATTGAAAATGTATTATGATTTTACCCTGCATTTTTGTATATTAATCACTGTCAAGATTTTGTGATTTTTTCATTAGATTTTAACCACACACACACACACACACACACATATATATATATATATATATATATATACTTGAGGTGTAACAATTCTCTAATGCATTTTGATTTTTTCTCTGATGATGTAATGATGCTAATGATAATTCATGAAAAATATCACAATACATCTCCCATTAGATGAATGAAAAAAAAAAAAAAACCTTTGAAATATTTTTTATCTGTGAAGAGAAGGTCAAAGTAAAGATGCTGACTTAACAAAAAAAATTGCTTTTATCAATTGAGTTTTAAAATGTAATGTACACTTTTTTTAAATTTTATATCCATTTCTATGGTTTTACTGTTATAAAGATATATTTTATTTACAGAACCATTTTTTTTTTTTTTGTGTATTATGATACATATAATATTCTGTGCTGTGTACTGTGATACGTATCATATCACAACATGCCTAACATATGTATTGAAAGTATTAAAAAAAAAAAAGGTACATCAATCATTTTGGCATTTTGTAATTAAACTATTTTAAATCTATAAACTGTATACAAAACGAGTGAGTTTTTAGCTTTCAAAGAAATTTCCTGGATGAGTAATTTAAATGTTCATATTTATCATTGGTTAATAAAGACACAGTGTAGTTCCGAACCTCTTTTGATCATTTATAATCCTTTGCCTCATGAAATTTATCAGCCAAATATATATATATACTTTCAGCCTTTAGAGAAGAAGGGGAAATTTCCTCTTAAATTCATTAGACACACATGTATAAGATTCATAATAAAATAAATCTCATTTAATCATTTTTCCTATTTTTTCTTTTATTCTAATCAGATCATTTCCCTCCTCCTCCTCCTCTCTCTCGTCTAATGAGTAGAGTGTTCACCAATGGTCTGGGAGACCAGGTTCAATCCCAGGATGAGTCATACCAAAAACTTAAAAAATGATACTTGATGCTGCCTTGCTTAACACTCAGCATCATAAGGTAAGGATTAAGGGTAAAGTGGAGCAATCCAGGGAATGGAGTAGCGCCCTCCCCTACATTTCGGTGTTGTAGCTATTGGAAAGGGAGTCTTTGAGTCATCCTCGACTAAGGGCACCAACTTTACTTTATATATATATATATATATATATATATATATATGGAAGTAAATCTGACAATATAGAGAAAAATTGAAAAATAAACTAATCCAAAGAGGAGAATTTGATATAAAAGAAAGTCAGTGTAATAACGTATCAGTTCTAATGAACCATCATCAGGACTGAGAAAGTAAAGATATTGAGTGATGTTAGCTCACTGATGGATTTATAATGAAATACAAAACGGGGGGGGGGGAAATACAGAGAAAGAGGTAACTGTTTAATCTATAAATCAGCGTTTGAAATTCAAAAATATGTCACGTGACTGTTTAAGACAATGATGTCAAACAAATAGAAGCATCAAAAGAAATAATCAATTAAAAGGAGAAAGAAGACAGAAGGAAAGAAAAGGAAGGAACAGAAGAAAGAGAGAGGAAAGGGGGAATGTAGGGAAAGAAAAGAGGAAGGAAAAGGAAACAAGTTAACATATATATATATATATATAACTCATTATTATTAAAGCCAAAACATAAACTTTTGTCAATTCATATATCTACAAAACAAAAATTAAAAAGTAGAAAAACGGTAATTGTGGGAGAAAGATGGATGAAGTTTTAAATGAATATAGCAAAAGTAAACTGATAAAATATTTACCAGAGAAAGGGAAAAGAATTGAAAAGAGGGAACTTGAGCTAGAAATAAGGGTGCAAGGATTAACGGGGAACATTGTGAAAATGTGTATAGAAAATAATTAATTAAAGATGGATTATATTGTAGCTATTTAAGATAAGTTTTCCTAATATGGCTATATACTGGAAAGCCTGATCGATTACTAACAGACTGATAAAGTGAAATGCCTCCAGCTTCAAAAATTTGTCTCAATCTTTTGTTATGGATATAAGCTAACATAGTAGCTGCATTAAAATCAAAGTTGTGATCAGGTTTTGAAATGTGTTAGCGAAGTGCATTATTAAGATTACCAATATCTCTTCTATGTTCGTACAAACGTTTATGAATGTTTCTCGACATTTCGCCTATATATTTCAATTTAGTATTTGCAAAGAATACAGTTAACACGTGCATCAGAAATGATGTTGTGTTAAGGACTCGAGTGTTGTAAATTGTGGATTGTTTTAGAGGATAAAGTGACAGTCTTAATATCAGTTATTTTCTGTGATGTTAGGCAAAGAATTGTTAAGTAAAGTAAAAACAAAGTTAGCGTCCTTAGTCGAGGGTGACCCGAACGCTCCCTTTTCAATAGCTACCACACTGAGGTGTAGGGGAAGGCGCTACTCCTTTCCCTGGATTGCTCCACTTTACCCTTGATCCTTACCTCATAATGCTGAGTGCTAAAAGGTGGCATCAAGTACGATTTTTTGAGTCTTTGGTATGTCTCGAACTAGGATTGAACCCTGGTCTCCCAGGCCACTGGTGAACACCCTACTCATTAGGCCTATGGCCCGGTCAGTTAACGCTAAGTAAAGTACTTGCTATTAATAAGTGGTCACTCATCTAAGTACTTCCCCCACACATGCACATTACTTTACCTAATTTGCCCAGTTGGTTGGAGCTGTAGAATACACTGACTGCATTTCTGCAGAGGGGTAAGATCCCCCAACAAGTGTCCAGGATATGATATTAAACAATCTGATGGTGAGGCTCCAGTAATGCTGGAGCTTCGGGGAATGCAGAGTACCCCTTCATTGCCATTGCTCCCAGGTCCACTCTGGAGTGGAGTGGCAGCACCTGAAAGAATCCTATCTATTGGTCAAATAAAACTAAACTCTGTACATATGTTAAACTGTATTACTTGAAAAAGAACTATTTTTGACATTGAAACTGTATACTTATGCTAAAGCTAACTGTTTGAAATAAACTGTCTGAACGTTTGCTAAACTGAATTGCTTGAAATAGGACAGTTTTTTATATTGAAACGGTGTACTTATGCTTAACTGAATTGTTTGAAATAGAACTGTTTTAACATTTAACCATTTGTAAACAAAAACTATACTTAGACTAAAGTGAATTATTTGAAATTTAATTTGGTGTTAAATGACCTGAAAATGGTTGATATGCCATAAAACCAACCAACCATCTTTACCTAACAATTCTTGTAACATCTTGCATACTCATTAGACATAACTTTGAGTAACTTTTCCTTGTTTTTTAAATTGAATGTTAAGATTTGAGGATGTTGAGGATATTAATAGAAATATTATATTTCATTGTCTATTTTTCTTATAAGATGCTTGTTCACACACCACATGAAATCTAAGTTAACAGACTTCTAGTGTTCATAATTTGATAATTTTTCTGGCTTGTATACCTGCTCTGCTTTTGTGGTGTCGAGCACTTTTTCTTGTAAACTTTTTTCGTTTGAAGTTATTTTTCTACTATTTTTTAAATGTGTGTGATTGGATTAATTTTATTTTTTCTGCTTATGAATATTTTTGTCAACAAGTAATTAAATAGACATTGGTCTCCTCTGTTGAAGTGATACTCCTTTTGAAAAGTGCTGAGCTCTTATAGATGCACAAAACTATATGCAAATCCTCCCTTCACTTTTATATACTTCAAAAAGTCTTTGTTGTCAGGGCTTGCTTATAAATGCACTTGTTTACTTTCCAAAACACCTGCACCCCACAACCACCACCACCACCACCACTCGCCTCTCCTCAAGTAAACAACATTAGAAGCATCTGATTAAATCCCAAATCCAAGTATATAGATCTGAATAAATATTTATTACACCTGGATCCATCTCTCTCTCTCTTTAAATATATATATATATATATATATATATATATATATAACTGTTTGTTTGTCTGTTTATTCAGATTTGGGTCCAACATAAGATTGTATTGCCAAAAAAACTGCTTCTTCGTGCCTCAAATGATTTTTTGAGTAGTCCACTTGATAAAGGTTGTAATTTTTTTCCTAATTAGTTAATTTGCATATTTTTCTTTGCAAAATAAGAAAATGAGTTGTCTTGGAAATTGTGTTACCAAAAACAACTGCTTCTTCCTGACAACAAAATGTAGGAATTTTTTTTTCTTCATGAGTTCAGCTAATTTACATATCTTATTTTAAAAATGTTTTAAAAGAAAAAAAAAAGAGAAAGAAAAAATTATTAGAATAAATAAACTTGAAAAGGAATAACTCTAATTTATTATTCATTTTCAATATTCTGTTTTTAATTATGTTTTTTTTTGTTTTTGTTTTTTAAATAAGTGATAGTTTTGTTGATAACTTTCATAATTATTCTTAATTGTAATAAAGTTGTCTTCAACTTTTGATCTTTTAACAAATTTGCTTTATTGGTAAATGAAATTCCCCACCTATAAGCTTTAACTAAATTTTTCTCAAAAGTAAGTTAAATTTATTTACCTACAAAAGGGAGCTATTTACTTCATGAAACCAATATTCAGCTTTTTTATTTGATAGAGTTTGTTGGCAACCGTTGGGATGTTCACATCTTATTACCACAAGAAACCACTTTTTATGCAAAGAAAAGAGTTACTTTCTCATATTTGAGCAGTTTAAGCTTTTTTTTAGATACATCGGTCTACATAACAAAGTCCTTTTCAAAGACAAAAACCAACTGACAACTTACATTTAAAATATATTAATAAAAATCATTATTATTTTAAATAACTTAATACTTATGCAAAAATAAATGCAAAGTAATGAAAAATGGATATAAAAATGTATAAATGATTATTCTATTTAGATAATTAAAAAAATATATATCTAAGTATATTTGTGTACAGATACTATACTCTGATCCTAGGCAGAATTGCTGGGGAACAACATTCTCATCTTAGGCAGGCTGCTCATATACTACTCTCTTATCCACACAGAACTCGTGGTCATACAACAAAAAAAAGAAAAAGTCATTTTGTTCATTTTATATATAGGTAAACAAATGTGCATTTATGAAGAATTAGATGTTTGTGTGCATGTGCATATATGTTCACAGTAAAGATACAGAGGGAGTCACAGATAGAATAAGATAGAAACCCAAAAATATAAAGGAAAAATGTTGTTTTGATACAGTTACCATTATAGGCTCCTGCTGTGGTGACATATTGATTTAGTTTTGTTTATCAAGGAAGGAATAAAATTTTTGACCCAGTTTACGCCTAAACATCTGGGTATAAAGATATACTTGTAAATATCTATGAATTTGTGGAGACATTAATGAATGTGTTTATATGTGTGTGTGGGCTGCAATTTTTCATCTAAACAAGTCTTAGAAAAAGTGTCAGACAAAGGAACATTATCAATTTTTTATTGAATTTCTTTTGCTATGTTAGAAGTGAATGTATGCATAGATCAGAGGACTGTAAGAATTATTCATAGATTCTTTCTTTTTTTTGCGGTGGTGGGGGGTCAGGCATTTTTCACTACTCACAGGCCATTATCAAGAACAAGATAAAGACATTGTTGTCTTTAGATAAAACTAAGATGTTGAACATCTTGTTGTTTCTCTTTTTGGGATGCTTAACAAATAGGTTTTCCTTGATTTTCTCACTTCTAATCAAGTAGATTGTTTGACAACAACAGCTTTTATCATATTCTTTATCTTGTTCTTGATAATGACAGTAACCAAGAAAAAAAATCATTTGATTTAGTTTGAAAATATACTTAGTGTATAGAATTTTTCTGAGGAATGTACTTTTTTTTTTTTTTTAACTCTGACATGTTCATATTTTTTTCACTGTAAAATTTACTAATAAATCTTACCTAATAACAACAACAATTTCACGCTAGAAAATAGATTAACATAGCTCAATAGTAAATTTCAGAAAAGAAAGGGAAAACTATAGACCTACACATATACAAATAATACTAAAGCTCAGATAGAGACTACATCTTTTATAAATAAGAGATGGATTGCAAGGCATATTCCTCTTTTGAAGGTGTTTCCTCTAATCACCGAATTCTCATGGCAAAGATATATGACTGAGCCTACGAAATAATGCAGCCCAAACAATAACAACCGTAAACTATGACTGGTCCCTGCTTAACAACAGGGATATTAGAGATAAAAATATATTAACGCTAAGAAACAAATTCAATGCACTTCAGGAGATATCAGAAACACCTACTCCGGATGATGAATATGAGAATTTTGTCAATGCTCACTTAGAAGCAGCAGCAGAATGTATACCAACTAAACAAAAAGCTAAACCTCAAGTCCCATAGGAGACATTAGCGATTAGGAAAAAGCATGTAGATGTAAAAACCTCTTCCAAATACAATAGGAGGAACCCAACCAATATCAATACTCAAAAATTTTGGAAGGCACAAAATGAATTAACTAACATATACCTAAAAGAACAAACAGAATACATACAAAATCAGATCAATGAGATTAGAGATTCGGTTGAAGATGGACAATCTAGGATAGCATGGCAGACGGTAAATGAAGTGAACAGAAGGAAGAGTACTGTGAAAGCTAAACTGAAAGCTGCCAGCAAAGAAGAACAAATACACCTGTGGAAACAACATTTTGAAAACTTTCTCAGAAAACCTCCAAAAGTTACGCATGAACCAATCACGAAAATTATTAGTAATCAACTAGACATCAACTAGGACAGTTTATACAAGAAGAACTCAACTCAGTACTAAGAAAAATGAAAAATAGAAAAGCAGCAGGGCTTAATGAAATACCCCCAGAAGTATGGAAGACCATAGTGAATTCGACAACATACTACTCCAATACTGTAATGCTGTATATAATCAAAACGTTATAGACAGATGGACAAAGGGATGTGTCCCCCCTTTCCCTAAGAAGGGTGGCCTTGGAATAGCCAAGAACTACCGAGGTATAACCCTTATATATATATAGCAGTCAAGATCTACAATGCTCTACTATGCAACCCAAAATTGAGAAAATTCTTTGGAAGAACCAAAATGGCTTTCAAAGAAATTGATCCACGGCATCACAAATTTTGACTATTCATTGAATTCTAGAAGGTGTACATGCAAAAAACCTAGAAGCAACAATATTATTTGTTGACTTCTCCAAGGACTTTGACTCCATACACAGAGGGAAGATGGAGCAAATTTTAACAGTGTTGTGGTCTTGATGGTCTGAATTCCTTCTTTGATCTCTAGTTCCCTCAGTTTCTTTTCCAGGCCTTAGAGACAATTCCTAGAATACAAACTATTACTGGTACTACCATCACCTTTATATTCAACAACTTTTTCAGCTCTTTGCCAATATCCAAGTATTTGTCTCTTTTTTAGCTTTCATTTATTTACGACTGCTGCAATGACAAAATCCACTTGAAAAGATTTTTTTTCTTGTTCATTTGCACTCAGTCTGGTCTTCTTGTCTGGAATGGGTGATCTCTTTGTATCTCAAAGTCACAGAGATTTTTATGCATTTCAATTTTAAGGACAGATTCTGGTTTGTGCATATCCCGTTTGTCTGCACAGCCAAATTTTAGTTCCTTGCACAATTTTCAGTTGATCACCTTTTCCACCCTGTCATGTTTTTGTATTCCTTTTGTGTCAGTTTGCTCCATTTTATCATTAACAGCAGCAGCCTTTTTCATAATGGAAGAACTGTATATATTGTAGATATGGGGAAATGGTTTGTCAAAGTGTTCACTTGCCAACTCAACCATGGTATTTTGCTTGGGATTAGTGATTTTGTCATTATATCAATGGGACAAAAAATCAGGTGTGGTTTCATGCTTTTACTATTAATATATGTATAATCATCATCATGTCGCGCTATCAGCACAGATATTCCTGACCCTCTCTCTCCACCCCTCCCTATCGTCCATTGTTTCTGGTAGGTCTTCCGGGCTACATCCCATATCAGCACAGAGCTGCTGTGTGTAGGTTCGAGCTAGTCAGCCTGCCTTTGCTTGTCCATGTGAAAGGGTCCACAGGAGTACATCATTTATGAGCTCGTCCCTACTTCTCCAGCAGTGTCCCGCATGTCTGGTTCGTCTAATTTTGATAGTTTTCATGATGGGTAGTAGGCGTCCATACAGCTACTGCTTTGTGGGGTTCTGCCTCCAGGACTTGTTCAATATTGCTTGAAGCATTCTTGTGTAGTTGTATCAAGCTTTCTCTCCATCTGTTTCGTTAGTGTCCATGTAGTGCATCCAAATAGCAGTATCAACACGACTGCTGCTTGGATGAAACTGCGCTTCATTTTGTTAGTCAGGTCTGACTTCCATATGACTGATAGCCTATCAATAGCTGCCAATGCCTTTGCTAGTCACATGTCGATGTCTGTCTCGGTTGATGAGACACTGCTTCCTAGGTAGGTGAACTTGTCAACTAGTTTCAGAGAGCTACCGTTTAGTGTGAAGATGTTGTTTGTTTGATTAAAGCACATATATTCCATTTTATGTGTATTGACATGGAGGCCAATGTCTGCAGCGGCTCATTCCAGATTATGTAGCAGAGTTTTGGCTTGGACAGGTGCATATACCAGAAGCGCTATATCATTGGTGTAGTTGGCGTCGGTAATTGTTTTTGCAGGGTACCTTCTGCTTCTTTCTTTTGTTAGCTTGAAACCGTTTCCTTTGATTTTAGAGGTCCAAAAATAATCATATCTCTTACCAGAAGCTAATGGGTTAAAAATAGGAAGACTGATTTTTCCCTGATTAAATATAATTTAGATATATCCACTACCTGCTGACAGTCAGAAAAATAACAAGTCAAATCATCATGGAATGCAAAATAAAGTTACAAATGAAGATATTAAACAAGAACAAAACATTCTTTCATAAAAAAAGTTATTAAAAATGTCTTGTTTTTTAGAAAAAAAAATGTTATTATTAGCCATGATTAAAAAAAAAATCTTACTAAAAATGAGTTTATTGCTTCATGTATAATCTCTTTAGTTGTAGAATCATGTGTACAAAATTAGTAAAAGTCTCCATAGCTTAGAGACTGATGTGCTACACAAATGGCTTCATAGTGAGTGAGTTTCAACTCCCGTCACACTATTATGTCCTCCCTTATCCCTTCCAGCTATAAGTTAAATTGTACCACTTCTGACTTTAGCATTAAGTAACCCATGAAGTTTGGGCCAAACCCATGAAGTTTAGGCCAAACCCATGAAGTCTGGGCCAAACCAACCAAATTTGGTAAAAATTGATGTGATAATTTGGAGGTTGATTGACAAGATAATCCATGGGTTTACATCAGAACTAATCTGGAAGCTATCTCAGTTTTATCATTTGTATGCAATTGAACCCCCCTCCCAATGCTCTACAAAGTTATTTTATTGGTAAATAATTTTGTGTCTAGGGATATGGGGAGGGATTAGATGATTTACTTAATACCAGATGATATTGTCTTAAACTTCTAATGTCTGATAAACAAATTTCTTTCTATTTTTATGTTTAAAAATTTTGTTGATGTATTATTTTAAAATCTTTATCTTTTTACAAAATAAAATTTTGATGCTGTTGTAGTATGCAGTTTACTACATTGTCTATTGTAATCAAAGTAAATGACTCACAGGAAGACTTATGGCTCAAATGCTTTGGTAGACTAAACAGAAAAATATGACTCATGACATACTCCATGTTTGTTCATGGTATAACTGGAAATGAAGTCAATTGAATTAGTATATGTTCAACACTTTTCATTATAAAAATGAAATTAATATTCACTGGGTTGATACAGCTATATACAAACATACCATTTTATTTCATCAGAAAGAGATGCTTGTAAATCTTCCAGATTGTCAAATATTTCTGAACCTTCCACAAAGTTTATAATCAGACAATGTACATTGATGACCTGGATTAACATCAAAAGCATCAATATTTACATTTTGATTTAAAAATAAAGATGTCTGTTTAATACGCAGTTTTTCAATCTGCTGTTGGACATTTAGAAAAATAGGGACGATCTGATCCTTTACAAAGTTTATTAAATTTTTTTTTTAACAGATCAGTTGTAAATTGCTCAAGTAGCATATATCTATGACTTGTAATTAAAAGGTGTCAATATAGACTAACAATTCCATTGCAAGTATGGTGTATGGTAGTAACAGTATGTTTGATTAATTGTTTTATATGATTACCTTAACTGCCAGCCAAATCAAAAGCCATTTGACCAAACTCAATGATATGATCAAGTCTGTTGTCATTTGAAGTTTTGGTTTCAGCTTTTAGAGGGTCGTTGTGTAGTTTAGCAATTTGAAAGGGTCTTAACATTTAAAATTTTCCACCATATTGAAACCTTGTTTATGAAGATAGCAGTATTATTCTCATCAGAATTTATTCCAATTTAACTCGTATTTCATATTCAAAATAATATAACTGTTTAAGATGTACCCATTTTGCATCTTGTTTTATTCCATTATCATCAAACATTAGTTCTTATGTTTTTTCAAATATTTTTCAACAGATTTGATTTTTCATTAAGTTCAACTAAAAATCAAATGTTTATTATCTTCAGTTAACCAAAGTTTTTCAGGGAGTGCTGGATATAATTTTAAAAAATAGCTTGATTTACTTGGTTGCTATCTCATAATAGTTTTTACATCATCTGGGACAGATGACCTGAACTGTTACCTTTGTTGAAAAAAAAAAGCTGATATTAATTTTGAAAGTGGAATCAATCTTTTAAGATTTTTTGGACACCATAAAGACATATAAAGATTATAACAAGTCCTTTTGGGGTAAGTAAAGATGGATTATCAACTGACTTACCAAAGATTTGTTTGCCATGATATAACATTTTCTTGATATAATAACTTCATCATGGAAAATTATGCGCTATTTTTGACTAGCATTAAGAGTTTTAAATACAAATAACAAAAAAGATTTTTCATTAACTTTTGAAATTTTTGATGACACTTTTCTTAATATTCCTAATGATGATAATTGAAAATCCTGCCTTAATTTATAATACAATGGCTATGATATCACATAGTACTCAAAAACATATATTACAATATCTGATCTGTATTTCATTCCAATCATTTTGGGGGCCATGATATCCCATAGTACTCAAAAACATATATTACAATACCTGATGTGTATTTCATTCCAATCATTTTGGGGGCCATGATATCACATAGTACTCAAAAACATATATTACAATATCTGATGTGTATTTCATTCCAATCATTTTGGGGGCCATGATATCACATAGTACTCAAAAACATATATTACAATATCTGATGTGTATTTCATTCCAATCATTTTGTGGGCCATGATATCACATAGTACTCAAAAACATATATTACAATATCTGATGTGTATTTCATTCCAATCATTTTGGGGGCCATGATATCACATCGTACTCAAAAACATATATTACAATACCTGATCTGTATTTCATTCCAATCATTTTGGGGGCCATGATATCACATAGTACTCAAAAACATATATATATTACAATACCTGATGTGTATTTCATTCCAATCATCTTGGGGGTCATATCACATCGTACTCAAAAACATATATTACAATACCTGATGTGTATTTCATTCCAATCATTTTGGGGGCCATGATATCCCATAGTACTCAAAAACATATATTACAATATCTGATGTGTATTTCATTCCAATCATTTTGGGGGCCATGATATCACATAGTACTCAAAAACATATATTACAATATCTGATGTGTATTTCATTCCAATCATTTTGGGGGCCATGATATCCCATAGTACTCAAAAACATATATTACAATATCTGATGTGTATTTCATTCCAATCATTTTGTGGGCCATGATATCACATAGTACTCAAAAACATGTATTACAATACCTGATGTGTATTTCATTCCAATCATTTTGGGGGTCATGATATCACATAGTACTCAAAAACATGTATTACAATACCTGATGTGTATTTCATTCCAATCATTTTGGGGGTCATGATATCACATCGTACTCAAAAACATATATTACAATATCTGATGTGTATTTCATTCCAATCATTTTGGGGGCCATGATATCCCATAGTACTCAAAAACATATATTACAATATCTGATGTGTATTTCATTCCAATCATTTTGTGGGCCATGATATCACATAGTACTCAAAAACATATATTACAATACCTGATGTGTATTTCATTCCAATCATTTTGGGGGTCATGATATCACATCGTACTCAAAAACATATATTACAATATCTGATGTGTATTTCATTCCAATCATTTTGGGGGCCATGATATCACATAGTACTCAAAAACATATATTACAATATCTGATGTGTATTTCATTCCAATCATTTTGGGGGCCATGATATCACATAGTACTCAAAAACATATATATTACAATACCTGATGTGTATTTCATTCCAATCATCTTGGGGGTCATATCACATCGTACTCAAAAACATATATTACAATACCTGATCTGTATTTCATTCCAATCATTTTGGGGGCCATGATATCACATAGTACTCAAAAACATATATTACAATATCTGATGTGTATTTCATTCCAATCATTTTGTGGGCCATGATATCACATAGTACTCAAAAACATATATTACAATACCTGATGTGTATTTCATTCCAATCATTTTGGGGGTCATGATATCACATCGTACTCAAAAACATATATTACAATATCTGATGTGTATTTCATTCCAATCATTTTGGGGGCCATGATATCCCATAGTACTCAAAAACATATATTACAATACCTGATGTGTATTTCATTCCAATCATTTTGTGGGCCATGATATCACATAGTACTCAAAAACATATATTACAATACCTGATGTGTATTTCATTCCAATCATTTTGGGGGCCATGATATCACATCGTACTCAAAAACATATATTACAATATCTGATGTGTATTTCATTCCAATCATTTTTGGGGCCATGATATCACATAGTACTCAAAAACATATATTACAATATCTGATGTGTATTTCATTCCAATCATTTTGGGGGCCATCGCTGAAAAGTGCTGACTTTTCAAGATATCCTTCTTGTGATCAAAAGGCATAGAAGTTTAAATATCAGATAATTTCTTCCAATCTTTACCAAGTATCAACTGTATTCATATGGTTTTTGAACAGGCTGCTAATATAACACTTAACTCTATAATGAAAGGTTTGAAAGAGCAAATTTTTATAAATTCTCAATATAAAGAGACGGATGTCATTGATAACTTTTGATTATTAAACTGTTAAAATAATTTCATCCCAAAATGCTACAACTGGACACAAAACGTCTGTTTGTTGTTGATTAGATTTTCTTACAAATTTGTATAATTGATCTTATGTAATTCTAAAAAATCATTCATTTCAACATCAATTTGTTTTCTAGTAGTACTGGAGGTTTTTTTAGAGGGTGTTGGTATTTGACTCTTAGGCTTACCTGGCTATACAGATCGTAGATTTTGGGGGGAACATTTTTCCATGAACTTTTATGGTGTCAAAATTTGAAGGCCAATGTAGTTGACAAATAACAGTATTATTTGTAACATTTAGATTGGCCTTTGGAACTGATTTTCTCCATCACTCTCTCTTGTCTTTGTCTTTTGGCAAACAATAAACTGATATTTTATTCATCTCACACACACAGTTTTATCTTGCTGGCTACTGTAATTTGTTTTACAAGCAAAGACACCATACTTCTTGGACATTATTGGAAAATAGGTAATATCTGAAATGATAGATTAAGCTTCTTAAGCACAATCATTTCTTTTACTGCTTCATTTTAAAGGTAACTTTTCAAACTAGATTAATTATACTCTTAATCCAAACTTTTACCTCCCCCCCCACATACCAATAAATTAAAAACAGAAATGTCAGACAGTTAAATCTACTTTTTAAATTGATTTTGTTCACAAAATTTGCAAAATATTACATATCTTTTAATTAATTTTCAAGTTCATTAAGTATCTAAATTTTTGGCCCGAGACAACAAAAGATCAACTATTGCCTGACTCTCTCCCATTGTCTTGCTACTCCAAAGAAACATCACCCAGTTAATTTAATGAGAGGGGTGAGTTTTTTGCCCAGTGTCTGAGATGCAAGGGCTTTGGCTATTTTTGAGACAATGGTTTCTGGTGGGGCAATCCACCACAGTGCATTTTAATCTTGGCCTTCTTGTGTCAAAAATTACTTTTGTGCTCAACTTGAGTAAATATATAAATACTTTAAAAGAACCTGGAAAAATGATTGAGCAGCATTTCAGTTGAATTAAATTTATTAAATTTTATCAGATGACTTTGAATTTTTGTAAAAAAAATTCCTTAATGGATTTTTCATTAATTCTGTTATAAGAGTTTGACATTTGGCTTAATTTTACTTTTTAATGGATAATCTTAAAAAATAAAACTAAACATTAAGATTTGTTTATTTGATTAAAAAAAAACAAAACACAACTAATAAGGAAAAAAAATGATTCTATGAAGGCATTTGTTCTTTATGAATAACAATGATATTAGAGAAAAATAGTAAAGTAACTTTATGAAATAATAACTGTAATTTATTTTTAATAAATTTCAAATCATAAAAACAAGTGTAAAAAACAACGGCTTTGAAGAGACGTACATCTGTTAAAAACTCAACATTAACTTTATGCAATATTATTCATTAATGTCAGTTTTTAAAAAATTTCTATAAATAAATCATTACTATAAATAAATCATTACAGTTCACTCAATAACAAAAAGAAAATGAGGTTAAAAAAAGAAAGAAGAATACTGTTTTTAACTTATAGAAACAAATATGCAGGACATAAAAAAGAGAATTTGTTTTTGAAGTATAATTGCTTTTGCTATTGTTGTTGTTTTTTCCAAGAACTTTTAACAAAAAAAAAATATTGAATAATAAACTTAAACTTTTAAGAGAAAAAATGTTGAGTCAGCAAACTTTTTTATCATACTTTTTTAAAACTTAGAAATGACTGACTCATTTTATATACACTCAAGGCATTTTTACCATATCAAAAATAAATATTGACTTTGTCCATACAGGGTTTTAGTAGATAAGTTCTTGCTGGTAGAGCAACACTGGCACGTCCATTAGTTGGGCTCCATAGGAGAACATAGCTTTAAAGTTCCTCTTTGCTTCTCCATCATTTTCAGTAGATGAGCTGCTGTTACCAAGGTACATGAGTAAAGTTGGTGACCTTACTTGAGGGTGACTTGAAGGCTCCCTTTTCAATAGCTACTACACCAAGGTGTAAGGGAGGGTGCGACTCCATTCCCTGGATTGCTCCACTTTACCCTTGATCCTTACCTTATAATGCTGAGTGCTAAGCAAGGTGGCATCAAGTACCATTTTTTGAGTCTTTGGTATGACTCAACCTGGGATTGAACTCTGATCTCCTAGACCATTGGTAAACACTCTACTCATTAGACCAATGGCCCGGTTGTCTTCTAATTTCAGAAGACTGCTATTTCAAGTGGAGATGGCTCCTTCTCAATTAAAACACATGTACTCCATTTTGTTTATATTCACATAGAAGTCAATATCTCCTGCTCCCTGCTATGCAGCATGGATTTTGTTTGGGTAGGTGTGTTTGCATGAAGTGCTAGATCATCTGCATAGTCTGCATCTGTTATAGTTTCTGCACAATATTGTCTGCTTCTTGCCTTTTTTTAGTGTAAAGCCATTTTCTTTAATTATATCAATGTTCAAAGTATTTAGTCTAGGCAGATTATAAATGAATATGGTGCTAATGTATTTCCTTGCAGAACTCCATCAGCAATGTTGAAAGAAGTCCATGTCTCTATCCAGTAAGCATACTTTGACTTTTGCATTTTTCTAAAGCATCATTATTGTTGTAATACTTTCTTTGGGAAGACTATAAGCTAGAATTATTTGCTCTGTCTTCTGTCTGTGTATCGAATCAAATATCTTGAAGAAATCTACAAACAATGATGTTGACTGTGAGATTTTTTGTATAAACTCCTTGAATGTTTCAATGGATTTTTACAATTTATGATGTTGTGGATGGCTTTCTTTGAAATCTATTCTGATTTTTCCTCAGAACTTTCTCAATTTCAATGTGATTGCAGAGCAAAGCATTATAAACCTTAGCCGCTATAGAAGTAAACTATGACAAAAATATGTTACTTCTCAAATACTTCAATAGTACAAAAAGTTTTTCCTGTTTTTCTGTGTGCGTGTGTGTGTGTTGTGTTTTTAAAAATTTAGTTCTAGGTCTTTTTTATTTGTTTATTGAGTGTATTTTCTCTTTCTGTTCTTGTTCTGAAATATCCTCATCCTTCACCATATTAGTGGAGCCTAGAATATACTGATTGTATCCCCTACTGAGAGGTAAAATCCCTCTTTCTGAGGGTGTCCAGAGTATGATACTAACCTGCATCCAGTGATTAGGTTCCAGTTTTGGATTGTGGGATCACCTCTTCTTTTCCATTACTCCCAGGTCCACTCTAGGTGATAGTACCTGTTAAGTACTATCCCAGTCTTTTTATATATATTCATCTACTTTCTTGACTTCATTTTCTTGAAAAAGGTGTAACGTAAAACATTGCTTCCTATTGCAGACTCGGCCCAGTCAGCTAGGGTCTGTAGAAAACACCAACTGTATCTCTGCAGAGGGGTAAGACCCCCCTACCTCCCAACAAGTGTCCTGGACATAACACTAAATTGCATCTGATGGTGAGATATCAGTCCTGGAGCTTTAGAGAATGTGAAGCACTCCATCATTACCATTACTCCCAGGTCCACTCTGAGCCAGAGTGGTAGTACCTGTTGGACTCCTATCTATCAATCGTTAATTAATAGAGTAAGAAAAAAATCAGTGTTCTTCTCTTCATTTCAAAATATGTTGTGCTTTAAACTAGTTAGGCAATAGATCTGAAAGGAGATGTTTTATTTTATGTCTGCATTTGGACACTAACTCTGATTCTTTGTTTTGAGGCATCCTGTTATGCGTATTATCCTCTCTAAACACAATGTCCACAATTTTGACCCCTTATTGCTTACTTGTGCTCTTTTTATGAATTTCTATTCAATTCTTTTCCACTCTTATTTTAAATTCCTATGCATATTTAGATAACATATTGCTATTCGTGTAGCATCTATTTTAGAATTGCCCAGTCGGCTGGGGCTGTAGAATACACTGACTGTTTCTCTGCAGAGGGGTAACCTCCCTCCCCTAATGGCTGTCCTGGATATGACACTAAACAATCTGATGGTGAGGTCCCAGTAATGCTGGAGCTTTGGGGAATACGGAGCACCCCTTCATTGCCATTGCTCCCTGGTCCATTCTGGCCCAGAGTGGTAGCACCTGATAGGGCCCTATCTATTGGTTAAATAGAACTAATGGCCTAATTATGCTAAACTGAATTGTTTGATTAAACTGAATAGCTTGAAATAGAAATGTTTTTGACAATTGAACTGTGTACTCATGCTAAATTGAATTGTTTTCAATAGAACTAATTATTTACATAAAAATGGATTTGGCGTTAAATAACCTACAAAGGTTGATATACCATAAAACCCAACAAAATAAACCAAACTGTTTTAGAAAGACAATTTCTGATTATAAAACCTTTATTTCCAATGCCCTTCTGTTGTTCCAATATAATTCTTATCTGATCCTTGTCCATTTTTTGCACTTGTTTGATATACTATATTTTTAGTTAAGCATTTTTTTCCTAAAGAACATTCATTTTTGTGTCTGCAATTACAGAAGGATTCTCTAGTATCTTTCCCCCTCCACCAAAAAAAAAAAAAGTAAAAAGAAAAAGAAAATAACAAAAATATTATAAATAAGAGGGTAAATTGAAACAGATGTGCTATATATACATTTGTGCAATTCTTTGTACTTATGTAAAAAAAAGATGTTTTGATGTATAGATGTGTTTATGTGATTAAATATATAAGGAGCATTTATAATCCTCAAGTTGCAGTGGCGTGATTACATTATGTGTGTGTCTGTGGACATAACCAAATTTCTAGCTGAAGAGAAAGTAATCATTGTAGTTATTGAGAAAGTCTAAAAACAAAATACCACCTTGAACATTTCAAAAACTGTTAGTGGGGCTTAGAATATGTTCATTTCATCCTCTGCAGTAGGGGTGAGGTGAGATCCCTTCTCCAAAAAGGGGCTGTCCTGTGTATAACACTAAACCACATCTGAAATATAAACCCACACTCACAGGTTGCCACATACTTAAGGTTTTGTACCCAAGCTAACGTTAACGTAGCTCATCATTGTGCAATGCTTATTATAAAGTTTGTCTTACAGATCAATGGTAGTGAGTTCAATCCTCACTGGATGCCTCATATTTGCAGTTCTATGGCAACTTAATTTTTAAGGGCCCTTCAGGTGGTGTAATGGTGAACAATCTAGTCGAGCATATTATTACGAGTGAGTTCGGTTCTCACAGAGTGTCTCATATTTCTGGCTTTGTGCCTCAACTAAGATAAGCTTAGTACATAACAAAAAGAAATGATTTAAATAGGAAATTTAAAATGTGAGAAAGAGAATAAACCAGAAGAGAAGGAGACTGAAATAAAAAAGTTTGGTTGATTTTACCGACTGATCAACCCCTACTGGGTTATTTAATGTAAAACTCAATCTTTTTTTTCTTCTTTTGTCAAGTGATTTATGATAATAATCATTTGTAAATAATTATAGCTTCAAGTAATTGTCCTTTATGTCTTGTTCCTTTCTCTATCTTCCCTATTAGCTTGCCCTGTCGGCTGGGGCTGTAGAATACACCGACTGCTTCTCTGCAGAGGGGTAAGACCCCCCCCTAACGAGTGTCCTGCTTATGACACTAAACTATCTGATGGTGAGGTTCCAGCAATGCTGGAGCTTTGGGGAATGTGGAGTACCCCTTCATTGCCATCGCTCCCAGGCCCACTCTGGCCCGGAGTGGTAGCACCTGATAAGGGTCCTATCTATGGGTTAAATAGAACAAAACCGTGCTTCTTTCACTATACTGATTTTTGCATTTAAACTGCGTATTTATGCTAAACTGAATTGTTTGAAATAGAACTGTTTTGACATTGGAACTGCGTACTAGTGCTGAACGGAATTGCCCGAAATAGAACTGTTTTTGACGTCTAAACTGTGTACTTATGCTTAACTGGATTATCTGAAATAAAACTGTCTGACATTTAAATCTGTGTATTGCCCAGTCAGCTGGGGCTGTAGAATACACTGACTGCACCTCTGCCGAGGGGTAAGACCGCCCCCCCTAACGAGTGTCCTGGTATGACACTAAACTATCTGATGGTGAGGTTCCAGCAGTGCTGGAGCTTTGGGGAATGCGGAGTACCCCTTCATTGCCATCGCTCCCAGGTCCACTCTGGCCCGGAGTGGTAGCACCTGATAGCGCCCTACCTATGGGTTAAATAGAACTAACAGCATACTTATGCTAAACTGAATTGAGTAAACTGAATAGCTTGAAATAGAAATGTTTTTGACAATTAAACCCTACTTACACTTAAACTGCGTGCTTATGCTTAACTGAATTATTTCAAATAGAACTGTTTTTCGACATTAAAACTGTATTTACACTTAACTGAATTATTACATATAACTGCTTGAATAGTTTGAAATGGAAATGTTTTTGACAATTAAACTGTGTACTTATGCTAAACTTAATTGTTTTCAATAGAACAGATTATTTACATAAAAATGGATTTGGCGTTAAATAACCTACAAAGGTTGATATGCCATAAACCCAACAAAACAAACTTCCCTATTAGCAGGGTTTAGAATATGTCTACTACATCCCCTACTGAGGATTAAGACTCTCCATAAAAAAAGAGGGGTCCTGAGTATAATACTAAGCTGCATTTGATGGTGACACTCCAATTCTAGAACTCTTGGGGATTTGGAGTCACCTCTTCATTGTTATTACTTCCAAGTCCATTCTGACCCCTACCCATTTATGGGTCAGATAGATCTTTTTCTGATTTCCTGATATTAGGAATATGTGAAACCATGTAGCTGTATGCAGTTAAATAATAATTATTAGATGGGAAGTTAATTGGAACCATATAATTGATTGAAAATGCTACCAGCATTAAATAACCAAACGGTTGACATGCTGGAAAACCAACTTGCCCAACTCTTTGTCCAGTAGATCTGTTTCAAAATTATTCATGTTAGAGAGGAATACTTGAAACCTTTTAATTATATTAAGAAGAGTTACTTGAAGCTATCATTGTTTACTAAAGATTATCATTAGTTATTACATCATCATTAGGTTGCACTGATCGCACAGTTTCCTGACTTTTTCTCACCATCCATCACTATTGGCAGGTCTTCTTGACTGCATCCAGTATCTACAAAACTGATCTAAGTCCTTGCAGGTCAGCCACTGTTAGTACATCCATGTTCATAAGAGAATGTCACTTATGATATCGTCCTTTCTTCTCCAGTAGTGCCTTGAATAACTTGTTTGTCTTACTTGAATGGTTTGTAAGATGGGAGTTAGGTGGCCGTACAGTTGTTGTTTTGTTGAGTGTTGCTTCATAGATTTGTTCAAAACAACATGCAGCATTCATCTGTAGTTACAATCTAGCTTTTTCTCTACATATTTTATGAGTGTTTGTGTAGTGCATCCCTATAGTTTGCCCAGTCAGCTGCTGCTGTAGAATACAACGACTGCACCCCTGCAGAGGGGCAAGACCTTCCCCTCAACAAGTGTCCTGGATATGACACTAAACAATCTGATGGTGAGGTTCCAGTAATGCCGGAGCTTTGGGGAATGCAGAGTATCCCTTTATTGCCATCACTCCCAGGTTCACTCTGGTCCAGTGTGGTAACACCTGATAGGGCCCTATCTATGGGTTAAGTAGAACTAATGGTATACTTATGCAAAACTGAATAGCTTGGAATAGAAATGTTTTTGACAATTAAACTGTACTTGCATTTAAACTGCGTGCATATGCTAAACTGAATTATTTGAAATGGAACTATTTTTTTGACATTGAAACTGTACTTACACTAAACTGATTTATTTGATATAGAAGTGTTTTGACATGTAACTGTGTGTAAACAAAATATGTACTTATACTAAACTGAATTAGCTGAATTAGAACTGATTGATTAAACTAGATAGCTTGAAATAGAAGTGTTTTTCACAATTAAACTGTACTTACATTTAAACTGCGTACTTATCCTAAACTGAATTGTTTGAAATAGAACTATTTTCATAAACTGTATTTACATTTAAACTGCATACTTATGCTAAACTGAATTGTTTGAAATAGAACTGTTTTTGACATTGAAAATGTACTTACACTAAACTGAATTGTTCAATATAGAACTGTTTTGACATTTAACTGTGTAATAAAAATCTGTACTTATACTAAACTGAATTGTTTGAAATAGAACTGCTTGGCTAAACTGAATAGCTCAAAATAGAAATGTTTTTCAGAAACTGTACTTACATTTAAACTGTGTACTTATGCTAAACTGAATTGTTTGAAATCGAACTATTTTCATAAAAATGGATTTGGTGTTAAATAACCTACAAAGGTTGATATGCCATAAAACCCAAACAACCAACCAACCCACCCTATAGTAGTATGGACACAGCTTGGAAGAAATCTTGTTTTATTTTATTGGATAGATCAAATTTCCATATAATTGATAACCTATCAATAGCATTCCATGCTTTTGCTAGGTGTATGTTAACATCACTTTCAGTAGATGAGATATTGCTGCTGAAGTATGTGAACTTTTACACTAATTTTAGAGGCTTGGTTCCTTTTTGTTTAAAACATATGTACTCTGTTTTATTTGTATTCATGTAGAAGCTAATTCCTTCTGCTGCTTGTTTGAGACTATTTTATAGGGATTTTGCTTGTGCTGGTGTATTTGCAAGAAGAGCTACATCATCTAAATAGTCTTCATCTCTTATAGTTTCTGTGGGATATTTTATACTTCTTGCCCTTTTTAATGTGAAATGTTTTCTTTTATTAGATCTATGGATGTTCATAGTACGTACTTTAGGCAGAGTATTGACAAATGTGGTGCTAATGTATCTCCTTGCAAGACTCCAGTGACTATGTCAAAGAAGTCAATGTCTCCATCAGGTTAACATAGCATTACCTTTGTGTTTTTGTAAAGCATCATTATAACGGTAATAATTTCTTTACAGAGACCATATACCCGTAGTATTTGTACCATCTTTCCTGTGTATAGGGAAGTGAATGTCTTAGAGAAACCTATGAACAGTTTACAGAGACCATATACCAGTAGTATTGGCTCCATCTTTCCTGTGTATAGGGAAGTGAATGCCTTAGAGAAACCTGTGAACAGTTGTTTTGCCTCAAGATTCTTTGCTCATACTCTTTTGATGATTCAACTGATTGTCAGAATCTGTGAGGTTGTAAAGTAATTTCTTTGTAAGCAGTTTTGATTTTCCCTAAGATTTTTTAGATTTCAGGTTGAACAGGTTTGAGAAGCAGGGAATCATAAACCTTAGTAGTTGTGGCAGTAAGAGTTATGTCTCTGAAATTCTTTGTAATTCTTAAGTTACCTTTCTTGGAGAAGGGAACAGTGCAACCTTTCATCCATTTCTCTGTTGTGTCTTTTTATTGACAGCGTTGAATAGTCAGAGAAGAATGTCTTCAAATTTTCTTGTCTTCCAAGCTTCAGTTGGTATTTTATCAAGACCTGCTGCTTTCCTGTTTTAAATTTTTTCAAGATTCTGTCAAGTTCTTCCTCTGGAAACTAAACTAGTTTGATGTCTTGTTGGCCATCAATAATTATATGAATAGGTTTTTCAGTGATTTTTGGAGGGTTTCTGAGCAGATTCTTAAAATGTTTTTTCCACTTCTGAAGTCTTTCTTCTTAGCTGGCAGTTTTTAATGTTGCTCTTGAGGTGCTCTTTTTTCTACTCGCTTCATTTACTGTTCGTCATCCTGATCGAGATAGTCTATCTTCTACCGAATTTCTGATTTTATTGGTTTGGGTTTGAATGTATTCTAATTGTTCTTTTTAGTATGTGTTGATTAGTTCTTTTAAGCTTTTGCACATTGGCATTTGCTGGGTTTCTTTTATTGATTAAGAATGCTTTTTTGAAGTTACCTTGTTTTTTCCTAACTTCTAGTGACTCCCATTGAACTCTGTATTTGGCTCTTTCTTTTCTTGGTATACACTCTGCTGCTGCTGCTGCTGCTTTCATATAGGAGGTTACAAAGTTTTCATATTCATCATTCAGATTATGTCTTTCAGATGTCTTCTAAAGAGTACCAAATTTTTTTCTTACAGTTACTGTATATTTATTGCTTTATTGGTAAGTGAGGCTCAATCATAACATGTAGTTTTAAAGGTTTATTTCTTATTTTTGGGTCGATTCTGGTGTATTGTTACTTTGATGACTTTGTGATTGGAAGATACTACTTCAAAAGAGGAGTTGGCCTCACAATTCAAAGCATTATTAATCTGCTTCTTGTTTATGAGTATATGATCTAACTGTACTTTACCATTATTTAGGTGTAGGCCCATAGTTTGCCTACCTTTTTTGGAATTTAGCGTTTAGGCATGAAAGACTGTTTTATATCCAACATTTCTGTTTGACAAGTTGTGTTAGCACAATTTATTATTTTCATCTTTACCTATTTGAGCATTCATGTCTTCAAAGATGACTAAAACGTTGTGTTTGGAAATGTGTCGAGCAAGGAAAGATAGTCCATTGTAGAAGGTTGTGATATCAAATTCATCACATATTGTTAGAACTATAGCAAGAGACAATTGTTTTGCAGAGCTTGCACACATACTGCTCAACACATGCCAACTGCATCTCTGCTGTGAGGTAGTACCCATTCCCCATGAGTATGCTGGATATGATAGTGAGGCTACTGTTCTGGAGATCTGAGGAATGTAGAGTACCCTTTCATTGCCATTACTCATAGGTCCCCTCTAACCAACCATAGTGGTAGCTGTTATGGTCCCATCTATGGGTCATATAGAAATATCTAATAATTTTTTAAATAGAATCAATTTAACTGTGTGCATAAAAATTACTGATGTCAAATTAAACTATTAATATTACATAGCAAGTCTTGGAGCCATTTAACTGTGTGTAAATAAAACTATCATTGTTTGAAAGAAATACTTGAAACCATTTAACTGTCTGCAAACAAATGTGCTCTGGCTCATTTAAAAATAATATTACCTACAAATTGTTCATTTCCAAATCATATATATATATATATATATATATATAAACAGGATTTGACCTTTAATAACCTACAAGAGTTGATATGCCATAAAACCCAACCCAACTAACCATAATTCTTATTTGGTTCTCTCAATGCGATGTAGTGATTTTAAAGGACTGAGAAGCATTCCTACACCTCCTATTGCGACATTATGTGAGACCATATAACTATACAAATTATTTGAAACTATAATTATTTACAAAGGATTATTATTTTTTTGAAATGATTTTATCGTGTAAATTATCAATATTAAATAAGTTGAGGTAGGAATATATAAAAAAAATTCAATCTAGAGTGATTGCATGAAAAGAAAAAAAAATTATTTATTACTTGTAAGTTTATCATTATCATCAAATTTGAGCTGACAGCATAGAGTTTCCTGACTCTCTCTCGCCACCCATCCCTATCCTCCATTGCTCCTTTTAGGTCTTATAGACTGGATCTAGTGTCTGCACAGAATTAATGTATGTAAGTCTTTGCTGGTCAGCCAACACTGGTGTGTCCGTGTCTTGGAGTCTATTAAAGAACATTAATTATGAGTTTGTACTTACTTCTCCAGTAGTGCCTCGTATGACGTGTTCATCTTACTTGGATGGTTTGTGGGCTGGAAGGTAGGAAGCCTTTCAGTTGCTGTTTTGTGGGGTGTTGCTTCATGGATTTGTTCAAGACAGCATGCAGCATTCTTCTATAGTTACAATCTAGTTTTTTCTCTTAGCATTTTTTAGCATCCATGTGGTGCATCCATTTATTAGTATTATTGGAAGAAATTGTGTTTTATTTTATTGGATAGATCAAATTTCCATATGATTGATAATCTTTCAATAGCATTCCATGTCTTCGCTATGGATATGTTATCATTTTCAGTAGATGAGATGTTGCTGCTAATGTATGTGAATTTCAGAGGCTTACCACTTAAAGTGGATATGGCTCCTTTTTTTTCAAACTCATGGACTTTGCATTCAAGTATTCCTATATAATGCTAATAACTATGTGTGCACAATAAAAAAAAATTGCAATGATATGTTAAAAATATAAATAATTATATGCAACCAAATATTTACGGCTTATAATGCCATAGAAAACAAAATATCAAATAAGAGAGAGCTTAAATGAGTAGCAAAAAATAAGGAAAAAGTTTATAATTAGGTTTGAACCTAAATAAACCATTAACTTTTATGGTTGAGCAGCTCTCACATGTTGAATATGTCTCTTTGATGTAAAAGAGTTGGTTTGGTTAGTCTAAATGCATATCAACTCCATATGGGTTATTTCATTCAATTGGAAATGAAAAAAGAGAAAAAGAAAGAAAAGAGAAATAGATCAAAAGGCAAAGAAAAAGAAAAGCAGAAAAAGAAAGGCAAAATGAAAATGGGAAAAAAAAATAAGAAGAGAAATAAAGATAGAGTAAAAAGAAAAGGAAAGAAAAATAATGAGAAAAAAAAAAGGAAAAAGAAATAAAAGAGAAAGTAAGGTAAAGAATTAGAGAGAAAGAAGAAAGCTAAAGAGAAAGAAAGAAAGCAAATAAGAAAAAGAAACAGAAAGAAAAATAGGTAAGTGTAAAATAAAGTTGATGGACTTTCTTAAGAACAGTTGTAGTAATGAAGCAAAAGTTAAACCCAAATTTTCAAATAAACATCAATTAACATATTTCTGGTAAATGTGTGAGACACATGCACACACACACACACGGTGCCCCCCCCTCCTTAAGTAAATGCACAATTTGTTAATAACAGCTGTGGTTACGACCTAAAAGTTAATTAAAAACACTTCCGTAATAAAAATAAATCTTTTAATAAACATTAACTAATAGAACACTTTATAACTGTGCAACCAAATCTCTGGGCAAGACAAAAAAAGTTGCATCCATGGAAATGTTTACAGTTTATCAGTTTTTAAATTTCTATAAGCCTTTTTTTTTTAATTTCAAATAAATAGGGATTGCTAATAAAGCATCATCTATTCTTGTCTGTATAGCATTTTTTTTTTATTCATTCAAACAAAATAGTTTTCTTGTGATATAAGTGACTACCATCTATATTCTTTTTATTCATGATATTTTAGCTCTGACCTTCTGGTAGTGTTGTATTTATTTGACCAATAATAATTAGTACCTATTGTCTATTAGAATTCAAATGTGATACTATAATGTCTTTTACCCCTGGAGGTACATTAAGTTTCAAAGCAATGGCTCTTTATTACTCAGTTGGTTGAGCAGCTCTTTCCAGGTAAAATGGATCATGAATTTGATTCTCATTAAGACCTTATTTAACATTTCTCAGCTGCAATGAAAATCCAGATGAGCTGCAATAAAAAAGCCATTAAAAATTTAATAACAAGCAGAATGAGGGATGACTTCATAAGTTTGATTTGAGCTTCTTCAAAACAATTCCTTTTCATAGTTTGATTGGCCTTTTTCTGCTTGTAATAGACTTATTTAACTGATGACAGTTGGTGTCTAGTGTCTATTAGAATTCAAATGGGACTATAAACTCTTCTACTACATGGTGCATAATGATACGTATGCTTGTAGATGCAAACATGTTCATATGAGTGTGTATGTGTATCTATGTAACATATATGTATGAACACGCATGTGGATGTAAGTATATCTTTATGGTTGTGTGTGGGCATAGGTCACATATATATATATATATATATATATATGTAACTTTAAGAAAAACAAAAAACAGTCACATTAGGATTATAAATTTATTTCCATCCTGTTGTGGGTATTGATATGAATCAATAACACCAAAAATAACTGGAATTCTTCATATCTAATGGCTGAAATAATTAAAGTCAGAATAGACACAGGATGGTTGGGTGGGAGGGAGTAGAAAAGGGGTGAAGAGTTTCCTCCCCATTTATCCACTCCCGGTTTTTCTTTTTTATTACCGGTTGGAATCACAATAATGTAACTGGACTTATATTCAAAACTCACTTTCTTCAGTAAATTGAATTTTTTAGTTTTTAAATTCTAAATACATTTCAACGTAAAACTCCAGATTTAATAATAATTTAGGGAAGTACAACATTTCTTAATAAACTTACGTAAAGATTACAGTAATACTTATCTAAAATTAAATTCAAAATTTGAAATTAGTTTTTTAACATCCAAAATAAACTCAAGTGTTAAGTACTAGTATAATCAGAGATCTGTAGCCAAGGATATCATTTTCTAATAAATTGGGATACTTAGAATTAAATAACTGCAAATTATTTTTATTAGATAGAAATACTTGAAACCAAATGCAATTGTAAAAAAGAATGACATGCATGTAACAAGTGCTACAGAAATTTAGTCAGTACCCATGTGGATTAATATATAATATAATTTAATCTCATATAGTGTTATACAATGTCTTCGCACTACCCTTACCCCTGAGGGGTAGTGTAGAGGCTTTTAATTGACAGGTCATTTTGATTAAAGCAAGTGATGAAAAAGTTTGTGTTGTGAATTTTAGCTGTCAGACTTCTAGAGTCCGACAAGGTTGATGTGTGTTTTGGGGTTAAATGTTTTAGAAGCCTCCTTTTGGCAGCTTTGATATTTTAATTTGGGCCGTGGCTTTCAAATTTTATGGAACTGAAACCACTTCCTATTTTAGAGTCTATATCATAGACCCCCATATAATTAGAAAGGAAATTTATCAAACATATTTCATGAAAATCACCTCAAATATTTACATCAAGTAATGACATTAAATGAGAGATGTACTTGCTACAAATTCTGAATTTATTGGTGATATTTTTTGACAAAGATACACACGGTTCTCTTTACACAACGCATTAAGATCTGTATTCGGTCATCATATTGGTAAGTGCTAAAAACACTTTTGCATAGATATGTCATTGCAAAACGTTGGCAACAATGGTTTGATTTCTTTGTTTAATGGCATATTACCTTTCATGGGTTATTTAATACCAAAGACATCCTTGTAAAAGAACTGTAGTGGTACTATTTATCCCATAGCTGAGAGAGATATGGAGGTTCCTACCTTTCCCTAGGGTATTAATCCAAAAGTGAATGTAGTAGAATGGAGTTTAAACTCGTCTACTACAATGTCACAGTCCAGTGTGTTAGTAACTACGCTATGGGGACTCCCCCAACAATAATGGGTTCTCAAAAACTAAATGAAAATTTGGGGATTGGTTGCTATTTTAAATGAATTTTTATTGGTGTGTAAAGAGTAAGTAAAGTTGGTGACCATAGTCGAGGGCAACCAGAAGGCTCCCTTTTCAATAGTTACTATACCAAAGTGTAAGGGAGGGTGCTACTCCTTTCCCTCAATTGCTCCACTTTACTCTTGATATGTACGTTATATTGCTGAGTGTTAAGCAAGCGGGTATCAAGTAGCATTTTTAAAGTCTTTGGTATGACTTGACCTGGGATTGAACCTAGGTCTCCCGGACTACTGGCGAACACTCACTAATCAAATGGATCCCTGCTGTTGATATTGCAGACTCTATGTGTTCCACAGATCACAATTTCAAAACGACTGCTTTAGAAGATGCAAGCAATTTTGAAAAACTCACAGTTTATTAAATCATGGAGATGGCCAATCTGAATTATTTAAATAATCATAAAAATGAGAACCAAGCTATGAATGCATGTTTGTCCAATTCTTTTATCTCTGGGATCAAGTGACAATCTTTATGAGAGACCCACAATGTTACACTAGGTATTTGATAAGAATGCTTATTCTCAAAGGAAACAAGATGCAGACATGTGCAAGAGTATCTATATATATATTAGTATTTATATTAATAATTCTGATTTCTGATTCTAAAGAAACTGTTTCTTTTAAAATATCAAATTTTCCTTGATGTTCTTAAACTTTTTTCAATAGCTATATAAAGTGGGGTGAAATAAATATTCGTACATATGCAAATTTTTATTTTTTATTTTTCAATCATAGCCTGAACAAAATTTTTATATACATTTATTGTATAAGGATTTATTCAACTAATATGTGTATATAAACTTAGGTTACAATTAATTTTACAGAAATTAATGCCATTTATTCATTTTCTTGAGTGAAAAAAGTAATCGTACAGTACAAAAAATAACACATTATCTTCATTTGATACTTTATAGAATACCCTTTATTCACTTCAACAGCCACTAATCTCTTTCTGTAGTTCTTTATTAATTACTTGCAATAATTAGTAGGTATTTTGTACCATTCTTCCTGGCATATTGTCTTCAGATTATTGATGTTTGCTGGTACTCTTTTTCGGATTTGAATTTTCAAAAATCACCACAAGTTCCCAATTGGATTCAAATCCGGGAACTGACTTGACCATTGCAAAACATTAACATTATTTTCCGACAACCACTTCTTCGTAGATTTAGCTGTATGCTTGGGATCATTATCCTGCTGGAAAATGTAATCAGAAGGTAGCTCAAGACTCTCAACAGAAGACATCAAATTTTCTTGCAACATCTGTTTATACTTTTGGGCATTGATTTTATCGTCTATTTCTGATATTTTGTCTACACCTTTTACTGAAAAACATCCCCAAATCATTATACTACTACTGCCAAATTTGACAGTTGGTACCGTGTTCTTTGGTGAGTAGGCTTTGCCATTTTTCATCCACACATGATTTCGATAATTATGACCAAACAACTCAATTTTAATTTCATCTGTCCATAATAATCTTTCCTAAAATGAATCTTCCTTTTCCTTATACTGTCTTACGAATTTCAACTTTGCATCTCTAAGTTGTTTCAATAGGAGAGGAGTTTTCTTTGGTCTCAGTGACTTTAGACCATTCCTCAGCATTTCATTATTTATTGTTTGTTTGGTTATACTACATCCTGATGACACAAATCTTTCTGCAGTTCTTCACATGTAACTATTGGATTTTGGTTAATCAGGCATCCTAATTTTCTTGATAATTTAGGAGAAATCTTCCTTGGAGCACCTGTTCTTTTTTTGTTTTTAACTGTCTTACATCTTTTAAGCCTTGCAATGAATGAACCTATCGTAGTAAAAGGAATATTCAGGTTGCTTGAGATATTTCTATAAATTTCTCCATTTTTCCAAAGTTTAACAATCAGTGTGAATTACTCAATTCTTTACCTCTTGCCATGATCAGAACCTTCTTGTACAACAAACAATTGCAGAACATTCCAGTTAGGATTTTATGGCTAACTATGGGTACTGATAACATTTTTGGAACATTCTAGAAAAATATTGCAACAACGTTGTACTGTACGATTACTTTTTTCACTCCTGAAAATGAATAAATGGCATTAATTTCTGTAAAATTAATTGTAACCTAAGTTTATAAATACATATTAGTAGAATATATCCTTATACAGTAAATGTAGATAAAACTTTTATTAAAGCTATGTTTGAAAGATAAGAAATAAAAATTTTCATATGAACAAATATATATGTTCACCCCATTGTATATATTCTGCCTTTAATCATATAAAGGAATCTTTCATTTGACCTTAAAAACTATTTTGCAAATACAGAGTTTAATCTGGGTGGGTGTACTAAAGTAAAAATAATTGGCGACTATAGTTGAGGGTGACCCGAAGCTCCCTTTTCAATAGCTACTACACCAAGGTGTAGGGGAGGGCACTACTCCTTTCCTAGGATTGACCTACTTTACCCTTAATACGTACCTTATAATGCTGAGTGTTAAGCAAAGAGGCATCAAGTACCATTTTTTGAGTCTTTGGTATGACTCGACCTGGGATTGAACCCAGGTCTCCCGGACCATTGGTGAACACTCTCACCATCATGCCAATGTCCAGGTGAGTGAACTACTCTGTGTATAATGTGAAGTTAGTAAATGATTCAAATATATAGATTTGTTTGCTCACACACACGCACACACCAGTAAATCCATTTATAAAAGGAAGAATCCTGTGGTGTAATGGTTAATGTGCTGGATTGTGGCCTCAAAGTAAGTGAGTTCAAACTCTGGTCACAGTATTATGTTCACTTTCAGATTAAGACCTTTTAGAAAAGGATAAATCCCCTCTAACTGCTGTTCTTCTACGAGAATGGCTTGGAGTTAAATAACCCTAGAAATTTGAAATGTCATTAAACAAAGAAACCAAAACAATTATAAAGAAAGCATTTATTTTACATAACAAATATTCTTGTTATTCTACTTTGTAAATTATTAACACCCTTGGAAACAGCTGCTGTACAGCCACTTACCTCCCATCTCACAAACTAGCCCCGTAACATGAACAAAACATGCTGGGCACTGCTGGTGAAGTTAGGACAAACTCATAAGCAAACTCATGGACTCCTACACATGGACACACCAGTGTAGGACAATTAGCAAACCCTTTTCATTCATTAGCTCTGTGCAGGCCCGGGATACTGTTTAGAGGAACTGTCGGGACCAATAGACGATAGGAACAGATGGCAAGAGAGAGTTAAGAGAATCTCAGCTATTAACCTTTATGATCCTACTTTACTGTTGAATATTAATCATATAGTACATGAAACGGTGAAAATTTCTTATAAAAATTCCGCTAATGACAATGTTAGGCTAAAGACTTATTGATCCATCCTCCTGTTTCTCTCTCTCTCTCTCTCACATATATATATGTGTGTGTGTGCCTTGTATTATGAGGCTGTAGAATATGTGAACCGTACCTCTGCAGAGAGGTAAGAACCCCTAAAGAGGGCACCTGGTGGCTGAGCAGTCTGTGACCCAGCAACTGTAGTGATCACATGACCTGCAACACTCCATTTTGGCCCTTACTAGGCTAGATGGACAGTTGGAGTGGCCTTATTACTCTTATTGTTCATGTCAAGACATAGCACCTGTATGGTTGTCCTGACCATATTCTTCAAATTGCCCTTGTGACAAACAAATACTTAATCCTATTTTATTTTAAAGGCGCTTGGTGATGGCTGAGGGTTAATTGCACTGAGATAGCAATACTTGAAACTGTATAACTGTGTGCAAACAAATGAATTCTGACTCATTTAAAAATAATTTTAAATTTAAACTATTCACTTACAAATTATATATAATATATATATATAAACAAGATTTGGCATTAGGTGACCAACAAGGATTCATAAGCCATAAAACCCAACCAAACCAATATATATATATATATAATGTGCTACTCGAAAGTTTTGCAAAGTTACAATAGGAAATGACTTTCTGAAAAAATTTGTTCATTGTACATAGTGTGGGCATACATATATTGTGACGCGAAATCGACTAAAATCCCAAAACGGGACTTTATTTTTGCACGTGTGAAGACGGGGCAGGTTGGCACTTGATCCCCTACAGAAATAAGTCCTGTTCAGAGTTTTTCTCTCAGGCATGTAAGAACTGGCATATTACGTGAGGGAATAATTTAGGACCAGACTGACCGCCGCTGGCAAAGGGTTCCAAATTTCACACTATCACACACCCACCAGGCAGCTTTCTTCCTTCCCCGAGATAATGGAAGATAATGAGCCTATAGGTTTTAGTCGTAATAATATTAATATTGTAGTAGTCGGCAACTCCGGTTTCCCGTGTGATACTTTAGGAATTAATAGGACAGTTCTAAGCAAGATAACATAAGGCGAATAGAAGCTGAAAGGAAAGCATGGAATAACAACATAGACCACATGGTAAAATGAAAATACATAGGTTCTTTACTACGGTTATATATATATACGTTCAAAGTGTCAAAACATATAATTGGATTGTCCATGAATATGAATGTCTTTTCTTGGCTTTTATCCTTTTTCAAATTGAGAGAGAGAGAGAGAGAGAGTGGTAAACGAAATTTGGGTGTAAAGGAAAAATGTCCCCAAAGTTACTTATCTTATTTTTGACGGGGTTCCACTGGAGAATTTTCTTCTTTCACGGGCTACTAGACTTTGTTCTGTTTTTAGTACTGGCTTGAGGGACTCCGGTCTCTCATGTCTCAGTTAATCTTTTTGTCTCCAGCCCGGAGTAAAATGGCTATGGTCCGTCTGCCACGAGCCTTGCTCAAAAACTCCTTTTTTCCTATTTACTTCCGCTGAGGGGAAGGGAGCCCCACTTCCGTTTTGGGGTCCCAGCCAATCATTTGGCTTCTCTCTCTTTCCCCTTCCGATGTCCGGCGACCTGAGTTCACTAAGTGTGAACATCTGGTCTATCTCCTCTGTGACCCACATTCTCTCCTAACGGTCACTTTTTGACTGCTTGATACTCTAATTCAATACGGGAGGATAGTATCAGTCTTACCTCTTCGTCTCCGTGAGCTATCACGTGACAATGTATGCATATACATATGTGTATGTATATATGTGTGTTTGTGTGTGTTTGTGTGTGTGTTTGTGTGTGTTTGTGTGTGTGTTTGTGTGTGTGTGTGTGTGTGTGTGTGTGTGTGTACGCATTATATATACATAGATTCTAACCATACATCTATCTACCCATATTTTTGTAATATTGTTTGAACTTTTAAAGGAATCTGAATGATTTAGAGTTTTTCCTCTTCTCCATCCACCATTTTCTCTTCATTTTCTCAAAATTCAAAAGCCACATAAATCAGACAGAATATCAGGTTCAACCCCCACTTCCAGTTTACCATGGAAATTTTCAAAACAGTTTCTCAAGGATAAACTGGTAATCTTTTACAAGAACTTAAAGAAATCCTGAAGGAATTGGCACAATCAGAAAGGTTCAATTTGTTATATGGATTTCTTTGCAAAATTATTTTGCATAGCTTGGTTTAAAAAAAGAAATTGAACTAATTTTTAGTTTTTCTTGTATTTTAATTTTCAGATTTGAATTTCGTTTAGCTGTTAATTTTATGCTATCAAAAATGTTGAAATGAAACATTAAAAATATCTCTCACTTTAAGTAGAGCCTTTATCATTCCAAGAGTTAGATGTATATTTTTTTTCCTAAATGATATATACAGTATATGTCCTAAGTTGGACATTGTAGTTCTGACACTCTGGGAATATAGTCTTATCTTTATTGCTATTCATTCTGTGTGTGGTCTTCCCATGAGTGGTAGTCCATACTAGTATCTCATCTATGGGTCAAATAGTTCTGCATTATTTGCTCTTAAAACATTTATTTTGTAACTCAGTTGGAAGTGTTTACCTGTTTAAAATGATCGTGACGCTACATTTTCAAATGTTAAACTATTAAAGTGACTTTAGCATCAAGTAAAATTCAACAGGGATTGTCATGTTGTAAAACCAGCCAACCTACAAAAGAAAGAGTATTCAATCTATATTTACATTTGTAGAAAAGAAGAAAATAAATTACATAGAAGAAAATTTCACCTATTTAAAACTTTCTTGGAAACAGTATTTTTTTGTAAAAGTAATTCCTTTTATATGTTGCGAGCAATATTGAATAAGTCCTGGAGGCAACACCCAGCAAAGCACCAACTATACGGCCACCTGCCTCCCATCACAAAAACTATCCAAGTTAGACAAACCAGACATGCAGGACACTGCTGGAGAAGCAAGGACGAGCTCATAAGTGATGTACTCCTATGGACCCCCACATATGGCTGAGCAAAAGCGGGACGACCAACTCGAACATACATACAGCAACTATGTGAGGATACGGGATGTAGCCCTGAAGACCTGCCAGAGGCGATGAATGATAGGGAGAAGGGGTGAGAGAGGGTCAGGGATATCCGTGCTAGTGGCACGACATGATGATGGTGATGAATTCCTTTTATAGGATCCTGGTTTTCCTTGTGGTTAGATGGTACAGATTTTGATTTTAAATTTTACATTATATTACAAATTGTTTGTTAATTCATTTTTCATTTTCATTCAACTTATTACCTTTTTGATATTGGTGACTGATTTTTTTTTTAATGGAAAAAAATCAATAAAGTATATTAAGGAGATTTTAGACTTTGACTTGAAAGAAAAATCAGTGAACCAGTTGAGAAAGCAATGAATTCATGTAGTAGAAATAAGGGATGGGAAAGCAAAGTTTTTCAAAGAGTGGTGTATCTGGTGGGTAAGGTCAGAAGGCAGATATGTAGTTGGGTTATGTTTTTTTTTCTCTTGTATGCACATATATATATATATATAGAGAGAGAGAGAGAGAGAGAGAAAGAATATGGGGATATGAATAGGTGCCGGCAGAGAGAGAGAGACAGATAGAGATATGAATTGACTGAGATAGATATGAACAGATTCACATATTTAGGCTGATAAATATGAGCAGACATATATAAAATAGCAGATGTGTAGTTGATCTATTTTTTACTCTATTTTATGCATATATATATATATATATATATATATATAATAATTAGCATAATAAATTTCCTCTTTTTTATGTTTCATTTTAATTACTTATAATTACTTAAGTGTCCAAGATAATGTAGAATGTATATCCAAGTTTAAATGGTAAAAACTCCAAAAAAACCTATATTCCATCTCATGATACTGTTTAAAAAAAAAAAAAAAAAAAAAAAAAAGAACTATTGAAATAAATTCATAATGGAATACATCTGTTAAATTTTGCATTGTATTATTGATATATATATATATATATATATATATATATATATGTTCCCATTTTAGTGTAACACTAACATTGTATTTTTAGGAAACTAGGTTCTAGGGACTAAATTCTTAAGAGAAGGGGTTCTGAGAACAGACTTGTTGTTGTCAGTCTTTTTTCTTATATATATTGGTAAGTAGATGTATTGATGTATAAAAGTTTTGTTTTTTTTTCCTGTGAAAATTTTTATAAGATACTTGAACATTTGATAAGGATGATTATTGTCATAGGAAGGGGAAAAAACTCATCCCCATATGTTTGCTGCATGAGTTTTTTATCCTCCACCGCCACAGTTTCTGCACTTGTTGACCTCATATACTTGAAAGTCAAGATCTTATGACAAAAGGGACATTGCGTATCACCAAATACAACACTTGGTGTTAATTAATACAATAAATAATGCAGTTTTAATGAGGTTTTCTTACACCTGAACAAATGGCATTCTCTAAGAATGATGCCATTTGCTCTATGGACATCACTGCTGTAGTCTTGAAGGTTTTTCTAGAAAAATTCTTCAGTTATGATTCCTTGATTTTTATGACCTCATCTGTCAATCCCTAATGATCAAGAATTTTTTTTGTGGCAATCCATTGATTGTTTGATGAATATACTTCTTTAATAGGATTATTACTATATTGGTATTCTACATGAGTTGTGATATAAAGTGTGTTTAAAAAAATTTGGTATCAATTGAAATGTACAGTGTGTTTTAGAAAAATGGATATCATTTTGCAATCAAATAACTTAACAAATTCTCATTTAAATGACTTCAAATTTTAACAGCATATCTAGTGAAAATTTAAAATTCTATGTTTACTTTTCCACTGAATGGTATTTCTATGCTTGAAAAGAAAGAGAAAAAAATATCAAACGTCAAATTTTGAGTTTATTCTAGACATTTTGTTAAAATTTGAGATCATTTGAAAAAGAATTGATTTTTTTTATTAAATAAAAAAATGATATGAATTTTTCTGAAACATCCTGTATTATTTTCAGTTGTCAGAGACATGTATTTTCCCAACCCCTCCACCACAAGCTTGATGTGACACAAGGTCAATTTTAAACAGATTACTGCTGGTTTGTATTTATGGTTTTCCTTCTCTTAGACTGGTTGACTAACCAAGGCTAAAGAAATCAACCTGCCCTACTATTTACTTATAGTTGAAGAAGGAACTGATGAATTTATGTTTTTCTCAAAGGCATTTGCTGGAAAGGAAATGTTAAATGGCTTCAACTAAGATTTGAACTCAGGTCACTGATTCACTTATGCTAAGTTGTTTAGCTTCTTCCATTTTCCTTGGAAATATCAGTTTCATTGAATGGAGAGACCTGCAGTATAGGCAACTGCTGATTCAACATACCAGGCCTGTTTTGTATATATATATATATATATATATATTTGCATGATTGTATATATATGTGTGTGTGTAACATATTGACCCTCAACCGAGCCGTCAATCAAGAGATGCACCTGTGTAAATAAGCAGAAGAGCAGCGAAACAGGTGCATCCGGTCGAAGATATTGGAATATCACCTTGACCTGTGGATGTGGTTGAATTCGGTGATGGTGGCAGATGCGTACACCCACAGGAAGCAGGTGGGTATGAAACAATTATATAACCAGATGCCACAGACGGGTTGAGGCAGTTGGAGTTCCAGCTGCAGCTGGAGTCAGTTGGGGGACAAGATGCTAGCGTGAGAATCAGCTTGCAGACTGAGGGCTTATGGCCCTCGGTTGAGCAACCCCAGCTAAGATGAGAATGAAGTGCTGCTATGGTCAAAGAAGAACTTGGGTCAATATGTAGTAGTCCGTCCCCGTATATATATATATATATATATGTGTGTGTGTGTGTGTTTGTGTGTGTGTGTGCATATAGATTTTTTGGTTCATTTGTGTGTGTATATATCATCATCATCATGTCACACTGCCAGCATGGATCTCCCTGACCATCTCTATCATCCATTGCTCCCATGAGGTCTTCCAGGCTATATCCTGTATCGGCACAGAGCTGTTTTATATAGGTTCTAGCTGGTAGTCATGCTTTTGCTCATCCATGTGAAGGAGTCCACAGGAGTATATCACTTATGAATTCGTCCTTACTTTTCCAGCAGTGTCCCGCATGTCTGGTTTGTCTAACTTGGATAGTTTTCATGATGGGTGGTAGGTGGCCGTACAGCTGCTCTTTTGTGGGGTGTTGCCTTCAGGACTTGTTCAATATTGCTCACAGTATTCTTCTGTAATTGCCGTCAAGCTTTTTCTCTATATGTTTAGTTAGTGTCCATGTAGTGTTGACACGACCACTGCTTAGAAAAAACTTATATTTTATTGGTCAGGTCTGATTTTCTTATGACTGATATCCTATCAATAGCTGTCCATGTCTTTGCCAGTCATGTGTTGATGTCTTTCTCGGTTGATGAGACACTGCTTCTGAGGTAAGTGAACTTGTCCACTAGCTTCAAAGGCCCACCCTTTAGTGTGGAGATGTCGCCTCTTTGATTAAAGCCCATGTATTCCTTCTTGTCTGCGTTGACATGGAGGCCTATGCCACCACCTGCTCGTTTCAGACTATGTAGCAGTGTTTTGGCTTGGGTGGGTGTATTTACCAGAAGCACTATGTCATCAGTGTAGTCTACTTCTGTAATTGTTTGTGCGGGGTATCTTCTGCTTCTTTCTTTTGCCAGCTTGAAATTATTGTCTTTCATTAAAACTATAGACATACTAAGCACGTAGGCAGATGAATGGGGCTAATATGTCTCTTTGTAGCACACCTGCTACAAAGTTGAACTTTGTGTATATTTTATATTTTCTAATCTGAGCTTAGGCTTAGCCAAGGTCATTGTAAGCAAGGATTAAAATGAGGAAAGTCTACCAGCCTGGGAAATCAGTATTTAAACTCTAGCACTGATAGATCTTGTCTAATAATTTCAATGGTGAAACCAACTCTGTCATAAGTTTGTTCTTGATTAATGAAATCCTTGTCCTAAATTAGGATTAGCAATTTAATATTGTGCCAGACTTCTGAATGAGGACAACATGCCAGCTTAGAAAATCAGCATTTGAAATCTGAGCTTTATTTTAGACTTGAACCCTAACCTCTGGGAAATATGTACTTATCTCAGTCAGAATGCAGGTAGCAATTTATTTTTACTAATTTTAGCTTAACAAACTTTTTCTCTTTCTATTTTTCCTTTTGTTTATTTATTTATTTTTGATTCCAACTTTATGGTTCCATAGACTCAGTTGCCAAATAACTTGTAGAGAATGATCCTTCATAGAATTCTTTCTTTTTCATTCTGGAAACAATTTTAAGACACTGTGTTTGCAAACACAACGATGTTGAGATGTGACACCCACTATTTGGAGTGGGACACTTGATCTGGCCCCCTGGGAGATTGATATCTCCGCCCTGCACTGCCCTGCTTTTGATCTTGAAGATGAAAGAAGCTAGATTGTTGCAATTTTGTTTTCCAGACATGAAAACCACAGGAACGACACCCAGTCATACACTCAGATACTTCACTAAAACACATAATAAATCAAATGCACTTGACGATAAGTGCATATCAGATGGGGAAGTACTCTGAAACCAATGAGAAGTAGGGTGAAGTGTCCATGGAGATTAAGATAAATATGACTTTTAACATGAAACGAGTAAGTTATTAGGTATTTTGTTATAATTTACCAAATGTCTGTCTGTTTGTACAGCCAAGGCTTCACTATTTTTGATCAAATTTCAACCCAAATTTCGGGAACTTTTAAGAATCTTGTCCGAAAATGGTTTCAACTTGTAGATTTTGCATAGACTTGGATCTGTTACTCACCATCCATATCTTATTGTTCTGCTAACCCCTTTATGTTTTACTATTCCACTCACCATGTTTTGCTCTTCCTCTCACCCTTCATATATCTTACTGTCTCTCTCACCCTCCAGAAGAACTTGCTTTCCCACTTGCTGTAAACAGGTGTTTCATAGTATTTACCCACTTTTTGGTAATCATTGCAAGTGGCTGATGGCACCTTACTTCACTTCCTCTCTGTATGTACTTAGATTTTCCCCATCACTCTCAGATTTTGAGCTGATGAGTAGGAATTAATTTCATTTAGATTGTTGCTTGGTGTGAAATAGGCTTAGAAACCCAATTTCTTTTTTAAATGTAGTTTAATGTCTAAAAAAATCATAAAATTAAATATTCGTGTGAAATATTTGTTTTGCAAAAGTATTTGAGATCTCCAAACCTGAAACCTGCTCAATGCTAACAAAACATTGACTCGCTGTAAATAAAGGATAAAAACAAAGAAAATGTGTTTTAAATCGATCACTTTCCCTAAACTTGAATATAAGTGACTCCATATCTTTTGTTTTTCATAATGACAATCTTACCACCTGTATTTACCCAATCTCTTTACCACATGAAAAATATGACACATGGTCACTTTTTGAAGTGGTGTACAACTAGTTTGAATTCAGTGCTTTCCTTGTCTTAATCTGGTTGCCTTACTAAAGCCAGAGAGCCCCATCTGTCCTACTATTTACCTATAAGTGGGGAAAGGAGAGAAGTACAAACTGCTTTGTTCAGGATTTGAATTAGGGTTAACATTAAAGTTTATTGTTGATTTCATTTCCTATATTGATAATTGTTACATTAAATCTGTTTCTTTTTTAGTGTAGATTCTTTTTTCATAATAATGTCATGTGTATTACTTGATGATACTAAAAATTTGTCAAAATATAACAAACTGATTTTTCAGATAATCTTTTTCTTTTTAATTCTGTTGAATTTTATTCTAAACTCATTTGTGTGTCTGACGAAGCGGGGGTCCACATGAAGAGAAATATGCTATCAAACAAGCCATACTTTGCTCTTAAAAATTGACCTTGTGTCATATCTTACTTGTCATGGTGGGGTTAAATACATTAAAGAGAAAGAGAAGAGTAATTGATGTAAAGTGTTTGAACACTTCATTTGAAAATCTCATTGATTTTTAAGTTAATATTTTTGTTAGTTAATTTTGCAGTATGTCAACCTTTGTTGGGTTACTTTAAGTCAAAGACAAATTCTTATTTTATTTATTTTCTTTTTTTTGCAAAAGATAGTATGTTTTTATGTATTTAACAATAATAGTTTTTTTTAGATTATTGCTTGAAGATAAGTTTTTTGATATAAAAAAAATTGCACACTGTTATATGGCTTCAATTATCATCTTATCCAAATAAGTTATACACAGTTATGATTTTAAGTAACTATCATCCTAGTGTGTCTATAAGATGTTTCTTTAAAAGCATACACCTCTAAATCTGGATTTGGTTTGGTTTATTTAATAGCATATCAACACCTTATGGGTTATTTAATGCTTAAAATTGATTCATTTGTAAATGTTTGATTATGATCATAACTATTTTTTTGTTTGACTATAATAATCATTTGTTTGCACAGTTATATGGTATCAAGTATTCCTATCTAATACAATTTATACATAGTTATAGACATAATTTATACATAGTTTAAGTAGTAAAGTTGGCAGCTGTAGTCGAGGGTGACCCGAAGGCTCTCTTTTGAATAGCTACTACACCAAGGTGTAAGGGAGGGCGCTACTCCTTTCCCTGGATTGCTCCACTTTACCCTTGATCCGTACCTTATAATGCTGAGTGTTAAGCAAGGAGGCATCAAGTACCATTTTTTGAGTCTTTGGTATGACTTGACCTGTGATTGAACTCACGTCTTCTGGACCATTGGCGAACACTCTAACCATCATGCCAATGTCTGGTTTTGCCAATTGTCCGGGAGACCAGAGTTCAATCCCAGGTCGAGACATACCAAAGACTTAAAAAAAATGGTACTTGATACCTTCTTGCTTAACACTCAGCATTATAAGGTACATATCAAGGGTAAAGTGGGAAAGGAGTAGCACTCTCCCCTACACCTCAGTGTAGTAGCTATTGAAAAGGGAGCCCTTGGGTCGCCCTCAACTACAGTTGCCAACTTTACTTATATATGGTTTAAACTAACTATTCCTATGTAATTATCATGATTTGTTTGTCTTGAGTTATTATGTTTCAAGTAACAAATAATAATCTTTTGTAAACAATTACAGATTCAAGTAACTATTCTTTATCCAAATAATTTTCTGTTATTTAGTTTCACTTATTCCTACTTAATATTCATTATTTATACACAGTTGTAGTTTCAAGTGACTATTCATTAATTTTTTTTTTGTTGGTACACAGTTACATGCTTTCAATTATTGTTAATACTAATACTTTCCAAACAGATTTATTTGATCCATAGATGGGACCCTAACTGGGACTATCACTTTAGGTTACAGTGGACCTGGGAGTAATGGCAAAAAAGAGCTGACTCTGCACTTAATAGGTTCAGTTTAATGTCATTATTTATTTTGACTAGTTGATTGATTTTAATCACATGTCAACATGTCTGGAGTTGTTTTATGCCTAGAGGTTAGGGAATTGTGTACATTGAACATTTATATTTACCTTTTTTGTCTAGTTTCTTAAGCTTTTTGCGCATGATTATATGATATCAAGTATTCCTATCTAATACAAATAATTTGCAAATAGATCTACTTGACCCATAGATGACCCTAACATATACTGCCCTTCCCAGTCTGAGTGAACCTGGGAGTAATGGCAATAAATGGATACTCCATGCTCCCTATATCTCTATAACTGGAGCCTCACTACCAGATACAGCTTGGTGTTATAATCAGGACACCTCTTCTTTTTGGCGGTGGGGGGATTACCCCTCTGCAGTGGGGGGGGATACAGTCAGCATATTCTAAGCCCTGCCAACAGGTTAAAAAAGACAACACCTAATTAATTTTATTTTCTAATTTTTCTTTTTCTTTTTTTTATTTCAGGGTTGATGAAAATCCACCCAGTATTTCAGATGTCATCCGTTTCAGCAGGTACTTTGCAGATGACATTCCACTGAATTGGGCTGTAGTGGACAATGGGGAAGTTTCTTTTTATATTTTCCAAGGTGTCAGTATTCCAGAGAAGCCATAGAAAAACTGGAATTTGAAAAATAGAATAAAAGATTTTATTTCATTAAAGTCATTGTATCAGTCACCAAAAGACTCTCTGTTCTGTTTTTTAACATTTGTCATCAGTTTTATGATTCTATAGATTCCTGGGGCGGGGGGGGGGAGTTTCATATGGTTGCAGCTGCATGACATCTGTAATGGTGTTGCAGTTTTAGTTGCAAGTTGGTTTTTATAAAATGGAGTTGCTAGCTCCATGCCCGTTGGTTTAGAGTTCAGAGTTTCTTCTTCTCCTAGACTGGTTGCCTTACCAAGGCTCCTAAATCTGTGAAGAAGAAATGATGGGTTTATACGTTTCCCAAAGGTATTTGCTCAATGTGAAATTCAATCAACCTAATCTGCAATTTGAACTGCTCGTCTCTTAACCCCCCCACCCCACGGCCTTCTCCATAATTACTTCCCATCACCGCCACCTCTTCCATATTTGCAACCTTCACTACCACCTTCATATTTATCCCCCTTCACCACCTCATCCCCCTTCCTTTTCCCTCTAACATATTTGCCACCAGGTATTCAGAAAAACAAAGCTGTTGAATGGGAAAAATTGACTCAAAATTCTTGATATTATTATCTGTGTTTTTTACTTGGATGATAATATAAAGAATTTTTTCAGTACTGTAGGATTTGCAATAACCCAAAATGATTTTACAAGGGCATTTTTTTAAATTGGAATTTTTTAACTCAAATGTATCTTAATTGACATTGTATTGATAAACTATCAACTTGTATGGATTTGGGAGGTGACATCAGTTAGTCTCAAAAAACAATTGATCTTTGTATGGAACATATTCATTTCTTTTCAGGGCAAAGGTCTGAACAAAATTTTTTGGAAGACAAGCAAGAAACCTTCCCCCTGTATGTGTGTGTATATATATATATATGATTAATAGTATAGTTTGCTATATTCATAAATAGTGTTCAATATAAGTGATTGAGAAAGTATATGTAATCCAAGTTAGGATAGCACAAATATAGTCAACAATGCTAGGTAACTGTCAGTTTCTTGCCTAGGTAACCATCAGACATTTATTTCCTCATCTTTGTTGTGTTTATCCCAAAATTTCATCCTCTCTAGCCTTCTGCCTTCTTTTTGCCTGGGTTTGGGGGTGTCCTTGTGGTGTAATGGTTAAAGCGATGGACTGCGGAATCGTAGTACATGAGTTCATACTCCAGTCGCGCTATTACGTTCACTTTCAGGTAAATACCCTTGGGAAAGGTATGAACCTCCTTATCCTCCCAGCTATGGGTTGAATAGTACTACTACTGTTCTTCTAGGAGAATGGCTTTGGCATTAAATAACCTACAAAGGTTGATATGCCATTAAACAAAGAAACCAAACCAAAACTGCTTGGGTTTCTCAGATGAGGTGTTCTTACTATTATACATTGATTCATTCTGACAAGTTTCCTCATCTTTGTTGTGTTTATCCCAATATTTCATCTTGCCTCTCAGAGGAGGTGTATATTAATCTAGACTCATTTCCTCATCTTCATATCAACATTTCATTCTCTATCCTTTTCTTGTTTTCTTACAAGCAAAGGAATATAAATATTAAGTTATTATAACAACTTAACTAAATATGCAGGAAAAAATCCACCATAGGACGTCTACAAAAGAAACACCATAAAATTTTTTTTTTAAATGATATTAAAAATAAAAATGCATGTCTTTTTTTTTTTAGAGAAAGATGTGAACTTAATTAATAAAGCTTTGAACAACACCATGTCTTTTTTTGATATTGCCCGAGTTGAAAGCTTTTAGACTTAGTGGAAAAGGTTTTGCCAGGAGTTCTTACTTTTCCTTAATCTTTACACATTCCTTTCTAAAAAAAAAGTAAAAAAGCTGAATAAGATTACTAATAGACTGTCACATTCAATAAAAGGTGTTTGTATCTATTTTTTGTTGGCTACTCTTTCTCTCTCTTGCCCAGTTGGCTGGGGCTGCAGAGGGGTAAGACCCCACCCCATGAGTGTCCAGGATATGACACTAAACAATCTGATGGTGAGGTTACAGTAATGCTGGAGCTTTGGAGAATGTGGAGTACTCCTTCATTGCCATCACTCCTAGTTCCACTCTGGCCTGGAGTGATAACACTTGCTAGGGTCCTGTCTATTGGGTCAAATAGAGCTGAATAGCATACTAATTTATGCTCAACTGAATTGTTTGAAATAGAACTGTTTTTGACTTTGAAACTGTACTGCTTGAAATAGAAATGTTTTTGACAATTAAATTGCGTACATATGCTAAAGTGAATTGTTTGAAATAGAACTGATTATTTGTATATAAACGGATTTGGCATTAAATAACCTACAAAGGTTGATATGCCATAAAACCCAAACCAACAACCATCTTTCTCTCTGTCTCTCTCTTTCTCCTGTCTCTCTTTATCCCTCTGTAAATTTGAGGTTCATTCAAAAAATTCTAAGCCTCACCAAAAATATGAGCACTAGTTGAATAGTTTTATTGTGGCAACACACTATCATTTCTTGTAAAACTAGAAAAACTAATTCAGATTTCTGTCTTAAATTCTGTGCTTGTGATACCCTTGGAAAAGTGAGAGCTATATGGTAAGTCTAAAATCTGGGTGGGGCTTAGAGCTTTTTGAGTGATGCTTAGTGTATATATATATATATATATGTGGTTAATTCAATAAGTTTCCAGACTTTTTTGTATAGGCATTTAAAATTGTCATTGACTCTTGAAAATTCAATATGTCATTGCTATATATCTTATGAGATGATTGACCAATTTTTATGATTTCAGGTTCAAAAGAGCAGCTACAGCAGGAATTGGAATACACCCTATTAAAGCCTGATTGTCATAGCTGGTGAATTTCAAAAATGCAATCTGGACATGAAGACACTTTAGAAGAATGATATGCAATAAAATTCTGTTTTAAACTTGGAAAAAATGCCAAAGAGACGTATGGAATGCTTCAGACTGCTTTTGGAGTATCTTGCATGAATTAAGCATCAGTTTTTGAGTGGCATAAGAGATTCAAGGAAGGCAGGGAGTCTGTGAGGGATGATGAGAGGTGTGGGAGGACTAAGGAATTCAATACACCAAAGTTAATTGGCCAAAAGGTTAGGGTTACTATGTTGAGGTTTTAAGGGAGTTTAGGAAGAGATTCAGTCGGAAGAGGCCAGCACTCTTCAAATTAGGTCAGTGGCATTTCCACCAGGACAATGCACCAGTTGACAACTCCATCCTTGTCATCGACTATTTGACCAAGATGGGCATCAAGACAGTTCCTCACCCTCCCTATAGTCCAGACCATGCTCCCTGTGACTTTTGGTTATTCCCTAAGCTCAGAGGCTGTCGTTATGAGACAATTGAGGAGATGAAAGAGGCTGTGAAAAAGGTCATTGACTCGCTCACACAAGAGGACTTCCATGGGTCCTTCCAAAAGTTGTTGGAGAGGTACAACAAGTGCATTGCAGCTGGAGAAGATTACTTCGAAGGTGACTAGAGTTTCATGTGTGTACTATCAATAAAAGTGCCCATATGAAAAAAGTCTGGAAACTTATTTAATGATCCTTGTGTGTGTGTGTATATATATATATATATATATATATATATATATATATATATACACCTATATATATATATATATATATATATATATGTATATATATATATATATATACCTACCTACCTACCTCTCTGTCTGTCTCAGTCTATTCATGATTTCTTTTCATCAGTTCACCACATACACACTCACTTTATATATATAATATATATATAAGCTACAGACAGTGACAACAGATACTTGATACCTTAATCATAAAAATACCCCCGAAAAAATACATTAAATAAAAGATGTTCTATTTTGAGAAATTCAAATCCATCTATCTATATGAGAAGAGAATTTTGGCTAATCTTTGAGAAGTTTGACAATCTGACATCTGATTGGCTAATTTCCCTGTGATGTCATTTTTACAAGATCACAAAACCAAGAGTTCCTTGAAGAGAAAAACAAGTGTATTAAAGTGCAGAAAGAAGATCAAAAGGGAGAAATGGAAAGAGAGAGAGAGAGAGAGAGAGAGAGAGAGATGTAGGGTCAGGTTTCATTGAGGATAGATTCGTAAAATATAGGATGGTGAAAGGACTGAAAGCCTCACAACTGATATCATTAACTCTTTGTCTTCTGTGTTTAATTCTAATCAGAGCCTTTGATCATGTGACACCAAAGGAAAAAGAAAAACCCTTCTATGTATGTGAAAGAGAAAGAAATTTCTTTTTTTTTTTTGCAATGACGCCATGTGAGAAATCTTTATTAAAAAGAACTTTTGGAGCATTCCTCTTAGCATAGATTCCCTCACAACTGTGAGACTGTGTATAGCAGAAGCCAGAGTAACAAAAGGCATATATATATATATATATATAGTCATCCACAGACAGACTGTTTCCTTCTATCAGAACTCTTCAGTGTGGCTAGACACGCTGGATGCTCGAAGCCGGGATCAAAACCCATCCAACTTTACGTTAGACTATGTTTCAGACCACTCGGCCACCAAACGGACCACGTTAGCTAAGGGAATTTTAAGGTATTTTTATTTTTAGAAACAGCAGCAGCAGCCTTTGTTTACATTTTTTTATACCCTATCGGCTACCTGAGTGCTCAATTCTTTCAAAGAGCTTTGCATTACGCTAGCGGCGGCCGGCAATTCCTTCGCCAGAGAGCTCAACCCCCATGGGGGAGCATATATTGTCATCCACAGATATATATATATATATATATATATATATAAAGTGTCTTTCAGGTGTCTGTACATACCTATATATCAATCTCTTTATTCATTCATCTCTATCTATCTATCTATCTTTTATATCTGAGTTTGTTCCTACCTATCTATATCAGTCTATTTAGGGGAGGGAGGAGTCTCCATGGTGTTGTTGCTAACATCCTGAACTGTGACATCATTCAAACTCCAGTGGCACTATTACATTCACTTGTGAACTGATACCTCTGGAAAAGGCTTGAACCCCCTTATCCCTCCAGCAATCGGCTTAATAGTACCACTACTGTTCTAGATGGATGGCTTTGGCATTTAAATAACCTATGAAGGTTGATAAAGCATTAAACCAAACCAAACCTGTCTATTAATTTCTTTCTGTCCATACACACTATATATATATATATATATATATATATATATATTTCTCAATTGTCTTTTGCTCTGGATTTGGATGGCTTTGGCATTTAAATAACCTATGAAGGTTGATAAGGCATTCATCATCATCATCATATCATGCTGGTAGCACGGATATCCCTGACCCTCTCTCGCCACTCCTCCCTATCGTTCATCGCCCTAGGCAGGTCTTCAGGACAACATCCCATATCCTCACATAGCTGCTGAATGTATGTTCGTGCTGGTCGTCCTGCTTTTGCACGGCCATGTGTGGGGTCCATAAGAGTACATCTCTTATGAGTTCGTCCCTGCTTCTCCAGCAGTATCCTGCATGTCTGGTTCGTCTAACTTGAATAGTTTTCGTGATAGGGGGCAGGTGGCCGTACAGTTGGTGTCTTCTGGGGTGTTGCCGCCAGGACTTACCAAACTAAACAAGTCTATTAGTTTCTTTCTGTCTACACACTCACACACAAATATATTTCTCAGTTAATTGTTTTTGGCTCAGGATTTGGAAAGCTGATTTTTCATGGCATGTCGTAGGCCCCCACCTCATTTGGAACACTGACACTGCACAAATCTTCCTCGCTTCATTTCCCTCAATTTACCATAGGTTGGTCTTTGTAAATCTTTACGTCAAAAAATCCTTTATTTTGATTGGCCATCACGTTAAGTCTTGTGTAGCTCTTTATCGTTCTGCATAAAGCAATTTGCTTTTCTTTATTTTCTAATTGGATTTCACAGCTTCCAGTCAGCCCAGCACTCCTTTTTCTGTTCTCCCATTAATAAGAAAAATCATGCACCAATTCAAAATGGTTTCAACTCAACCAGGATTGGTTTTGCCTGTCTTCTTTGCTAGTTTTGCATTTTATTTTCAGCAAGTTTACAAAAATATAATCAGAAATTTGCCGACAAAATTTACCTTATGAGAGACAACAATCATGCAAACACACAAAATAAAGCATCTGTCTTTGTCTCTTGCATGCTCTCTCTCTCTCTCTCTCTCCATATATATATATATATATATATACTCCAAACAATTATTTCCATTGTCCTAGTGTGTAGAGTATTTGCCAATGACCTAGGAGACCAGTGTTCAATCCCTGCTCAAGTCATACCAAAGGCTAAAAAAATGGTACTTGAAACCTCCTTAACACTCAGGATTATAAGGTACCTATCAAGGGTAAAGTGGAGCAATCCAGTGAAAGGAGTAGCACTCTCCCTTACACCTTGGTGTAGTAGCTAAGAAAAAGGGTGTCTTCGGGTTGCCCTTGACTATGGTTGCCAACTTTACTTCTGTCTATCAAACTAGATATCTTGGTGTATATATTTCTGTCAGGTTCAATCTCTGTCTCTTTCCTTATATATATATATATATATATCCGTTACTTATATATATATATATATATATATATATACATTCCAGAATATTATTTCCATCTATTTTTTCCTCTATATTTATAAAACAGTTTATTTTATTTGTTTAATGGCTTATCAACCTTCCTGGGCTATTTTATAACAAAGCCAGCCTGATAGAACAGCAATGATACTATTTAACCCATATCTGGGAGGATAAGGGGATTCATACCTTTCCCAAGGGCATTGGTTTGAAAGTGAATAGAGTTCAAATTTGCTTACTTCAAGGTTGTAGTCCAGCACTTTTGCTTTACATCGCAGGGACTTCCTAACTTATTTAGATATCTTGACCTATCTATCTCAGGGTGCCTCGTGTTGTTTAATGGTTACCTAACTAGACCAACAGACTATCATCAGTGAGTTCAAGTCTCACTAGGCATCCTATACTGCCGGGCTTGTGCCCCAACTTAGTAAATAACTATATGCGTGTATATATATATATATATATACACATGTATATTTGCACATAAATACTTATGTTGGTTGGTTGGTTGTGTTTTACAGAATATCAACCTTTGTAGGTTATTTAATGTTAAATCCTGTTTATACAGACATATTGAATATATATAATTTGTAAAGAAATAACGTGTAATAATTTTTAAATGAACCAGAGCTCATTTGTTTTTACACAGTTAAAGGGCTGCAAGTATTGTTATGCAATATTAGTAATTCAATTTAACATCAATCATTTTTGTTTGCAGGCGTTTAGATGGTTTCAAGTAAATGATTGAATATTTCTATTTGACTCATAGATGGGACCTTAATGTCAGGTCAGAGTGAAATTGGGAGCTATGCTAATGAAGGAGTACCCCACATTCCCTGAGGCTCCATGACTAGAGTCTCACCATCTAATGCAGTCTATGTCATATCAAGGACACTTGCTGGGAAGGTCTTACCCCTGTGCAGAGATGCAGTTGGTGTATTCTACAGCCCCAGCCAAGTGGGCTAAAATATGTGCAAGCATATATATATATATATATATATATATATATATATAGTATTATTCGGTCCAGTTAAACTGGAGTTAGGAGTAATTCCATCAGGACAAAAAAACCATTCAACAGTGAACATTTAAATTTTCCTGGTAAAGAGCTCAAAGTAACTGACATTACAGAGCAATAATTTCTTTAAGAAAAAACAAAAACCGGTCACATAAGGATTATAAATTTATTTCCATCCTGTTATGGGTTTTGATATAAATCAAAAACACAAAAAAAAAATAACAGGACTTCTTGAGATCTTATGGATAAAATAATTCAGAATAGACACAGGAAATAAGTTTATAATCCTAATGTGACCAGTTTTTGTTTTTTCTTAAAGAAATATATATACATATATATCTCAATTCTCTAGTCGTATTGTGTCCTATATTTATAAAGTAAGAATGGTCACTATTGGTGATAGAGCATATGTAGATTTTAAGTTTGAGCAGTATAGACAGTCAACTGCATTTAATACCTTGCTAAATAAGTATATGTATATATATATATATATATGTACATGTGTGTGTATGTGTTGGAGGTAAGGTTTGGAATAAAATCTGACGGTATAATAAAAAAGAAATCGGTATTGAAAAGCAGATCTACATTTCTTTATCAGAATATCACCCACCATCAGAATGGCTATTATTCCATAAAAAAACAAAGTCTTAATATAACACTTTTTTTCCTTGGTTGTTAGAGATAAAAAAAAAAATGAATCCCAATAGTGAAACAGTCTGATTTTCCATATTGTGTTCATTTGGCTATTTATATGAGGGTCATTCAATATATAAGGAGAATATTACTTAAGGGGTTGGCAGTAGGAAGCACTGTTTATAGTAGCATCTTATCAAGGAAATCAAGAGTGATGGGTTCTTTCATATCCCAGAACCCTGTCAATATGATCTTCTTAGCTGAGTCTGGCACAAGACTATGAGGAAGTAGCTCTCAGTGTGGATAAAACTGACTGCAGCAAATATCTGAAAGATTAGTTTGTTAACCATGGCTCCTTAGCACAGTTGGCTGGGGTTGTAGAATACATCAACTACACTTCTGCGGAGAGGTAACACTCCCCGTCCCCGATGGATGTCCGGGATATGGCGGTAAACCATCTGATGGTGAGGCAGCAATCATGGAGCTCTGAAGAATATGGAGTGCCCTTTCATTGCTATTACTCCCAGATCTATTCTAACTCATAGTGGTAGTAGCTGTTAGGGTCCCATCTATGAGTCAAATAAAACTCTTAAATCATTTAACTGTGTGCAAACAAATGACTGATCTTAAATTGAATTGTGCTACATAGCAATACTTGAAACCATTTAATTGTGTACCAACAAATGTTTAATACTTAATAGAATTTTTCATGTTAGGAATGCTTCAAACCATTTAATTGTGTACCAACAAATGTTTAATATTAAATAGAATTATTCATGTTAGGAATGCTTCAAACCATTTAACTGTGTGCCAACAAATGAGCTCTGGCTTGTTTAAAATGTTGGCTACAAACTAATCATTTACAAATCATATATATTTAATATGTATAAACATGATTTGATATCAAACAACCTGCAAGGGTTCATATGCAGTGAAACCCAACCAACCATGGGGATATATTCTTAGCTGAGTCTGACACAAGTAGAACGGAGAGTGGATAAAACTCATTTCAGTCATAACCATCGTGATTTTCTCTTAGCCGAGTCTGGCACAAGGCCATAAATGATTGGTACTCAAGATAAAACTGATTGCAGCAAATACTTGAGAGATTAGTTTGTTAACCATTGTGCCATGGTGATGTGTTCTGAGTCTAGTTCTGGGCCCTAAGTGAATGGCATTTATAAACAATACTCACAGCACCAATGACTTGGGAGACTAGCTTGCTAACTATTGCTCCATGGTGATGAATCTTGGCTGAGTTTGACACAAGGCCATTAATGTGTAGCACTCAGCAAAGTTAAACTCACTACTGTAGTTATGTTACACGCTCTCATACTACACAGCACAGACACACGTTTGGGATACATACACAACCTAAAACACATACAACTCGGACCTTTCCTATAACTAAACACAAAAACCCAATTAATACAGGGTATCATACCTCATAAATTAAATCTGTCGTGTAAGAAAGCTATGTGCTGTATGGAAGCCTCTAACGAACATAATTAGCCCTAATATCAATAATTTAAAAAGAAAAAGAAACGGGAATTGTACCGAAGAAGACTAATTAGAAATTAATTTATAGGTCGGAAGTCCTGGTGGGCACCCAATGATTGTGGAAACTGTGTCGGCTTTTTCGAATGTTTCTGATCGTCAAAACCGTGCTGTTTTCGCCCCCAGTGTCGCTAGAAGGCGCTATTGCGTGAGGAAGAACCCTCTCCCTTGTCCGACCCCAACGAGTAAGCAGCGCCGTTTTGTTATTAGTTAGAAACAAGCCTGCAGGGATTTCTGACAAATCTAATCGTTTCATTTCAGGTCGATCGCACAAGGATGTGATGGTCGTATTATGATTATTACTTCAATTCTCCTTATTAATTTTTAATTTTTTTCGTTCGTAATGCTTTTTTTTTACAAAGTTGTTCATCCATACTTGCTGGGGGTTGGGTTGGAGAATTGACCTTCGAATTGAAGTCTTAACATAAAGAAACTTACTGAGTTGAACACGTGATGTAAAATTCTGTTCAAGAGTACCTACTGAGTTGGACCATTTAGTTTGACACAAGGTCATAGAACTGGAATTATTTAACTGCATTTTGCTGTGTGGAATATCCAAGGGGCTTCACAAAACGAGAAAATGCCCCTCCCCTAAGAAGACAAAACAAAGTTCTTTACTTCAAATAGTGATTCTTAGAAATTTGTGAAATATCCGGCGAGACATTGGTTTCGTTTATTTGTTTGAAGACATATCAACTCCTAATGGGTTATTCAATGTCGAAATCATTTCTAAATGATTGTAATCATTACTATATATTATAATGTCCCATGGCATTCTTTTAATTGCAATTTTAAAAAATGTATCTTTAATCATTTGCCCTCAGTTATATGGTTTTAAGTATTCCTACCTAATACTGATAATGCCTAAACAAATCTATTTGACTCCTAAATGAGACCCTAACAGGTATTGACTCAGAGGAGACCTGTAATAAATCGCAATGAAAGGGTTTTCCATCTTTCTTAAAGCTCCAGAACTAGAGCCTCACTATCCGATGCAATTTAAAAGAAATTCGTCTGTTTATTCATCATATTTTCTAGCATTTGCCTAGCTCCGTCGGCGAGGCATAAAATACGGAGACTGCAATAGCGTATCCCCCCTCCCCAAAAAAGGGGTGTCCTAGGTATGTCACTAATTTCCTGACTTGGATATCATCTCCAGTACAGTGCATGTGAAGTGTCGTTTTTTATTGCTGGTATCATGTAACCTAATACAACCTGTCGCATGTTTCTTGGAGGGAGGCGGACACTGTCAAGTAATCCTTGCCTTTGCTCTGAGAGATGCCAGGAAGAGAAATAGTCGACATGACATTTCGACAACCTACAAGGGTATGGAAGGGGAGATGGACTTTGCCAAGTTACAACCTCACCCCAACCCTCACCCCAACATATACGGTATAACACCCTGACGCGCTTGTAGATTATAGAGAGCATTCATTTACTCCCAACACACATATTGAGGAGCATTATTGTGTAGTCGGTACCATCCTCACTGGATGCTCCACACCTGTGGCCTTGTGCTAGATTTAGTTAAGCTAAGTAAATACTTCTAGATGTTTTATCTGATATCAAGTATTAATCCTTTATTATGTAGCGATTTCAATCCTCAATGGGTGCCTCACACTTATGGCTTTCTACTGGTAAACGAAGCTATGTTTATTGAGTACATGCTTATGTAAGTCTAGAGGAGCGTCTTGTCGTCGAATAATGGTTTATAAGGTCAGGTCATTATGACTGTATCGCGAGTTTGCATCTCACTGAGAGTTTTAGACTTGTGACTTCCTATCCGGGTTAGATACGCTTAAAAAATTACCTGTCGTACATACTAGTGTATAGATCGAATTTTAGAGACATAATTTTAAGGTGAAAATTAGCGTTTGTGACCATAAAAAAAGTGTCGACGTATACACGAGTATATACCGGTATTTCCGATCTAAAGGGAAGAAATAGGAGCAATTCTTGGCTTTAAAAATGAAGCCCATGAATCAATTACTTCGTGACCATAAATAAAGGGTTGACGTATTCATGAGTATACACGGTATTTCCGATCGAAAGAGAAGCCCATGAATCGATAATTTCGTGATCATAAATAAAGGGTCAATCTGTACACGAGATCGATGTGTACACGATTAACCTAACGTTTTTCTCAAATCACACACACACACACACACATATATATATATATATATAACCTAGGAGGAGCCCGTAGTGTAATGTTCACCGTTGTAGCAAATGGTCCGGGCGACCTGAGTTCAAATTCTGAACAAGGCTGTTTGTATTTCACATTGTGCTATCTTGGGAAAGGTATCAATCCAACTATTCTTCCTTCTTAGGCTTAAATAGTAGGGCAGGCTTGGCTCTTGGTATGCCAACTAGTCTAAGAGAAGAAAAATTGACCTTGTGTCGCATCCTGATATATTTATATATCATCCGTATTAAATCCATACGGAAACTTAAAGTTTCACGCTCTATGAAGATTATGAGATCTGATGATTTCTATACTGCTTGAAATTTTTAGTCATAATGTCAGTCTTTTTTATTTAGTATTTAATACATTTTTACTTGTAGCTCTTGCTTGTTTTAAAAGCACTCATTTGTTGACAGTAATTTCACACACACACACACACACACACACATCTAATGACGATCACTAAGTTCGTACCTTAACACGTAATCGTTAGGTAATTTTGTTCTGAAATTTTCACTGTATAATATATTTTATAAATATTCACCACTGAATTAAGTGTGCAGAGACAAGAAAGGAGATCGTGTTTAAAAATAAATATTTACTGTGTGAAATAAATGTTTGTTTTTTTTTATCATTCGGCTAAAGTTTATTGATTTACACACACACACACACACACACACATATATATATATGTATATATAATTTCACAGATAAGCGCGTACATAGACAGACCAACACGCATTCAATGTTTAATGACCCTGCATATACAGTCAATCCCACCCCACAACCAATTACAACATGAAGTCTGCCATTTCCGCTGACCCCCCCACTCCAAGTCTCATTTTTATTTCTTCTGCAACCCCCCCCCACGCCCGGAAGGCCTCTGGTCACCGTTCATTCATTAACCCCGACCCAGGGGCTTTTTCAACAACAAATAGAAAGCCAGTACTCTTCTATTAAATTAATCAGGGTCCGTCTTTCGGAGCCATCTTGAGCCACACCCAAACCACATATACCTACCCCTCACTCCCGGAAATGAAACAAGGAATGTATGAATAATTAATTAGCATTCTTCTTCTTCTTCTTGTGAATTTTCACCCCAACTCTAACTGATTGCTTTTCAATGGAGTTTGAGTGACAGCAAGTTTCTTCAAATCTCCAGGACTCCCCTAAGTATCCTAGTGCTGTGGTTTGGATGGTTTCATTTCTTCCTCTTATCTCAACTTCGTCCAGTCTCTTTTTCAGGTTCTTGGAGACTATTAAAGGGGCTCCAAGTACGATTGGTATCACCGTCACCAACAAGTTCTACAACGTTATCAACTCTCTAGCGAGGTGTACGTATTTGATCAGACCATCGTCTTTCTTCAGTTTAGCACATAGATCCATTATATAACTGGTTCTTTTTCTCCTATCAATTAAATAAGTTTGGCCATCTGTTCGGGATTAGGTGATCGTTTGCATCTCAAAATATTCAGTTTGGTCGTCTGGTCGGAATTAGGTGATTGTATCTCAAAATATTTGGTTTGGTCGGGATTAGGTGAGCCTCTTGAATCTTAAAATATTAAGGCTGATCTTCTGGTCGAGATTAGGGGATGTGTTTTTATCTCAAAATATTACATCTGGTGGTCCTGTTGGGGTTTGATGATCTGTTTGTATCTCTAAATATCAGATTTGGTCGTTTGGTCGGGATTAGGTAATCCATTTGTATCTCGAAATATTAGGCATGGTTGTCTGGTATGGATTAGATGATCTGCTTGTATATTACAATATTATGTCTGCTCGTGTGGTCGGGATTAGGTTATCAGTTTGTATCTTAAAGTATGTCTTCTGGTCAGGATTTGGTGATTTCTTTGTATCTCAAAATATTAGGTTTGGTCTTCCTATCAGGATTAGGTGATTCGTTTGTGTCTTAGAATATTAGGTATGATTGTCTAGTCGGGATTAGCTGGTCCATTTTTATTTCAAAATTTTAGTTTTGGTCGTCTGGTCGGGATGAGGTGTCCGTTTCTATCTTAAAATATTAGTTCTGGTCCTTTGGTTGGGATTAGGAATTCTGTTTGTATCTCAATGTATTAGGTCTGGTCGTCCAGTCGGGATTTGCTGATCTATTTTTATTGCAAAATTTTAGGTGTGGTCGTTTTGTTGGGATTTGGTGATCCACTTGTATCACAAAATATTAGGTTTGGTCGGGATTAAGTGATCCGTTTGTATCTCAAGATATTTGGTGTGTTCTTCTGGTCGGGATTAGGTGATCTGTTAATATCTCAAAAAATTAGTTTTGGTTGTCCTTTAAGGATTAGGTGATCCGTTGGTATCTCAATATATTAGGACTGGTCGTCTGGTCGCCATTAGGTGATCCATTTGTGTCTCAAAATATTAGCTTTGGACGTCCTGTGGGGATCAGGTGACCGTTCATAGTTTAAGATATTAGGTCTGGTCGTCTAGTTGGGATTAGGTGATCTGTTTGTTTCTCAAAGTTCCTTAATTTTTATACGTCTCCTTCTGTGGTACAGATTCTGGTTTGTAACCATTTGTTTGGACGATGAAATTTCAATTTCTTGCACATTTCCCAATGGATCACCTTCCCCATCCAATCATACCTAGTCTTGATTTTTTGTGCTAGTTTACTGTATTAATTTATGCTGTATTCATTTATGCATCTCATAATAATAATAATTATTATTATTATGATTATTATTATTATTTAGTAGTTGGATTTGTAGTTGTTGTTCTTTTTGTCGTAGTAGTGTGGGGATTAATAAAAATAAAATAATAGAATAGAATAAATTCAAAACTTGTGGCCGTTCCCAGAAGCCCCTGACAGTAATCGAAATTCGCGCATACCTGAAAAACAGACTTACTGACACTAAAGAGAAACCCGTTCTCACTTCAACCGTACCGCTGGGACTGAAAGGACCTCTTTTCTCTCGGCTGCTGGCAGAATAAACACACGTGTGCGCTAAGCCTTGGGATAAGTGACAGGTTGTGTCTACTGCTGGTAAGCCACCCCTAAAAGCATACCACACTGAACAACACCAACCGAATATAACCACAGACTTTAAACTCATCAAATGACTCTAGCATGTTTTACCACTTTGTGTGGGAAACGTGACCATTTCTACTGGTTCAGGAAAATTCTCCTCGCTACAGAATAGTCATTGAAAACCCTAAAATAAAGTTTTAATTAAAAGATGTCTTCGTCTCTTTCCTTCCTTCCTTAAATTATTTTGCAGCCCTCCTTAGAAAGAAAAAGCCAACAAGCTAAATTGGGTTAGAAGAAGAACAAAGGAGTCAGATACGTTAAACCCAAATTTAACGACCAACGATTCCTACCAATCAACGAAACAAATAACCAAACCTTTTTCTACGCCCCATTATGGTGACCTTCCGAATGTGAAATGAACAACTACCACGTGATACATGACCAAAGCTTCACAGCCCCATCGTAGTAATATCAATGTTATTAGTAATAAAACAGTTTTGGACTCGTCATAACTAGATGGTCCGTGAACCCATACAGTTCCTGTTCAGTCCATGATAATATCCACGTTCCTGTGTAGGAAGAAGTAAAAGATACTAATTAAACAAACAAGACCAAACTAAAAATTTACCATGTGTCGCATCCTGCTCGTAGAAGAGGGGTTAGGTAAATACACATACATATTGACTAAGACTATGTTCCCGCTCGTGAAAGTGCAGAAAGTCTTCCACTGACATTGCCTTCAGTTGGTTTGGCACAACTTGCTGCATCTTTTGCATCTTCGACTACGGAGCAAGGTTTTGATTACTAGGAAAATGAAATAGTCAAAAAGGTTAACATTGGAGTTGGAGAACTGTTTTGTCACAAGATTTTTTTTTGTTCCCCCCAAAAAACTTGTTCACAGCGAGATTTTAAGAAAATAACGAGGATGATTTATTTTATTTTTCTGGTTGACAACCCTGACTCGCAGCAACAGATCAATGTTAATTCACCACCGATTATTCTCACTGTTAAAAGTCAATCAGATCTGATGAAAGTCTTTTTCTCGCCTTTCTCTCAGTTTGTGATGTGACTCATTCATTCAAAAATACCGTGTATCATCTAAAAACCTGTGCTGGAGGTTAAAAAAAACATTTTGAAAATAATCAAATAAAACTTGATTTCCACCAGCCTGTTTTAATATTTTAAATGTTTTTGTCGAATTGTTCTGAAGTTTGACAGGCAAACATAAATGAATTATGAGGCTGGGTCTCTCTCGCTCTTTCTCTCTCTTCTTCCCCTTTTCTCTCTCTCTCTCTCTCTCTCTCTCTTCGTCCCCTTTTCTCTCTCTTCTTCCCCTTTCTCTCTCTCTCTTCTTCCCCTTTCTCTCTTCCCCTTTCTCTCTCTTTCATTCTCTTTTTCTATGTATATATATATTGTTAGTCCTATAAGAGAAAAATAAATATATTAAAATGAAGAGAAGTCCACAAAGGAATTTTAATGTGGCACTTAAGGGTTTTCTTTCCTATATTCCTTCTCTTCTCATGTGTTTCGAGCTTTGTTGTCTTCTTCAGGAGACTAGAAGTGTGATTCTTTTTCTATTTCGACCCATTTGTTTTTCATTTGTCTTGTAAATTCTCTATTTTCGTGGAATAATACTTTGAGTTATCTATCCACACATTTTTATGTCTTTAGTGGGTCTACTTTTCTAATCACCCTATTTCTTTTATATTTGCACCAAATTTTACACACAGCTGACAACTTTGGATTGCCTTCTTGAATGAGTTTTAGGAAACTTTCGATTATTTCAACTGACAGTTCTTTAGTTAGAGCCATGTTTCCTTTCAATTAATTATACCCAACCGTTTGTTGAGTTTTGTAAGAACTGTCCTTTAACTGTACACTCATTTGCATATGTAGGTTTCTGCGGGTATTTGTTCTAGAAATACAAATTAAAAGATCGTTCCATCATTTTTCCTCAGCGTTGGCTTATGTCATATTTTATTCTGCCTGGCTTTGAAAAAATATATCATTAACGATTGATTGAAGTTGTTTCTTAAGAGTTTTTTTGCTCACAGTTATATGATATCAAGTATTCCTATCTAATACAAATAATTTGTAAAAGGATTTAGTTAACCCATAGATGGGAGTATTACAGGTACTATCACCCCAGGTTATAGTGGAGCTGGGAGTAATGGCAACAACTAGGATACTCCACATTCCCTATTGATTGGGAACACAAGTCTCAGCATCAGATGTAGTTTATTGTCACTCTCAGGACAATCTTTGGAGGGAATCTCAACTCTTAGAAAGGGATCTTAATCCTCCGAAGGGAATATAGATAGCCTATTCTAAGTCCCATCGATTGGACCATCATTAATTCAAATAATTCCATTAGTTTGTTTAAGGTATATTTTATGAAGCCTGAATGTTCAACAGTTAAAGGAAAAATATTTTGCGTCTTATTTGTTATAAGGTTATTTACTGCTAAATAAAAAAAAACTTAAGTTAATATTCACTAACTGTGCTAATTCCATAATTTATATCTGGGTTAGTATAATTTTATTTTATTTTCATGAAACACTCAACGAAACACACTTGTAAAATCCAAATCATTCAGCTGAATAGGAATCCAGAGAGGCAAACAAGAAACTGAATATTTTCATTTGTGTTCAAGATAAACATTATATCAGGTGATTTTGAATCAAGGTTGAGGTTGTCTTTTACTAAATTCAGCTTAGTTAAACACATGGCCAGATGTATGGGACACACTAGTAATTCTGTTCATATCTATCTATCTATCTATCTATGTCATTCTTTTCATATCAATCAATCTATTTTATTTGCATCTACCAAAGATTGGAAAGAATTTTGATTCCACTGCCTAATCTGTTGTGGTAGTTCTCCAAGATTAATTTATCCGAGTACTCTCACGCTCACTCACTTCTCCTTCAGCGATCGTGACATACCAGTGAGACTTTGTCATAAAAAAATGACAATGAGAAAGAGTACAGAGAGATAAGGATCGATTTCTTGCCTGCGGAAGTATTAATCAAGAATAAATATTAACACCTTCAGTTTTAAAGCTCATGCCTCATTGTGCCTTCTACCCGAGTTTTTTTTAATCATCTGCCTGCTATAGAAAAAAAAGGTTTTTCAAAAAGTTTTCCCTCTAAGCATGTTCTTGGCATTTGATTAATTATTCAAACTCTCGTTTGTGTGATTGAAATGACTGTTTATAAATAATGACATCTCGTTGTCATCGCTCCGTCGACAGGGATATATATATATATATATATATATGACTAAAAAAATGTTTAGACATTTTGACTGGGAGTCCAAACTTCCTTCGTAAACAGAAGGAAATAGATACAGCGTTGCTAGTTGACTCCGTTCTGTCTTTGGACGACTTTTGTACACTAAAACTATCAACACGGTTGCGGCGTTGTCTTAGAATTGATAAATACAGAAAAGATCTGATCTTAGATACGGAGGCTTTCAAATCAACGTCTGTCCCTAATCTAGTTACTCAGGAATTAATCTTATATTTGATTGGATAAACTTTCATTGATGATAAGAGGCAGATGTTACGATTGGTTAATCCCTTTAGTATAATTTAGAGCGCTCACTTTAAAAATGACCATTTTAAAATTTTAGGATTTAAACCAGTTCAACTCTAAATGAACCGAGTACTTTCTGCTCACTTTTTGTATACAATTTGTTGTTATTTTATATATATATATATATATATATATATATACGAATATGGGCTGAAAAGTCCATATGATAAAGTCATGTCTCTTGTTCATGACTTTTTGGACTAATGTGATCCAAGCGTACTGCAACACTGATTGAAGAAGTGTGTCGACCGTAAAGGAAAACAAGTTGTAAAATAAACCTTATTTGGTCAAATTCCATGAGAGTATCTTAATCACACAATGAATTTTTCATCCGACTCTCGTACTTACAAAATTTCGCACTTTTTTCCGTTTAAAACGAATCAAAAAATAATTGAAGTTAATGTTCAAGGTTAAATTTTAGTTTTATTTGAAAGATAGTAACATCATAATTATTTGTGATAAAAGCAAAACAATATTACATATCTAATTAATTTTGATAGATTTTAAAAATTTAAATTCGGGAAAAGTTGAACATTTACTCAGCTAGAGGTAAATTAAAAAATGTTATTAAAATTTTAGAATACTTTAAGAAAGATTTTTTCATTGAAATCATTAACTTGAAACATTATTAAATTTATTAATGTAAAAATATTACACGTTGATAACAATATAACTTTTTATGATATCTAAATCCAAGTAGTCAGTCAAAATTAATGACAAAATATATTCTGCGTCATTTCACAATTAAGGAACACATTTAGTTTCCCGCTAGAAATTATTAATACGGAAGTCCGATCACACACACACACACACACACACACACACACACACACACACACACACACACACACACACACACACTCTTTTAAGTATAGAAAATGATATCTGTAATAGTTTATTTTTAATATTTAATCTTCAAAAACGAAAAAAAGCCTTTAAACATAGTTTTTGAATTTATGCTTAAGAAATTTAAATGAAATAATAATCTTTAATTTGCTTTGAAAATAATGAAATGATAATTCGTTTTAATTGTCTTTTTAATATTCAATGTTTTACCTGATGATAATCTACATATCCTGCTACTGTTCTTCTAGGAGAATGGCTTTGGCATTAAATAACCTACAAAGGTTGATATGCCATTAAAACAAAGAAACCAAACCTACATATCCTTCATTACCCCTAAAATATTGATTTTTTAAAATCCTACATTCACTTTTTTATTTACATTTTTTCGTATATTTCTTATAAATTTTCAGAGAATGAATGAATTATTTACTTAAATTGTAAAAGTTTTATGTATCATAAGATGTTCGTAGTTAAAAAAAAAAGATTATTTATTAGTTTATAAGATATAATTAAGAAGATATTAAACTGATTAGAATTAAAAATGAATATTTGAAAAGAAATAATTTAACTTCTTTTAAATCTTTGGTATCTTTCTTTAAAAGAAGAAACTAAAATACAAATAATCTCTCAAAATACGACATTAGGGAAATGTAAATAAAACTTAAAGTTTCGGCCTACTAAAAGTAACAAATTTCAGTCCAAAGGACAAAACAGAAAATTGATAAACAAACGAGTGTTACTGTAGGTTTCCATACTTTTATTCGTTTAACAGTTTGTTTTTATATCTAAAAATAAACAAGAATATATATATATATATATATATATATATATATATATATATATATATAAAATTATAAAGCTTATTTTTTCCACATGTAAAAATATTTATTTAATAACATATTTAGATTTAGTCTGAGATTTGAGAAAAGTTGGTCAAAATCTAATGCAAATCTAAGACCCAGTCTTTTTAAGCGGAGCAAATATCGACACGGAATTATTTTCCTAGTGATCTAAAAGAAAATTATATTTTCAATTCAATCATAATCAAAAGCTCACAAAATATAATTTGAAAAAAATTGATATTTATATTTGAGGTACTATTTTCACCCGGCACCTCTTATCTTTTTTTCTTTGTTTCATAAATGCCTTCTGATTTTTGTCTTTTTATGATATACAGAAATTATCTATCATATCCTATATCCCTGCAGATTTAATAGCACCACAAATATGCATTATAAAATTCATTCATTAATGAATAAAAACTGAATATTTCGTTAAAATCGGACAATTTCCTGATTTTTTGTGATTTTTTCAATCAGGAGTAATTATTTGTTACAGATCGAAAGGTCCATTGCGGCCTTATCATTAGTTTCTAAATATATATATACGAGAGTAAGTCAAGAGTTTTGTAATATTTTAGTGGCGAGAAGCACAATTTGGTTGCTCTGGATGCTTTTACTGAACTCGTGAAGGTAAAAAACCACATTGGACTATAAAATACCGTGCTCGCCTGATACTCTCCGAGCGCGACTTGAAGGATTTTCTTCTATGGCTTGGAGCACGGCCTCGGAAAAAATGGCTTTAGGCCTACTTTACATTTCCTGATCATAAAGGTTCTTGCAACCGAAACGAAATTTCTTCGACCATCTGATTACAATATTGTAATCAACTGTGCTTTCAATTTTTTGTTGTTGCTTCCGGAGTGTTATGGTCCAATTCGAATTCATAAAGCATAAATTTCCGAATTAGACTCTACCCTGGACGTTCATCTGTGAGGCTTTCAAATCACACATGTTGTAAAGCAATGCACAACGTAACAACACGCCTATTTACACGACATTACCAACCCCAGTGGGTACCTACCACAACTGCTTCGGTCACGTGATATATGTGCCACAAACTTGCATATATTAAACATGACACACCCAACTACTTTCAACATTCAATTTGAAAATAATCATTTCAAAATTATAGGTTTTAAACCTGCTTTGCTTTAATCAACACTTTTAATTCTTTTCTCGAAACAATTTCTTGCTATATACAGCCTTGGCCAAAATTATGGAGAACCAATGAAAAATCGAAATTATGATTCAAACATATATTTAAAGGTTAAGAATAGTGAAGTAAACATTAATAACAACAATCAATATTTCGTATGTCCTCCTTTTGCCTTCATAACAGCTTTTATTTGTTTTTGCATATTATTGACTAAGTTGTTGTAGGTGGTAGGATCTACTTTCTGCCCCTCTTCATGAAGTTTGGCCTCTAATTCTTTTTTGATGAACTTTTGTGCATTCTCTCTCTTTTCCCTAAATGGGACTACAAAGTTTCAATGGGATTTAGGTCTGGGGATTGAGGGGGCCACTTCATCACTGTAATCCCTTTTTTCTCAAACCGACCTATTGAAACTTTTGACGTATGGCATGGAGCATTGTCTTGTATAATTACATCACTTGGAATGATATCATTAAATATTTTAGTCAAAGAGCCTCGGTAAACCTGGTCCAGCATGTTAGAATGAATTGTAGAGTTCATTCTGCCCTCACATGTGTACAACATTCCTGTGCCTGAAGAAGCCATGCAGCCCCAAACCATTACGCTTCCCCCTCCAAATTTTACAGTTGGAACTACACAATCAGGATGAAATGCCTCTCCTTCCCTACGGCGAACATAAACCGCTCCAGGGGTGCCAAAAATCTTATGAAAAAAAAAAAGAATTTGTTACAATTTTTGAATAAATGTTATGGATGTGTATTTACATAAAATTTCAATTATTACATCCAAAGTTTCGGAAATAGAAGCTGTTAACTTACCTCAAAGTTACTTTCGTCAGACCAAACAATTTTGCCCCAATCATCAGGTGTCCAATTTTCATGGTTTTTTGCAAATTCCTGTCGTTTTTTCTTGTTGGCCTGAGACAAGTATGGCTTCTTCCTAACTTTGTATCCTTTTAATCCCACTTCTAATAACCTTCTTCTCACTCTCCGAGCTGATATGTTTTTGTTTGTACCCTCCCTAAGTTCAGCAGCAAGCTCTGAAGAAGTTTTCCTCTTATCTGCAAGGGATACTCTTTTCAAAGATCTGTCTTCCCTGGTGGTTGTAGACTTTTTACGGCCTTGTCCTTTTCTGTTTTTGAAAGACTTTGTTTCCTTGTACCTTTTAATCGTTGTTTGAACCCCCTTCCTTGAACATTCCATTTTCTTGGCAATTTCTACCTGAGAATATCCTTCACCAGATAAAGCAACAATTTGTGCCCTTTTAATCTCTGAAAGCTGCTTCTTTGGAGGCATTTTCAATTAAATATACTATTATAGCACAAGTGGGAATCAAATATTACCCGAAAATTACGAAACAACCTTTAATATGACAATAAATCATTTTGAAGATTGGAATGAATTTAGTACGAAACTCAGCTAAAGTTCTTGAGAGAGGCTTCAAAGCCAAAAGAAAATACAACAATCTACTTTTAAATATTTTACATTTGCTCTCAATTGTTCACTGTACGATTCTTAACCTTTAAATTCGTAGGTTTAAACTATTATCTCAATTTTTTATAGGTGCTTCATAATTTTGGCCATGGCTATATATATATATATATATATACACATATATAAAAATCCACACATTTTTCAATTACGCGAGTTTCTTGAATATCCTCAAGTGGGTAGCAAAGTGGCATAAATAAGTAATTATAGAAGGAGACTTAGTATGAAAAAATACGACAGTTAGAGATGTTTAGATAAGTTTGGAATATAAGCGAAAAGGTGGGTGAAGACTCGAAACTTATAAGTTGATACTATGGTAAACCAGCCTCAAACTTTAAAAATCTCTGCCATACTATCGAAATGAAATTTTATGTTTTCCTGTATATATATATATATATATATATATATATATATATATATAAACCGGGGTTCAATCCCAAGTCGGTTCATACTAAAGGCTTAAAAAATGGTACTTGATATCTCCTTGATTAACAATCAGCATTATATGATACGTATCAAGAGTAAAGTGGAGCAATTGAGGGAAAGGAGTAGCCCCCTCCCCTACACCTCGGTGTTGTAGCGATTGAAAAAAGAGCCTTTGAGTCTATGGTCACCAACTTTACAAACTATTTATATTGAAGCTGAAAAATTTGATAAGAATATGAAGAACAGAGAAACTTTAATAGTAGCAATTTCTTCTTCCCCTTCTACTTGATGCCACCCAGTTACATACTTAGAAAATACACTGGGAGCAACAAATTTACAAAATCATAAGAAAACATGAATCACTTTATGTATATGGACGACATCAATCTATCTGTAAAAAATGATAAAGAATTGGAAACAATAAGAATATACAGTCAGAATATAAGAATGGAATTTAGCATAGAAAAATGTGCCATGCTCATAATGAGAAGCGGAAAGACAAAACCTAGAAGGAATAAAACTGCCAAATCAAGAAAGAATTCGAACACTTGGAGAAAAAGAAAATTACAAGTACTTAGGAATATTGGAAACGGACATATCAAACAAGTGGAGATGAAAGGATAAATAAAAAAAAGTACTCCGAACAACCGAGAAAAAAATTCTAAACCAAGTTCTTCAGTAGAAATCTCATCAAAAAGATAAACATCTGGGCAGTCCCTCTTGTAACATAATTGGAACGATTCTTAAAATGAGCAAGGAAATATTTTAGACTAATGGACGAGAGGACAAGAAAGTTGATAACGATGCATAAGGCGTTGCATCCAAGTGAAGACTGTGTCAAGAAAAGGAGGAAGAGGACCCGCCAGCATTGAAGATAGTGTGGATGCATCAATACAAGGCCTCGAGGACTACTTTAAAAAGAGTTAAGAAAGACTATTTTCAGAAGCCAGTAACAACACCGACAACATATGAACAAACAAAACAGAAAACAATTTTATGGATATTTCAAGCGATAAACTGGCGAAATCTCATACGGGAAGATCTGGACATGGCTACAAAAAGAAAACCTTTAAATCCCTTCTAATTGCAGCACAAAACAACCCCATAAGGACCAATCATATTAAAACAAAAATCGATAATACATTACAAATACGTTACAGAATGGCAAATGTAGGTTATGTGGTGATAGAGACGAAACAATTCACATAAAAAGCGAATGTAGCAAACAAGCGTAAAAAGGGTATAAGACTAGACACGAGGGAGTATGAAAGGTGATCCACTGGGAACTGTGCAAGAAATTTAAATTTGAACATCCTACCAAATGGTATATGCACAAACCAGAATCCGTCCTGGAGAATTAGATGCATAAAATTCTCTGGGACTTTGAGATACAAGCGGGTCACCAAAACCCGGTAAAGAGAACAGACCTCGTGATAATAATAATAACAAAGAATTTGTCATCTTGTAGATTTTGCGATTCCGGCAGACCATAAAGCGAAAATAAAAGAAAGTGAAAAGAGAGACAAATACTTGGACTTAGCCAGAGAACTGAAAAAACAGGGGAATATAAAGGGTCAAAGTAATATCAATTGTTGTTGGTGTGTTTGGAATGGTTCCTAAGAGCCTAGAGAAAAGGACTGAAGGAATTGGAAATCAGTGGCAGAATCGAAACTATCAAGACGACACAGCATTACTGAGATCGGATAGAGTATTGAGGAGAGTCCTGGAGACCTGAGGAAACTTGCAGTCACTTAGACTCCAGTGAAAGACCATCAGCTAATGCTGGTGTGAAAAACTGGCAAAGAGTGATATAGTAATCGAATGACAAGTCAAAACTGAAATTTCATACTAATATTTATTGTACATTGCTTTACTTATAAAGTATTGAGTAGTTTTTACTTGTCACTCTATTATCATTATTATTACTATATATATATATATAAAGGAACGAAAGTGGCAAAACTAGAATATTATTTGTAGTTATCTAATTTCAGTTGTTCACAACCAATTTACACCATGGGTCTTCGTTAGGAGAAACTTTTTGCGAAGAAAAGCCTTTTTTAGAAATAGTTTTTAAACGTATGGAGAGGCAACAAAAACAATAGATGAAAAAGGAACAAAAGTTTAAAAATATTTGATGAATCAAAGTGCTCGTATGCCAGCCAGCAGAGCAGTATAAAAAGTAAGAACAATCCAAATTTCACCTTACAAGTAGTTGCATTTTTTTAATCGAAAGAGAAAACAATCTTCAGTAAGATCCTCTTTTTTTCAAGAATGATATTCATGAAAATAAAGTCGTTGGAAAATGTTTTACACATAATATGATATAATATAATATAATATAATATATATATATATATATATATATATACATATATATATATATATATGTGCGCGTGTATATGCATGTTTGTGTGTGTGTGTGTGTGTGTGTGTGTGTGTGAGAGAGAGAGAGAGAGAGAGAGAGAAAGAGATAGAGAGAGAGCGTTGAGTTTCGGATGAAATCTGTGTGAATAATAAAGAAAAAATATTATGATAGTTTTTGAGAATCAAGTTGACATATTCGTTAAGAGGTCTAGCGGCACCAGAATGTAAAGAAATTTATTAGCATAAAAATGATCTACATTAAAGGGGAGAAAAGTGTAATGAGTTATGTAGAACAGGTGATCAGGATATTTTTCTGATAATAAATGGACATCTAGGGTAACATCTCTCTCTCTTCTCTCTCTCTCTCTCTCTCTCTCTCTCTCTCTCTCTCTCTCTCACACTCTCTCTCTCTCTCTCTCACTTATATATATATATATATATATATATTACTTTTTTTTATTTTTCTAGTTTATGAATCTTTCTTTTTAATTTCCTTTCATCTTTCTTTTTTCCTTTTATTCTTAACAAATCTTTCTTTCTTTTGTTTCAAATTCTTTCTTTCTTTCTTTCTTTCTTTCTTTCCTTCCTTCCTTCCTTCTTTCTTTCTTTCTTTCTAATTAATTTTCCTTCCTTCCTTTTATTCTGAACGAATCTTTCTTTCTTTCCAGTTTTCTTTCTTTAGTTCTTAATGAATTTTCTCTCTCTCTCTCTCTCTCTCTCTCTTTCCGTCTTTCTTTCTTTCTTAAGAGATAAAACTTTTCTTTTTTCTTTCCTTTTCCTCCTTTGTATTGTTTTTTCATTTATTTTCTTTACATTTTTTTATTCATTTTTTACTTTTATTCTCCATCTTCGTCTCAATTTTCAATGATTTTAAAAACATTTTCTTCTAAAAATATTTGTTTGTTTCGTTCTAACAATTTTTTGGTCATTTTTCTTCATTTCACTCCCATTCTTATTAGTTTGTGTGTCGTTTCGCTCTATTCCCGTCCGAATTCCGAGAGACCCGGTACACCTTTCCATCCACAGGCCCAACCCCCACGACCTTGAATGTCTCCAACAGTATCCACCCCCCCAGCCAACATTAAGATATTCTAATGACTTCAGTAATGATCCTTTGTCGCCATTTCTTTCTGGTGGCAGACAAAAACGAACCACGTCCGACGCCGTCACCGTTAACCGTGACTAGTCAATAGGCAAGAGAAAAACCCTGACATATCTATCTATCTATCTATCTATCTACGATTCAGTCTTTTCATTATATATGTATCTATCTATTTATGTGTCAATCTGTTCATTCCTATCTATCTATCTTGATATGAATACTAGAAGGTCGAGATAGATAGATAGATAGATAGATAGATAGGAACGAACAGATTGACACATAAATAGATAGATACATATATAATGAAAAGACTGAATCATAGATAGATAGATAGATAGATAGATAGATTTGGTTTGGTTTGGTTTGATGGCATATCAACCATGATAAGTTATTTAATGCCAAATCCTGTTTATACATATATATTAGATATGATTTCTAAACACATTTTGTTAACAATTGTAAACGAGCCTGAGATCATTTTTTGCACAGTTAAATGATTTCACGTATTTCTATCTAATACGAAAAATTCTATTTACTCTTAATCATTTGTTAGCACATAGTTAAATGGTTTCAAGTATTGCTATGTAACAGTAACAATTTAATATTAGTCATTTATTTGCACACATTTAAGTAGATATACATGATATGTAAAAGATTAGTTTGTCGGTAATTTCATTTTTAAATGAGTTAGAACTAATTTGTTTGCACACAATTGTTTATACACAATTAAATGATTTCAATATAGCATATCAACATTTAAAAATGCACATATTTAAATGGTTCCAAGTATTGTTATGTATCACTAATAATTCAATTAAACATCAGTGATTTGTTTACACGCAGTTAAATGATCAAACAATTCAATTTCTACAAATTCAATTTCGTATAAGTCATTCGTTTGCACCGAGTTTAAATTTTAAACTGTTCTATTTGACCTATTTATAGGATCCGATCAGATGCTACTACTTCGAGCTAGAGTGGACCTGGGAGCAATGGCAATGAAGGCTACTCTGCATTCCCCAAAGCTCCAGTAATTTCATAGTTTAGTGTCATTTATAGGACATTCGTTGTGGTGGTCTCACCCCTCTGCAGAGATGCAGTCGGTATATTCTACAGGATCAACCGACCGGGCTAATTAATAGATATGAATAAAATGAAATTAGATAGATAGATAGATAGATAGATAGGAGTAATATAATCAAGAAACCATTAGGCGTAAATATAGTAAATAGTTTCTTCTATCATAGGTCCTTTCCAAGGGAATAATCAAAATGTACTTTTTTCCCTTTAAAATCTTAAGAAACATTTTTTTAAATATTTGAGATACTTTTTGCATAGTATGTTTTTTTTTTTTATATTTGTAATTCTATTGCCTTTTCAGATCTTTCACAAGGAATGCTTTGCCATTAATTAACCCACGATGTTTGTTTTACCATCAACCTCCAAAAAACCCAAGCCAAACGAAAACGTGAAAGAATAATTCAGACTAGAAAAAAATAAAGAAAGAAAAACTGTTGTAAAAAACTTAATTTTTTTTTAAATTGACACTGACTCGTTCAAAGTTAAGACATCTCGATAAGGGTCAAGATAGAATCACTTGATTTTTTAAGTTGCCCAGCTGCGTACATGTCTTCTTGAAAATATAAATATACGTGGTGCCTTCAATAAGTTTCCAGACTTTTTTTTGCACAGGCATTTAGAATTGTCGTAGACTCTTGAAAATTCAGTATGTTATTGCTATACATCTTATGAGATGACTGACCAATTCTTATGATTTCAAGTTTAAATGAACAGCTACTGCAGGAATTGGAATACGCCCTACTAAAGCCTGATTGTCACAGCTGGTGAATTTCAAAAATCCAATCTGGACGTGAGGACACTTTAGAAGAACGATATGCAATAAAATTCTGTTTTAAACTTGGAACAAAATGCCACAGAAAAGTATGGAATGCTTCAGACTGCCTTTGGAGCATCTTGCATGAATCGAGCATAAGTTTTTGAGTGGCATAAGACATTCAAGGAAGGCAGGGAGTCTGGAGGATGATGAGAGGTGTGGCAGGAGTAAGAAAGTCAATACCCCAGAGTTAATTGGCCAAAGGATTAGGGTTAGGGTTACTATGTTGAGGTTTTAAGGGAGTTCAGGAAGTGGTCCCTTGGGAAGAGGCCAGCACTCTTCAAATCAAGTCAGTGGCATTTCCTGCAGGACAATGCTCCAGTCGACAACTTCATCCTTGGCACAGACTATTTGACCAAGATGGGCATCAAAACAGTTCCTCAGCCTCCCTATAGTCGAGACCTTGCTCCCTGTGACTTTTGGTTATTCCCTAAGCTTAGAGGTTGTCGTTATGAGACAATTGAGGAGATGAAATAGGCTGTGACGAAGGTCATTGACACGCTCACACAAAAGGACTTCCATGGGTCCTTCCAGAAGTTGTTGGAACAGTATAACAAGTACATTGCAGCCGGAGGAGATTACTTCGAAGGAGACTAGAGTTTCATGTGTGTACTATCAATAATAAAAGTGGCCATACGAAAAAGTCAGGAAAATTATTTAATGATCTTCGTATATTAGTGAAGTTACCGTGACATAGTGGCAAACGTCCTGGACAGTGACATTGTAGTTGGCACGTTCGAACTCCAATCTCATTATTATATTCATTTAGGGAAAGTGTAAAGTCCCTTACCCCACCCCCACCCGCGCTTATTCCCACCAAGGGGTTCAATAGCACCACTGTAGTATTTCTATACGAATAGCTTTGACACAAACTCCCAAACAAAGAAAATGAAACCTTATATATATATATATATATATATATATATATATATATATATATATATATATATATTACAAAGAAAAAAATATAGTGCAGGGGAAATATTGTTCTCAGAAAAGTTAGTTTCACCCCTTTTGTCATGGAAATGGTATGATTGTTTGAGTGATTAATTTTAACGGTATGTCAACCCATCTTAGGTTATTTTATGCCTAGAGGTTGGGGAATCGCGTTCATTTTATGCTTAAATTTACACATTTAGAGTAGTTCTGTCACGGTTCCAACTTGGAAGAATATATATATATATATATATATGTGTGTGTGTGTGTGTGTGTGTGCATGTGAACCCGCACACGAGGAGCATTCAGTAAATAATGTTTTGAAAAAAAGCAAATTATTTTTTTTTAATTTCAATATTTTTTTCAATAAATTCTACATTATTTGGAATTGGTATGTAGCAAAAATTATTTTAATCTCACAAATATATTTGTTTTTCGGCTATTCAAAATGGCAGCAAATCAAACAGAGTGCTCCAGCCTTGAACAGAGATCTGTCATCAAACTTTTGGCAGCCGAGAAGTCCAAACTATATGAAATTTACAAAAGAATGTGTGATATCTTCAGAGAAGCATATTTTAGTCAAAAATGTTTACAAATCGGTTAAACATGGGGTTTTCGCAACAAATCGGAGTGGAAAAGACAGTCGATGGAATGAAAACACACTGACTCTCCGGTAAATAAAAAGTTTCAGTTGCAGCGATCAGTAAAGAAGGTCATGCTGATTATCTTCTAGCACTCGACATGTCCTATCACTATTGATTGGCTTGAAAAGGTGCAACTGTAAACAGTGCTTCCAATGGCCAAATCCTTAGGCAGTATTTCACCTTATTCATTCAATGACAATTATATTTAGTTATATTTCTTTGTTTAATGGCATATCAACCTTCCTAGGTTAATGCCAAAGCAATCCTTGTAAAAGAACATCAGTGATAATCTTTCATCCAAAGCTGAGATAAATAAGGGGTTCATATTTTTCTTATGGGTTTTAGTACGAAAATGAACGTAATAGCACAATTGGGGTTCGAACTTGTTTAATTCGAGGGCGTTGTCCTGCACTTAAACCATAACACCAACGTGACTTCTCCGCGAATTTCGGTGATTAAGTAGACTATTTATTGTCCTGATATTGTTATATCTAGTCGGTTAAATTAAGGAATTTCCTTTACAGGAAAATGTTGACTGGACTTATGAACACAGGCTGTAAAATATCAAGATAAGAGAGATGACTACATAAGACATGACTTCTGTTGGAAAGTCAAAATAACGAATTTCATAATCCGATTTGAAATGATGGATATTTTGTATTCTTTTTTAAACTGGTAGTTTGTGCCCACAAACAAAGCAATCCTGTGTACTGAGTTTTTGACGGACCCCTTCCTATATATATATATATATATGTATATAATGTAACCGTGTTGGTTGTTACTATCTTACTTCGTGGGTTTGTGGCAAACCAAATGCGATATAATTTGGAGAGTGCTCAATATCTGTGATAGAACTCTCATTTAATAATAATAAGTAAATATATATTAGTTTATATATATATTTAATAGCATGGAAGATTATATATATATTTAATAGCATGGAAGATCCCAGGTTTCATGACGTTTTATAAAGACGACAATCACCAGGCAGAGAACGAAAGATATTGAAGAAATCGAAAAAATCGAAAAATACACTCAAAACCACGTACAACTCATTATGTACGCGTATTTGTGTGTATGAGAGTGTCTGTGCATGTATTTGTGTGGGTTATATTTGCATATTATTGTGTATGGATGTGTATAAGTGATGTTTAGTATGTGTGTATATGAAGATACATGGGCCGTGCGGTAGAATTTGAGGTTGTCTCCTGGAGGTGTATGCGACGGGATGTGGTGGTGGTGGTGATTTTAACTAAGGAACAAAATATCATCATTGCATTTCGAAGAAAATAAAGTTTTGATTTGTAAGCATAATTGGCGAGTGTAGTATGGTAGGCCAGAATCGCAATAAATATCATGATGATGAGATATGTTATATTGTAATATATTATGGAGTATTATGCAATATTAGTGATTTATGCAGGAATATGATTTATGTTTGATTGCAATAATAATTTGTAGTAGTTATGATGTGTTAATCATTGCGTACGTTAAGAATATATTGTGTTAAGACGTTGCAATAATTGTTTGTATTAGCTATGTCGTTTTTTTTATGTATGTGAGTGTGTATGGTGATTATTTTAACTGACGAACAAATCATTATCATAGCATAATTAAAGAAATGAATATATAATTTGATATGTAAGCCTGATAAGGTCTGAGATGTAAGGGTAGTAGGTGGGGAATTGTGTTGGGTTACAATCATTTTTATTAGCTATCTATGTTATGTTAATGTTATGTTACGTATACGCTATTGTAATATATGATGGTGTGTGAGTGGGGGGGGATATCTTAGATATACTGTATGGAGACCTATTTCTAACACTCATGAAAACATGGCTAACATAATGTCAACAGGTTGTGAAAGTGCATGAAGATGGATATAAAGATTTAATGGAGGAAGGTGGTACTTATGGGGCATCGAGTGTGTTGTGGGGGAATTTTTAGAAGTGGAGGTGGTATAGTAAGATGGATGGATTATGTGTATGGGTCGAAATGTGAGAGAGGATGTTTTTTTCTCATATCTGCATTTGGATTGGATTTCGAATTTTTTGTTTAGCAGGGTGTTTTGTGATGGGTGGGTGATAATTGTTAGTTTTTCGTGTAGGCAAAGAAGGCATTTTTTATGTCTTGCTATAGGCAGGTGCTAGTTTTAGTATTTCCCAGAAGATAGTGGGTGAGATGTCTTTTAGGCGCCATATGTGCGCGGATAAAGAAGTGTTAGTTGAGTAATTTCTGTCAGTGAAAGAAAGTTTGTGGCTGTATATTCTTTGTTTTATGGTACCCTCCGTTACACCTATGTATTGCTTGACTGAGCTGTTAGTTTTTACAGTTTTACGTTTTTCTGTAGGCAGTTTTCTAGTAGGGGACATATTTCTTTATCCCTACAGTTGCATTGTTTGTTGGAGTGTGTGGTGCTGTGGATGGATTCGATCATTTTGTTGTGGATTTTTATGATTTGGACATATTACTTGTGCAACTGTAGTTGACCTTTATATTGTTTCTGTTGAAGATTTTAGCTAGGGGTCTATCATTGGGGAAGTGCTTGCTCATTAGATTTAGGAAATCCCAACCAATGTTTGATGTTACGCATTTGTTGTAAGGCGGGTTGAACCAAGTTATATTTCTATTTCATAGATTCTATTTCTATTAATATTTTCAATGCTGATATTTCATAATACTCCATAGTATATTACAATATAACATATCTTATCGCCATGATATCTACTGTGATTCTGGACCACCATAATACACTCATCTATTGTGCTTACAAACCAAATAATACGCAAATATAACCGACACAAATACACGCACATACACACACTCTCTCTCTCTCTCTCACGCACACACGCACACATAAAGTCTAACGTTCTTTTGACGGTATTTTTCGATTTCTTCATTATCTTTCGTTCTCTGCCTGATGATTGCCGTTTTTATAAAACGTCATGAAACCTGGGGTGACAGACAAGCTTACATGCAATTAAATATATATAAAGACTAATATATATTTACTTATATATATATAAATATAGTTTCCTTTTCTTCATTCTTTTTCTTTCTTCTTTGTTCTGTATTTTTTAAAACCATTTACCGGCTCTTCTTCTTCTTCTTCTTCTTCTTCTTCTTCTTCTTCTTCTTCTTCTTCTACTTCTTCTTCTTCTTCTTCTTCTTCTTCTTCTTCTTCTTATTATTATTATTATTATTATTATTATTATTATTATTATTATTATTATTATTATTATTATTATTCAGGTTTTCATTTTTCATTCTTTTTGTCACCTTTCTCTTTTTATACTTTTTTCTTCATTTCTTACCTTTTTTTTCTCTTTTTTCTTTACTTCTTTCTAATTTTCTTTCTTCAACAATCACTCACCCTTCCTTCAATTTCCGGTGGCCCAAATCCCTACTTCCGGTAACGAAAACTCAATGCAGAATTGTGTTAAGTACTTGGCGCCTCAGTCTTTTCCTTGATATAATTAAGCGCCACCTGGCGGCCGGCGGAGGAAACGGAGATTACCTTTTCCTTGAATGGACGTAAAACGAAGTGAAAAGTTAAACGACTGTGGCGGAGATGAAGTCGTAACGAAAGAAGGAAAAGGAGGAATAAACGGAAACTGATACCTGAACTTTTTTCTCTTCTCGCTGTTTGTGAAAAAACAAAAAAAAAAAAAAAAAAAAAAAAAAAAGAAATAAAAAAGAAGAAAGAACTTTTACAGACTACATGAGCAAAAAACAAAATGTAAAAAAAAAACTGAAGGTTTTTACTTTATCTTCATTGTAATCCCAAAAGCCATTCCCATCCATCACAATGACTAAAATGGCAATCTTTATTATTTATTACAATCAGACGTGCAGTACTCGTGCAACTTAGCAAAGCTACACTCCACCAGAGCTGTATATAAAAAAGTGAAAACCAAAATAAACTATTGTGAATTGAATTACCAAAACCAGAAAATCTTGCGAACACTTGCCCGCGACAAAATAAACTGACAAAATAAAATAGCTACCATTGAAAAACCCACCAGATTAAAAGTTTAGCATATATTTTTCTGTTACTTCGAGTTTCACGGGCTTGTTAGCACGATTTTCAGAAAGATATTAAGTTTGGAAGTGACGAACCTTTCTTATCCAGTAAGAAAAAATTACAGTTGCATGAACGACTCTAAATTCCAGTTCACTAATCATTTCTTTAATGAACGAATGACTTTAATTAATCTACAGATAATTGGAATAATCAAAATTTTTTTTCAATGTCTACATTCCTATTGGCCGATGGTTTGAGTGTTTGCCAATGGTCCGGGAGAGCGGAGTTTAATCCCAGGTCGAGTCATACTATAAACTAAAAAATAGTACTTGATGCCGCATTGCTTAACACTCAGCATTAAAAGGTACGGATCAAGGGCATGTGGAACAATCCAAGGAACGTAGTAGCACCCTCTCCTATACCTCGGTACAGTAGCTATTGAAAAGGAAGCTGTGACGGCAAATTGACTAAAATCCCAAAACGTGACTTTATTTTTGCACGTGTGGCACTTGATCCCTTGTATAATAAGTCCTCGTTCAGAGTTTTTCTCTCAGGCATATAAGAACTGGCATATTATGTGAGGGGTTAATTTAGGGCTAGACTGTCCGCCGCTGGCAAGGGGTTCCAAATTTCACACTATTCACACACCCACCAGGTCGCTTTCCTTCTTCCCCTAGACAATGGAAGATATGGACCTCTAGGTTGAGACGTAATAATATTATATTGTTGTAGTCGGCAACTCCGGTTTCCCGTGTGATATTTTAAAGGAATTTATAGGACAATTTTAAGCAAGATAACATAAGGCGAATAGAAGCTGAAAAGGAAGCATGAGGTAACAAATTCGTAGAAGACACGGCAAAGAACAACTTCGACCACGTGGTAACATTAAAATACATGAATCTTTTACTACAATTATATACACCTTCAAAGTGTCAAATATACAATAATTGAACAGTCCATGAACATAAATGTCTTTCTTCTTTTACGGGCTAATAGACTTTAGGCTATTTTTAACACTGGCTTGAAGAAAATGGCTTCTTTGTGTCTAACAGATATTTTTTTGTCTTCTTCACCCGGAGTACTTGGCTTTTGGTTCTGTCTCCTACGAACCCTGCCAAACAACTAACTTTTTTCTTTTCTATTTCCGCTGACGGGAGGGAGTCCCCACTTCCGTTTTAGGGTCCCAGCCAATCGTTTGGCTTCTACCCCCCCGGTCAGGCGATTTTGTTAGGGCTACTAGATGTCACCCAAGTCAGGTTACTGAGTACAGACAGGTTGCCCAAATTTACCATCATGCCCTAACGGTCATTCTCCGAGGGCTTGCTACTGTTAATTCAAACGAGAGGATAGCAGTCATCCCACTTCCATCGTCTCAGTGGGATATCACGTGACAAAGCCTTCAGGTCGCCCTCAACTACGGCCAGCCAATTACTTTATATACATATTTATATATATATAATATTTCTCTAGAATACATGAATTAATAATTCTTTTTCTCATGAGAAACGAAAAACTCTGCACACACACTCAGACACACACACACACATATATATATATATATATATCATACTTTATGAAACCATATAATTGTGTATAAATTATTAGTATTAGATTGTAATAGTTTAAACCTATATGTGTCCTGGACATGACACTAAACTACATCTAATGGTGAGGCTCTGGTTGAGGGGATGTTGAGTATACATTCATTACTATTACTTTTAGGTCCCCTCTGAACAGTAGTAGTAGTAGTAGTAGTACCTGTTACGGTTCCATCTTGGGATCAAATAGATCTTTTCAAAAACTATTTTTATTCGATTTGACTGTGTGCAAAATATCAACAACAAAAATAAATAAATAAATAAATAACCACACAAAATAGATATGAAGTACAATGAGTGCGCTTCCCCAACCTCTATGCATAAAATATCTCAAGACAGGTTAAGATGCCGTTAAAATCAATCACAATAATCATTGAAACTTATACAATTGTGTGCAATTTCATAATATTAAGAATTATTATTTGAAGCAGTAATTATTTATAAATGTGTGGCCTGATGGTGGGAATTTGTTCTGTGGGTGTGGGTGGGCGCCAGTCAGAGGAATTCTTTGTCTGTTTTGGCGTGAGACCCACACAAAGATTTCCTACAAGACCGGAAGAAGACGAGGAAAAGCAAGGTCCCAGAGCAGTGAACAGAGAGGAGTTAGCAACAGTCAGAGAAAGGTGATGGGAGAGGCAGCTGGGACCAGCGCGATAGGATAAGCCAACGTTCCTGGTAGCTGTGTGGGAATTTCGCTCGGATACACGCTCGTGATAGTCACAGATGCACAGAAATGCCAGAAAGGTGCCAAAAACTTCTCCCTTCTTATGCATAGAGCTACTATTTACCAACCCCTCCGCTCGGGCAGGATATGACACAAGGTCAATTTTTAAGCGGAGTTTAACAGGTTTGAATTCAGAGTTTTCCTTCTCCTAGACTAGTTGCCTAACCAAGGCTGAAGAACCTAGTCTGTCCTACTATTTACCCATAGCTGGAGGGAGAATAATTGGATTCATACCTTTCCCAAGGGTATTAGTGCTATGTGAAATGCAATCAGTATCGTCCAGGATTTGAACTCGTATCGCCTTGTTCATTTCCTACGGCGATAACGACTACACCACGGGCACCTCTTATGCATAGAGCTAACAACCCAAGTTCGTGCTTGTTTGTTCTTTCTTCCTCTTTCGGTTATTATATATGTTACATCTGTTGCCTATTTGTAAAACATATGAAATGCAAATGGCCGGAGATGAGAGAAACAACTAGACTCTATAGAATGACCAATGAGCTGATTTAAGAAATTGAGATTGGTGGACCGGCTGTGTCGGGCATATTGGCACAATGTTTATTATCTTTAGTTACTGGAAAATATTCAATTGTTTGAAAAAATACTGATTTCGACATTAATTAATCCATTGGAGAGGGTCAAGAGGTTTTATAAAATATAGAATATCACCACAAATAATTTTCAGTTTGGTGACCACAAACCTCTTTAAATACGAATAATTATTCTAAACTTTTATTAAAGTGATGTTCAGTTTTTTTTTATAATGACCCTCTTGCGACCCGAATTCAATATGGTTAAATTGTGCTGGAAAAAGACGGGGGGAACTTGGGATAAGAGGAAGAATTGAAACCCTTTCGGCAACAGCACTGTTAAAATTAGCTTGAATATCTAGAAGAGTCTTTGTGAGTTGTGGAGACTTGCTGTCACTTAGACTTCAGTAAACTTCAGTTTATTAGTTTCTTGAAATCATATGACTGTGTGCAAATAAAGGACTATTATTGAATGAAGATAATTAATTTAAACAATATAATTATTAGCACTAGATAGGAATACTTGAAATCATACAAGTGTGTGCAAATTATTTGTATTAGATGAGAATACTTCATATATAACTGTGCAAAAAACCCTCTAAAACAATTGAACAAAGTTTAAATATAAATGTATAATAAAGGAAATTCATAATCTCCAGGTATGAAATAATCCTTGACTGGTTGACATGCCGTTAAAATTAATCAATCAATTATAGTCAAAAACCACAACACTGTTAAGATCAGCGAGTATACTTAGCAGACTCCAAAAGACTTGAACTCACTAACTCCGGTGTCGTAGTTCAGTACGTTTGCTACTACGCCACGGGGACACCCCCACCAGAGGAGACTTGCTGTCACTTCCATGAAAAAAAAACATCAGTTAGAACTGATGGGAAGAATTCGCAAGGAGTAAAATAAAGTAAGTTTTTTTACACTTATCTCCGTCTTATCATGTCAGCGATTGAAATCTATTTCCCGGCGATGACCAGTACACTAGCTAGTTATCTAATAAAATTTGGTATGGTTTCAAAACACATCAAACATGTTTTTTAAAATAAAAGATAAAAAGAGAGAACTCAGTCTAGCAAGGAGCACAATGGATGCCTATGCAGACCTCATGTCTGGAATTGTAACTAAACGTCCGGCGTTTGGCGATTGCAGTAAAAGAAAAAAGTCTCCATACAATGATGCAAACCGCTCGTAAATGCGCGTCTGTCACTTGGTGTGATTGTCTAAGCGCGCTATTTACATTAAAGGCCGATCAGGCGCAAAAAACAAGAGTGAAAGCGCGCGAAAAAAATTGGCGCCAAATTATGTCTTTGAATATTATTTCAGGGCAATTTTAGTTGGGCTCAGTGACTTGTAACGAGTCCAACAGTCACTAACATTAAAATACACTTGCCAAATACTGACTCATCTCTTTAAATCTATCGATATATATATATATATATATATATATATATATATATATATATATATATGGGGAGGGGTTCATGCATATACAAAGAATGACAGCAATTTCCAGAAATAAAAGGTTATGCCTTTTTTGAAATGGAAACTATCTTCAGTTTTGCTTCTCAATGATTTTTTTTTTCTTTTCCTATTTCTTTCAATACTTCAATATATATTTATAATTATATGCATTCAAAAGATTCAACAATATATATATATATATATAAAGAGAGAGAGAGAGAGAGAGAGAGAGAGGTAGAAAAAGATAAAGAATGAGAAAGAGTAATAGGAAAATCAATAAGTATAAATGGGTTGCGTAATATCATTGACTTCCGAAATATTTTTCAACCATTCTGTTTATATATATATCCAAAATATTTGCAGTTAATTAGCCGTAGTTTCTGTATTTTATAAGGGTGGTGATATTTAGGATACTTTATTTAAATAATTTGTTATACAATGATGGAATAAAACTAGTATTAAGATAATGGTAGTAATGAAGTGTATATTGAACCAGAGGATTGTGATAAAAAGCAATGGGGATAAGATGGAGTAAAACTAGTAATAAAATAATAGTAATAATAAAGTTTGTGTTGACCCAGATCATTGTGAGAAAAAACAAGTCATAAGATTAAGTAAAACTAATAATAAAATGAATCGCTAATTCCTTTGGGAAAACATGAATCAAACACTGTGTATTTTTGTTCTGGTAACTCTCGCGGTGCAATTAATGCTAAGTTTATAATACCTTGCCTCACTCTTGGACAATACAAACAAGTATTCCTATCTAATTCTTGTAATCCTTGGGTGCAGTTTAATGTCATATCCAGGACACCTTATCTGGGAATGGGGGGCGGACTTACCTCTTTGCAGAGGATGTATACAAAGCCCCACCGACAGAGAGATGAATACGGGACAGGTGCTGCTGGAAAGTGGTCCCCTGGGCAAATGGTTCTGTTTGAAAACACCGAAAACCCTTGATGAACCCATCTATAAGGTGTGTCTTTAGGGATAATTCACACGCGCACACGCACACATATATACATATATATATATATCCTCCTCCTCATCATCATCATCATCAAGTTGTGCTGACTTTCTCTCGCCATTTGTCCCTATCACCCATTGCTTCAGGCAGCTCCTCTAGACTGCATCCAGTGTCCTAACAGAGCTTATGTATATAAGTCTTTGTTGGACTGCCAATCCTGGTATGTCTATATGTGTGCTTCATAGAAGATAGTCCCTTAGGAGTTCGTCCATACTTCTCTAGCAGTACCTTACATGTGTTGTTTATCTTACTTTGATGATTTGTGAGATGGGACGTAAGCAGCTGTTCAGCAGCTGTTTTGTGGGGCTGTTGTTCCAAGGATTTGGTCAAAACACAACGTGGCATTCGAGTGTAGTTCCCACCTAGCTTTTTATCCGTGAGTTTCGTTAAAATCAGGTGGTGAATCTATACCATAGTACCAACACAGCTACAGTTTGGAAAATATCCTGTTTTATTTTATCAGAGAGATCAGATTTCCATCCGACCGACAACCTGTTGATAGCAGTCAATACCTTCCCTATGCATGATCACTTTCAGTAGATGAGATATTGCTGCCGAGGTATGTGATCAAGTTTACTAATGTCAGAGACTTTCCACTTTTAGAGAGTGTGGCTCCTTCTTGTTTAAAACACATGCACTCTGTTTTATCTACATTTACGTAGAGACCAATGCTTCCTGCTGCTAGATTTAGTCTATTTAGCAAGGATTCGGCTGGGCCGGGTGTATTTGCGAGAAGTGTTTGATCATTTGCAAGGTCTTTTTCAGTCCTTGTTTCAGCGGGATATTTTCTGCTTTTAGTCTTTTTTTTAACTTGAAACCATTTTCTTATGTCACAAAATCTAATGCAAGAAAAGGATTCAAAATAATGATCTGATATATATATATATATATATATGCGTGTGTGGGTATATGAACATTAAGTATGTTTCGTTTTAAATCATAGACATGGTTATGATTGGGTTTTCTTTCAAACCTCACGCGCAATATTTACTCTCGCCATAATCTATTCAAGCCGATAATCGTAGAACTTGGGTGAAAAGTCACGTGAACAACTTCGATGTACCCATGGGCGCTTACGACTTGACCCAGGTACCTGACTTAGCAGGAGGTGCCCGTGGTGTAGTCGTTATCGTCGTAGGGAAATGAACACGGCGACTCGAGTTCAAATCCTGGACGAGACTGATTGCGTTTAACATAGCACTAATACCCTTGGGAAAGGTATGAATCCAATTATTCTCCCTCCAGCTATGGGTAAATAGTAGGACAGACTAGGTTCTTCAGCCTTGGGCAGGCAACTTGTCTAGGAGAAGGAAAACTCTGAATTCAAACCTGTTAAACTCCGCTTAAAAATTGACCTTGTGTCATATCCTGCCCGAGCGGAGGGGTTGGGTAAATAGTACCTGACTTAGCAGAGATTTATATCTTGGATACACTGGGTGGTAATGTCAACTTAGAACATTTGGGGCTTTACCATGATGACGGAATTATCTTAATCCTGGATAATAACGGCCCAAAGACCTCTAAAATACAGAAGAAGATTATTAGGGGATTTAAATTACTAGGACTACGAATTGAAATAGTCTCTCAAAGATAATTGACTTTCTTGATGACACACTCAATTTAAATAACGACACCTTCAAACCTTTTAGTAAAAGCAATTCCTCCCCCTCCTCCTACATAAATATTGACTCTAACCACCACAGATCGATATTGAAGCAGATTCCTAAAGCCGTGAACCAGAGGAGAAATAGACGATTCACATGTAAAAAAAATTTTGTGGAGAACAAAAGGATATATGATGAAACCCTAAAAAAGAGCCGATTCCAAGGTAGACTGGAGTATGTGAACTCAGTGAACTCCGGCTCTAACGGTAGAAGTAATAATAGTGGGACCTGCGTCCTCATCAAGATAGGTAACAACAATAATCATTCAAATAGACGAGTAAAAATAGAAATAGAAGAGTAATCTGGTTTAACCCGCCATTCTGTAAACTTACCAACATTAACATAGATAAGTACTTCCTAAACCTCCTGAATAGGCACTTTAATAGGGACAATCCATTAAGGAAAATTTTTATAGGAACACTGTAAAAATTAGTTACTCTTGTTGTAACAATATGCCTTGTATTTTAAGCAACCACAACAGGAGGTTACTAGACGAATTAGATAGGAATAGTGTCCTGTAACTAGAAGAAAAAAGGAGTGCTCCTTGGGTGGACGATGTAACTCGAAGAACGATGTATACTAAGCGTGAATTCCCCCATGGAACATAATAATGATGAGGAGAGGTTTTATATGGATATCTCTGCTGGGAATTGGAAACAAGGACTGAATAACTACAGATTTTCTTTCACTAATCTGCGACTTAGAAATCAAACCGCTCTATCTAAATATTTTTGGAACCTTAAAGATTCAGGATTAACCTCTCAAATAAAATGGAAAATAACCGCGTATAACTTCAATGGCAGATGTAACTTGTGTATCGATGAAAAAATTGTATAATGAACGTAACGAACTTGTGTTTAAATGTAGGCATAAAGGTTGTTTAAATTATCCTGATTGAGGGCCACCGAGGTTCCTACTCAAGATAAAAACATGAATATTGATTTTGGATGATTTTTACTGGAAATGATAACATTTATTTCAGTTATTACGGGTATTATAAGAAGGAGATTTTTGGAACCTTAGAAATTAATTCGCAATTAGGGTTTTTGAATTTCTGAAGTGGTTAATTCTCTTTTACCTTTTTGGGGTTAATTAAAAGCACCTGGCGGGTGCCGAAAGTTTTTTTTAAGAGGAGCATGATGGCCTCATTAACTGAGTTAACTGATTTGATACATGTAAAAGGAGTAAACAGAAAAATATAGGGAGATAATAGCTTAGGTTACAAGTTTAAATCATTCAAAAATTTCCACCTGCTACGAAGAATCTAGCATATGTTCAAATTAGGATGGGTTAATTAACAGGAACACACTTTTCTGGTTTCTTAATTTTTCTAATACTTTATTGTTTTAACCCCTTTACTTTCGCCTGAGAATTTAAATTTATATGTTTTTTTTCATATATATATATATATATATATATATAGACTGTAATCCATATTTGCTGTTTTTCAACTTCAAATTAAGCGTATGAAGTCATTTGAAGAGTATAATTATATTCTTCGTCAAAATAAATTTATAATGACGATTCACCGACTGGATATATATATATATATATATACGAGGATCATTAAATAAGTTTCTAGACTATTTTCGTATGGGCACTTTTATTGATAGTACACACATGAAACTCAAGTCTCCTTTGAAGTAATCTCCTCCGGCTGCAATGCACTTATACTGTTCCAACAGCTTCTTGAAGGCCCCGTGGAAGTCCTCTTGTGTGAGCGTGTCTATGACCTTCGTCACAGCCTATTTCATCTCCACAATTATCTCATAACGACAGCCTCTAAGCTTAGGGAATAACCAAAAGTCACAGGGAGCAAGGTCTCGACTATAGGGAGGGTGGGGAACGGTCTTGATGCTCATCTTGGTCAAATAGTCTGTGACAAGGATGGAGTTGTGGACTGGGGCATTGTCCGGGTGGAAATGCTACTGACTCGATTTGAAGAGTGCTGGCCTCTTCCGACTGAATCTCTTCCTAAACTCCCTTAAAACCTCAACATAGTAACCCTAACCCTAACCCTTTAACCCAATTAACTCTGGGGTATTGACTTCCTTACTCCTCCCATACCTCTCATCATCCCTCACAGACTCCCTGCCTTCCTTGAATCTCTTATGCCACTCAAAAACTTATGCTCGATTCATGCAAGATAGTCCAAAAGCAGTCAGAAGCATTCCATACTTTTCTGTGGCATTTTGTTCCAAGTTTAAAACAGAATTTTATTGCATATCGTTCTTCTAAAGTGTCCTCACGTCCAGATTGGATTTTTGAAATTCACCAGCTGTGACAATCAGGCTTTAGTAGGGCGTATTCCAATTCCTGCATTCCAGTTGCTGCTGTAACTGTTCATTTGAACCTGGAATCATAACAATTGGTCAGTCATCTCATAAGATGTATAGCAATAACTTAGTGAATTTTCAAGAGTCTATGACAATTCTAAATGCCCGTACAAAAAAATCTGGAAACTTATTGAAGGCACCACGTGTGTGTATATATATATATATATATATATATATATATATATAAAACACAAAAACCTTCAGCAAAATTAGTATTTATCTGATAATGGTATTGCTCTTATACATGAAATGATCAATATTCAATATTGCAATTTTTTTACATTTAGCTTTTAGATTGGTGATGCATTTTAGAAATTTTGCCACGTATTTTTGAATGACATTTGACCTGAAATAATCTTTTCTCTCTCTCTCTCTCTTTCTTTCACACACACACACACACACACACACACACACACACACACACACACACACACATATATATATATATATATATATATATATATATAAGAACCCTTTGAAAATATTTGAATAAAATTGAATTATATGTACATAAACAAAATATTCAGAGGATATATTCCTTATATGAGATTTGCCAACGTTTTGGTTTCTATTACCATCTTCAGGGCAATGCAGTTGATGTTTAATGCTTCATCTGAAAAAAACTAATTTGAAAATCTTACATGAAAAATACATCAGCTGAATATTTTTTTTTATATATATTATATTTACCCTCTCCATCACATATATGTGCTTTGAGGCAAAAAATTGTATTATATATATATATATATATAATTCAGTTTTTAGTTAAAATATTTTCAAAAGGGTTTGTCCCACTTGAAGCAACATATGTGTTTGATTTTAGAACGTGAAGAATAGGACTTGCTGACTGGGTTCATTTGTTTGTAAATATTTTTTCTTCTCTAAAACGGATTAATACATTTTTTACAGTTAAACAAATGTGTATAGAGACGTTCACAGGAATTTTATATTCTGTCTTTCTTTTTCGACGATGTTGACACGTTGGAGATATACATTATTTCTTTTCGTTTTGTGTCTTCATTTCTCTTTTTAACTACATCCATTCACTTTTTCACACAACCACTTTTCTACAAGTACCCATTTCAGATATCTTATAGTCTTGTTTCAATTGGATTTCAGTGACGTCTGCTCGTGATATCCGACTCATACAAACAAGCCAGACACTTTTCCCCCGTCAATGGTGTCTTGCTCAATCTTTTTAAATGGGCGAAGGAATTCAACAAATTTTCATGTCCCAAGGAAAACCAACGCGAAAAAACTATCCACCCCCAAAGTCAGTGAGATTCGTAATTTTTAAACATATTTGATTCATGATAACTGGCATTTGATCAGATCGCAGGGAATGTGAGATTCACGCCTCTCCTAAATTTTTGCGAGAAAAATAATACAATTGACCATAAATAAAAATCTCACCCAATTTTGTTAAGGTTGAACCTACTAACACTTTGTTTGTCTCTGTCTGTCTGTCACTCTTTATATATATATATATATATATATATATATATATGTGTGTGTGTGTGTGTGTGTGTGTGTGTGTGCGTGTATGTGTGTCTCGACAGCATTTTCTCTTTTAAACATGTTTGATAAGATAAGACAGGCATTTCGCTTCTGTTGAATTTATAATTGATCCATTCAAGTCTTTGTATGAGTCGTTTGACATCTGGTTGGAAAAAATTAAAAAAGGCACCGTATTTTAACCACAACTTCAGACCCAGCTGGTGCCATCTTCAGGGAAACGAACATTTGAAATAACAAACACAATGACGGGGCGTATGCATTTATTTAAAGCGTAGTAAAATAATTACCTGCATAGTAAAATAATTACCTGCATCACTCTGAATACAACGATTCTGCCAAGACGCATAACACTCCTCCTATTCGATACTCTTTCCATCTCTCAACACCTTAAAGCACATTCGTGACCTCCTCAAAATATTGAAAAAATTCTAACTAAAAACACCTCCATATTACACAAAGAAAAAACAAACAAAAATTCAAAATTCTTGAAGTTATCTGTATAATGATTTTCAAACCTTCCTTAAACAAAATCAATCTTGAATGTAGCAGCCATATTCTAAAATGTCTTTTACATTTTTCCTGCTAATTCTTCTTCTTACCTCCAATAAAGTTCTTTTTCGTAGATTCCCCTCCAACCTCTCCCCCTACTCTTTGAATAAATACATCTGACTCGTCATTGTCATTTCAAATGTTCGTCTCCTCAAAGATGACTCCACCTGGAGCCGAAAGTACTTGGGAAAAATATGGCGCCTTTTTTAATTCATTCCATCCAGATGTCTAACAACTTATACGAAGACTTGAACGGATCACTTATAAAATAGGCAGAAAGTGAAGTGTTTTGTTCAATTTGATAGCGCACACACACACACACACACACACACACATATATATAAGAAATATACATGTAAAAAATTAATGATACACAATCCAATAAATTTTATAGTTTTCATTTTTTTTACTTGTGTGAAAAAGTTTGTTAAAAAGCCAAATTTACAAAGTCTCTTTCCTTGATAAAAAAGTGAATATTTGTGATTTTCCAAAACTTGCGAGGAAAAACATGTTATCGTCTCCAAAAATCAAAGATAAATCAGCGTTCTATTCGAAGACGCTAATTGGACCAAAAATAATACAAAAATGTCGATTTAAATCTCATAGCTCTGGGATCCTCTTTTTTGCACAAAATCGACGCTTTTGTTTATTATAGTAAACCAAAGTGTCGACAAAAGTTTAAAGGTGTGGCCATTTTGAGGAGGGTGGTAGCAATGAAGGTTTAATAACCTTCACTGCCACCAGTGGAAGGGAGTTATATCACAGTATCTTTCTCTCCACTTTGTGTCTTGTTAAGGCATGATTACTTAAATTCAATTATAGGTTAGCTTAGTAGCGCTTGAGTTTGGTTGCTTGATTATGAAAACAAATGTTTTTAGTGAAGTAGGAAGATAGGATAGCGTTAATCCAGCTTGATAAAATAGCCGATAATACTTATAGGAGAGAGGGTAAAAATAGCTCCGCTGTTCGTACCGGAGAGGTGAAGCTCCATGACTATAAAACATGCGGCATCCATTATCATTAAGCCATCTTCATTCTGCTTGTCACTGGGTGTCAGATTTTGGTGGAGAATAAGGAGAATATAGATGTCGTACAAGTGTGTAGCATTATTCAAAAAATGTACAAACATCTTTTCAAGACCCTCAGCGATGTAGGAGTGTTAATATGTGCAGGCTTCACTTGCTGGGAGCATATAACTACGATTCTGTATGTGGACGGCTCAAGGTTCATCCAATGTCATTATATTGTTGATAGAACAATAACATATCTTAGTGAAGTCATCATTACCTGAGCAGCTGTTTAGGATTACACTGGTTAAGCAGAAGACTGAGTAAGGTCAAGAAAAGTTAACTAAAAAAAATGCCTGTTTAATCATCAAGTTGATCATCAACCTGCGGCTAACAGCTATTCACAACAGTCAGAGGAACACAAAAGGAAGGTACTAAACTAAGAAAAAAGCATGGCAATGTGGAATGTCAGGACTCTTTTTGACCGCGAGGATGCGAACAACTCTGAACGACGGTCAGCAAAAGAGTTATCTTGATACAACGTTGGCATTGCTGCACTCTCTGAAGGAAGAACAGCTGCTAACAGAAGTAGGTGGTTGATACACCTTCTGGAAAGATAAACTAAAGGAAGTAAGACAGGAGGAAGTGTTGATTTTGCCATTCAGGTAAAATCAACCAACCGATTAGAACAACCTTGTGGCTTTTCTGACAGAATCATGCGCCTTTGACTCTTTTAACCATGCAATCTCTTCTTGACAATCCTATTCTTGACAATTACCTTTTATCATGATCTTAAATCAGATATAACCTCGATTCTAAACACTGACAAGATCCTCCTTTTTGAGAGTGGCTTGGGGAGCACTACGAAATCATGGTCTTGGTAAGATAAATAGTAATGATCTTTGCCTTTTTCCGTTTCGTACTGAATTCAAACTCGCTATTTGCAAAACCATTTTTCATCAGAAGGAAATTCACAAAGTTACTTAGACACATGCGAGGTTTAAACATGGGCATATCTTTGATTACATTATTACTAGGAAAAGAAACCCTCGGGATCTTTTCACAGTTAATCATGGGAGATGAAAAGTGCAAGACGGACTACAAGCTCGTAGGTGGCAAGCTAAAACTCCTCATCGTGCATAAAATAAGATCTGGGTGAATAAAAATCCCTAAACGTATTAATGTGTCTAAACTGAAGGACTCCACGGTGAGAGAAAACCTTCGAACTGCCATCGGAGAAGAGTTTGATGGAACATAGGGGTACTTCAAAACCGAGATGTCGGAGTTGAGATTCTCACATTTAGGGTAACGAAACACTCGAACGAGTTTGACAAAATGATTAGCAGATCACTTGATTTCTCGAGGACAAAAATTTGTTGCACTAAAATTATTTTGGAACGTCATCTAAAAACAGTCTTTACTAAGTCTTTCACTTGGTTAAAATAAAAACCAGAGGTGGCTGGTCATTTCTGAGGAAATTCAGAAAACATTCTGTAGAAAAACATGAAAAAAAAACATTTGGTCAGACAAGTCGTTGATTTTCAATCCTCATCTGTTGTACCACTAAAATCAAAGGACGTATTCTCTCTCCTTAAGGATCACAAAGGTATCATGAAACACTGGATAGAGTACTTCATGGATCTTTCATAATCCATCAGTTATTGGTGAATTTGTCATCAATCATTTGCTTCAAAAGGATATTATCCAGGAGCTGATGGATGAGCCTGCTTTTGCTGAGGTAAAAAAAAAAAAACGATTTAAGAAATCAACAGTGAGAAGACACCAGGTTTTGACGGTATTCTTATTGAGATTCTTCTTCATGGGGTGTCAGTCTCACTACAGATATCCATGATCTTTTATCAGACGTCTGGAAGCGTGCTCCTGGGTTGATGCTATCTTAATCTCACAGTGCAAAGGGGAGAAATCCAAATCCGACTGTAGAAATTGCAGAGATATAATAAATCTGCCGGAGGCAGTTTGCAAATCTTTTACTCAATTGGCTGACAAAACGGATATGCATCTCTGTTAATTCGGCAAGTCCATGTGACTTTAGATTGGGTTGTGTAATAACAGACATGATTTTCTTCGTTGGTTCAGGAGAAATGCATCGAATATTGTGTTGCTCTTTACTAGATATTTGTTGATTCAACAAAAGATTTTTATATTGTCAGTCGGACATCTCTGTTGATCAACATTGACAAACTTGGATGTCCATCTCATTTCGTCATTATGTTCATTGTGACATGTAAGTTCGTGTTAACTTCAACGACTGACTTTCGAAATATATCTCTATTGATAACTGGGTTAAACCACGCGACATTCATGTCCCTACCCTTTTCTCTATAAATTTTGCCAAACGCTTTCCAAGACTGTGATCCCGGTGTATACAATCAATTCAGAACTCAAAGTCAAAAGCTATCCAGAACGTCGTTCAAGTGCTAGTCTACGCTGATGACACAAAAATCTGCTCACACCGAAGGAGAAATGCAAAGCTGTAAATAAATCTTTTCTCCAAAGACTGCGCTACTTTTGGGTTTATCATTAAAGAAGATAAAAGATCTCATGTTTATTTCCCCTCCAGGCCAAAACCCAACGTTGAGCCGAATATCTTCGCGCATGGTACAAAACTGGATGTAGTTGATTCTTTTGTGTACCTTGGCAGCACTCTCTCTAGAGATGGATCTATCAATTTTGAAATAAATCTAAGGATCGAAAAATCCTGCAAGTCCTTCGGAAATCTCAAAAGCTGTGTTTGACAGAGCTATAATCACCAAACCTAAGCTTAGTATCAATGAAGTTTTATCTGTTCTTTTATATTCTTCGGAAACCTAGACTACATATCGCCGTCACATTAAAACCTTGAAATGATTCCATTGGGTTTGTCTTAAGAGGATCCCAAACATCAAATTGCAGTCTCTAACGTCAGACACAGCAAGCCAATACATCCAATATTGAGATGTTCCTCAAATACATGGGGTGGGCCTCTTACCAGGATGGAGGACGTTAGGCTACCCAAGTAAATGTTCTATGAAGATTTGCAATACGGTCGACGTCCAAGACACAAAATTAAAAAAAACGTTTCTCTCCCCCTCTCTCTCTGTCTCTCTCTCTCTCTCTATATATATATATATACATATATATATATATATATATATATATATAAGGGCGCTCGTTCATTTTACTATTTTAGTATAGTTCCCTCTCTTTCGTTACCAATGATGTCTCTGTTAATCTGTTTATTTATATATATATATATTTATATATATATATAAGAGAGAGAGAGAGAGAGAGAGAGAGAGAGAGAGAGAGAGAGAGAGAGAGAGAGAGATCAGTAGATAGATATGAATAGAATAAAATAAACTAATAGATCTATCTGCTAGTTCCTGTGTAACCATTTTCTTTCTTTCTTTTTTTCTTTCTTTCTTTCTTTCTTTCTTTCTTACTTCAGTATCTCTTTTTTTCTTCATTTTTTTCTTCTCATTTTTCTTTCTTTCTTTCTTTCTTTCTTTCTTTCTTTCTTTCTTTCTTTAACATCTCATTTTTTCGTTTCCTAATTCTCTTTTCTTCTCAGCTTCTTTTTCTTTTTCTCTTTCTTTTCCCTATTCTTTCTTTTTTAACAGCATCTTTTTCTTTCTCTTTTCTTTTTTCTTCGGATCACAAAATAGGTTAAGTTGGAAATGACAAGACACCACCTCTAATTCTGCAGACACAAATAATCGCAATTAAAAATCAGCTAATCTCTTTATCTGTTCTTTTTTTTTAATTTTATTTTTTTATCAAAATGTTACAATCTCTCACCAGCATTCCGAATTAAATGAATACAAATCAAAATTAAGATAAAATTGGAAGTGAAAAGGAGATGATATAAGTACAAGCTTTATTAACTTTACTCCTTTTTGCTAAATAAAATCAGGTGGATTTCCCGCCAGAGCGAAAGAAGGCGATTTTTCACGACGAACGCCATGTTTGATCTAGTTGTTAAAAATTAACAATTTTGTTTTCCCGTCGTAAATTTACTTATATTTTTCGTAAAAAATTTGAAAATAAATCTTCAAATTTCGAAAATACGGATGAAAAATTTTATTAAAATATCTTAGACGAGGTATTTGCAGCTATTGTTAACTTTTATGAGTATTTCATCTTTTTACACTCGATTTTTATTACACAAGTCATATAAGATCCATTCAAAATCCAAGTGACAAAACTCAAGTAAATTATATGCAATACTTCGATGTAGGATAGTCAGTTATTATTAATTTTTACAAATATTTCTTACATCATATTTTACTACTTGCTTTTTATTAGACTAGTAGTATTAGTTCCATTCAAAATCCTAGTGCTTTGTATTTTTTCAACCTTGGTTATTTCCATTTTACGCTGTTTCTTTTGGGAGTTTTGGTACCTCGGCTCGAAACCTGATCTTCAGCACCACATGCAACTCTCTCAGCCACAAGATAGCTTCATTGTCACTGACTAGTACAAATTTGAAGCTGTCTGCTCCAGGCGATAAGCCTTAGATTAATGAACAAAAATGCCTCCGAAAAATTTGAATGTGGACGATGGACATTTCCCGACTGGTAGTTGTCACTTCGTGTGGCCAACCGCCATCTTTGTTCTTGGCGTTCATTTAGGCGGTAAATTGTTAAACTAAGCGGCAAAGGGAGGTAATCGAGCATTCTTTGCTGATGGTAGCCCCGAAAAGCCTCACCAAATGATGGAATTTGCGATAACAAGCCTCGGGTTTGGAAGAAACGTGAAGAATTTTGGTGAGAGAATCATGCCAATTTTATTAATGGAACCAATTATTAGTCTGAGAAGGCAACGTTGAGACGAACAAACAGACACAAATGTATATCCATATATCTGAAAAGCTTCCTCTAAGGTGCAATGAACATGAAAGTTATGGGAGCTGAGTTCAATCTGCACATGAGATATAGCGAAAACATCTATCTATCTATCTATCTATCTATCTATCTATCTCAGTCTCTTCATATCTATCTATCAATTTATGATTTTGTATTTTCGAGTATGCTTTCAGCTGTATATGAGTTCAGAAGAAACATGATATTCTATCAAGTGATACTCATTTATCCGGAAGGGCATTACACATTTTTTTTTTTTTTTTTTTTTTCATATTTAGCCAAGTTGAGAAATTATTTTCGTCACTCCGAGAGTTATTCGGATTATTAAACTGATTCACTGATTCGTTTTCTAACTAAAATATTTCAGTAGCCTAACTTCTATTTGTACGCAAAGCTTATTTCACTTTCCCCCATCTTCCAGCAATGCTTTTCTTTCTTTCTTTCTTTCTTTCTTTCTTTCTTTCTTTTTCTTTCTTAAGTTTTCATCTACTATAGCCAAAAATGATTTTGCTTCGGATGTCTGTCCCGTAACAGTCTTTTTAAAAAGAAAAAACGACGTTTAAGCTTCCGTTGACGAGAGCTTAAAACTTATAAAGGTTATATGTTTGCCCAGACGCAAGCACTATATGTATATGTACGTATGTGTATATAAATATTCTGCTTTTTCAGGCTTAGTTACCACATTTAAGCTCCTTTATTCTCCTAACGTTTATCTGAAGTCACCCAAGCAAGTAAAGAGACTAATTTTCATTTTCAGCTTTGCTGCCGGACACCAGAATCACTGGTGATGGAAGGCAACCACTAAATTGTGCAAGAAGTAACGACATAATGTTTTTTGATACATACAATGTAATTACAAAATAACTTAAATATTTGACGTAATTTTTTAGCTTTTGGTTATTCTTATTTTTAATCACCAGATGAATATTCAGAAACCATTAAGTGCCTGTTTACCTCTCAAAATTCCCGTTATGCTAAATAATGTTCAATCTGAATGCGATTAAAATTAGACTCCAGGATAATTAAATAGAAATATTTAACAATTCAGGCTTATGACGATTTACAGGTTTTTAGGTGACACAAGGCTTTTTTTCTGGTGAGCTAAAAGACTGAAAGATTTACACCGTTTCGATAGAGCAGACATCTATGAACTGTGGAAAATGTCATAAAAATCTCATTAGATTTAATCCAAATTGGATGGTGAGAATGATTGATGATAAACTAACATTGATCAACTGATTTTTATTCAGGGTTGCTAACCTGAAAAATAATAAAATTATTTTGATGACTTTCTATATATGCACGTTTTTTTTTTGTTTTTTTTTTGCAAAAGAATATTTCTGCGGTACCACAGACCTGAGTCAAGGTGAGTATTTCCTGATTCCTAAAATTAAAACCCATCTTCATGGTTGCCATTTTGGAACTATTGAGAAGAAGCAACAGGATATAACGAACCAGTTGAAAGCAGTGTCAGTTGAAGACTTTCAAAAATGTGTGTGGTTTCCCAAAGGAACTATTTTGTAGGTGATAAAGTTGATTTTTAATTAAGTTGATGATAAACTATTATTTAAATCCAATCCGTTGAGTGACTATATAAACTAACTTCAATGTAAGAACAGGGTCTCTATTTTGATGGTGATAAAATTGATTTTTATTTTTCTATTTGATGGATAAAAATGCCAAACAGAACGTCGCCCTTTCGCATTTGTAAAGCGTGCAATAAAGCAGATAAAATGTCCAATTTAAACAAAAATCATTCCATCGAAAATCCTAGAAGTAAATAGAATTATATGATGATGTCAAGAGAGACAAAGGTGTTGAGAAGCAAGATAAACGCTGAGTTGTTTCTTGAAGGCAAAAGTGCATAGCACTCAACAGACTTCAACAACATCAACAACTACGACGACGACGACGACGACGAAAGTTTAGTTGCCTCATCGCCCTGTGAACTTGAAGCTTTTTCTTGTTTCCTTTTTTTTTGTTCTTTATCAAATTGTTTCGCAAATTGACATGGCTACTAAAAAGCCAATTAAACTTCTTTTTAAATGTTTTCAACTGTTGTTTGTTTATTTGTTTTTCCAAAATCTTTCCGCCAATATCACTTATCTATCACTTTCTTTTTTAATATTTGTCTTTGGGCACTTAACATTCATTTCTCTTTTAAATTTCTTGTTGGTTACGCTTTCTTTCTTTCTTTCTTTCTTTCTTTCTTTCTTTCTTTCTTGCTTTCTCCTCCCGACTTCATAGAAATCAATTTTCTTCTATTTTTATCCTTTTCTTTCTTTCTTTCTTTCTTTCTTTCTTTCTCCTCCCGACTTCATAGAAATCAATTTTCTTCTATTTTTATCCTTTTCTTTCTTTCTTTCTTTCTTTCTTTCTTTCTCCTCCCGACTTCATAGAAATCAATTTTCTTCTATTTTTATCCTTTTCTTTCTTTCTTTCTTTCTTTCTTTCTTTCTTTCTTTCTTTCTTTCTTTCTTTCTTTCTTGCTTTCTCCTCCCGACTTCATAGAAATCAATTTTCTTCTATTTTTATCCTTTTCTTTCTTTCTTTCTTTCTTTCTTTCTTTCTTTCTTTCTTTCTTTCTTCTCCTAACTTCATAGAAATCAATTTTCTTCTATTTTTATCCTTTTCTTTCTTTCTTTCTTTCTTTCTTTCTTTCTCCTCCCGACTTCATAGAAATCAATTTTCTTCTATTTTTATCCTTTTCTTTCTTTCTTTCTTTCTTTCTTTCTTTCTTTCTTTCTTTCTTTCTTTCTCCTCCCGACTTCATAGAAATCAATTTTCTTCTATTTTTATCCTTTTCTTTCTTTCTTTCTTTCTTTCTTTCTTTCTTTCTCCTCCCGACTTCATAGAAATCAATTTTCTTCTATTTTTATCCTTTTCTTTCTTTCTTTCTTTCTTTCTTTCTTTCTTTCTTTCTTTCTCCTCCCGACTTCATAGAAATCAATTTTCTTCTATTTTTATCCTTTTCTTTCTTTCTTTCTTTCTTTCTTTCTTTCTTCTCCTAACTTCATAGAAATCAATTTTCTTCTATTTTTATCCTTTTCTTTCTTTCTTTCTTTCTTTCTTTCTTTCTTCTCCCAACTTCATAGAAATCAATTTTCTTCTATTTTTATCCTTTTCTTTCTTTCTTTCTTTCTTTCTTTCTTTCTTTCTTTCTCCTCCCGACTTCATAGAAATCAATTTTCTTCTATTTTTATCCTTTTCTTTCTTTCTTTCTTTCTTTCTTTCTTTCTTTCTTGCTTTCTTTCTTTCTTTCTCCTCCCGACTTCATAGAAATCAATTTTCTTCTATTTTTATCCTTTTCTTTCTTTCTTTCTTTCTTTCTTTCTTTCTTTCTTATAAGAAGTCAATTTTTCTTTCTTTCTTTCTTTCTTTCTTTCTTTTTCCAGAATTTGTTGTTCTGTTGACATTACTAAATTGTTTGCGAGACATTTGACTGTTAAAAATCTGTCGTGGGTTATTGGGTACATAGCGTGCAGACTTTTTGTCTGTAAGTGTATAAATACCTATTAAAAAATTCATACATTATTTACCTTTTCGTCGTTCAACTCGATTTGTTGGACATCATCTATTAGATAGAAAACATAAATCCTCTCCATCTGTCCATCAACAAGATGTATTGATTTGATAGATTTTGAAAATAGTCTTTATCCCCCCACCAATTTGTTGGACCAAATGAATGTACTAAATCATATTTTGGCACCAAGAAAGAATTGCGGCATTGACGAAACATACACACACACACACACACACACACACACACACACACACACACACACACACACACACATATATATATATAGTCCTATGAGGATCGTTTAAAAAAGTAAGAAGAACCATAGCTGAGCATTTTCTGTTGTGGCAGCACACTATGACTTCTAATAAAACTAGAAAAAAATTAATTAATTTCTGTCCAAGAGAAGCCATTATAAAGGTGAGAGTTGGGTGTCAAATCTAAAAATAGACAAAACTGAAACCGGATCAGCCATAAAGGATGAGAAAAAGAAACGAATGACACCCAAGGGAATCTATGAAGACAATGTACGGATACTAGCTGAGAGTTCTCTCTCCTATGCAACTGTGTAGAAGTGGGCTGTAGAATTTAAGCAGGACAGAGGCATCACAAAAGGTGACCCTCGGTCCTGATAGCCAAAGATCTCAACCACTGATGAACAAATTGATGCCATCCCCAAAATAGTTTGGGATGACAGATAACAAAATCCATTGGTATTAATTCTGTTTCGGTCCACACTAGTTTAACTGAGATCTTGCGGATGATCACGTTATCTGAGTTAAATGAGTTCCAAGAATGCAGACATCAGAGAACAAATTGAAAAGGGTCTACATTTCCAGAACAATTCTGACTCGCTTTCAGGGTAACCTGAAGATTATAGTTACTCAAGATGAAACCTGTGTTCGTCATTTCGAACCTGAATCAAATTAAGTTTTGGAATGACTCTGTTTCTCCACCCCTGAAGATGTTTAAGCAAGCAGCGTCTGTTAGCAAGGTGATGGCTTCTGCTCGATAGATCAGTATTTGAGCATTTTTCTGATTTAAGAAAAATATCTATATAAACATTTGTCCATTTCATTATATATATATATATATATAGATGTGTGTGTGTGTGTGTGCGCGCGCGCGTGCGTGTGTGTGTGAACAATTATACTTAGCAAAAAGTTCGAGATAGTTTCTAAAGGATCAGACATTGAACAATTTGGACGTTGTATGTAAATGTTGCTTCCTTTCCAGCAGCTGTGATTATTAGGTTCATTCCCTTGAGAAATAAAACGAGAAGGTGCATCCTGTTGCAATTCCTTTTTCTAATGACTGCCATTATTAGTCTTGTACTAAACATTTTGTATCTGGTATTAAAGCAGTCCAAAAAGTAATAGTAATATTTTCAAAATGGTGATATTCCTCTGTCAAGGGTTGGGCTCTTCACCTGGTGTATTGGTTCGCATGATGGATTAGCAATCTACTGTTTGTGAGTTCGATTCTTGTCTTTATTTGTTAAGTCAGTTTCTGTATTACCATGTCTTTGTTGCTGTGAGGGATTCAGCATTTTGCCAAAATTTTTATCTTAAAACTGAAAACATTTTTTTTTTAAATCAACGCCTCTCATTTATAGAATTTAGTGAAACTAATGTAGTAATATTCTGTAACTCAATATTCCATTAATTAATTTGGCATCGAATGAAAACCAAATTTAGCTACCAGGGTTCAATCAAGTAAAAAGTTTGTGATGCCCTGGTATTAACTATTTTAACCCTTTTGACTATCACTCAGTCTTACATCAAATTTGTAACCTCACTGGATCGTTTTATATTCTGGGATCGTCGAAACAAATATATGATTATTATATGATCATGAAGTATTTGAACAATTTTGCCTTGTCATCATTGCTTTGTCATTATTGCTCAAACATGCATTGCTTTCCATGTTTCATAGGAATCGGAATGGTGGTAACGAGGCAACATGATGACTAAAATGACTGCCATTTGTTTACTGTTGCGCAGAACCACCTGCTATTGTACACGATTACGCATGTCAGTGCTGCCAAACATTTAATAGACTTAGTTTCAAATGCATGCAATCAAGAAAAAGATATCAAAATATTGAAACTTATAAAATCTGTTGGTGTAAAAAAAGCAGATTGTACCATTTGCAAATTCCACAATCTGATATATGGGGAAAAAATTTCGTAAAAAAAGAAAAAAAAAAACCGAAAAACACACGTGCTACTTGAAAATAATCAAGTAGCACGTATGTCTCGTTAAAATAAAAAACACCGACAGAATCACCAAAGCTAAAACGTTATAAAGTGCACAATACATGGGATAGAGCTAATATATATATATATATATATATATATATATATATATATATATATATATATATATATATATCACTCAAAATTTCTATAGCCCAGTAGTCAGCTGGGCCTGTAAAATACACCAACTATTTCTCTGCGGGGGTTTTAAGTCTCACCCAACAACGAGTGACCTAGATATAACATTAAACAATCTGATGATGAGTTTCTAGTAATGCTGGAGTTTTGAGTACCTCTTCATTACCATCGCTCCCAGGTCCACTCTGACTCGGAGTGGTAACACCTGAAAGAATCCAATCAAAATGGGTCAAATAGATCCGTTTGACATTTAAACTGAGTACAAAAAAAAAGACTCATGCTGAATTGAATTGTTTGAAATTGAAACAGTTTGATCATTTAACTGAGTGTAAACAAATGACTGATGCTTAATTAATTTGCTAGTGATAATATAACAATACTTGGAATCATTTAACTGTATGCAAACGAATGAGTAATGTTCAATAGCAATGCTTGTAATCGCTTCATTTTGAGCAAACAAATGATTAATATTGAACAGAATTATAAGCGCCCGGTAGCAATAATTGAAAGCATTTAACTGGGTAGAAACAATAGAAATACTAACTCTTTTAAAATTACATATCATGTATATACATATTTACCAACCCCTCCGCTCAGGCAGGATATGACACAAGGTCAATTTTTAAGCAGAGTTTAACAGGTTTCAATTCAGAGTTTTCCTTCTCCTAGACAAGTTGCCTCACCAAGTCTGATGAACCTAGTCTGCCCAACTATTTACCCTGGAGGGAGAATTATTGGATTCATACCCTTCCCAAGTGTTATGTTAAATGCAATCAGCCTCGTCCAGGATTTGAACTCGCATCGCCGTGTCGATTTCCTACGACGATAACCATTACACTACGGGCACCTCCTTCATACCAGGTATATCTATTTAATGTGCAAACAAATGACTGATGTTAAATTGTGATTATTTTATAGCAATACTGGAAACCATTTAACAGTGTGTAAACAAATGATTAATCTTAAGTAGAATTATTTGTATTAGATTGCAATACTCGAAACCATCTGTGTGCCAAAAAATTAACTCAGGCTCGTTTAAAAATGACATCAACAAAATGAGTTTACAAATCCTATATGTTTAATATTTATGTATAAACAGTATTTGGCATTAAATAACTAACAATGGTTGATATGCCATTAAACCAAACCAAACGAAATCAAACAATCAAAAGTTCTAAGCCTGACCAAGAAAAGAGAGCCAAGCTGAACATTTTTGTTGTGGAAACATACTACCACTTCTTATGAAACTAGAAAAATCTGAAGCACACACACACACATACACGCGCGCGCGTATATATATATATATATATATATATATATATATATATATATGTGTGTGTGTGTGTGTGTGTGTGTGTGTTATGTGCCATGTAACGAAATTCTCACGCTTTAGATAATGTTTTTTTCTCTCCTCTTTCCGTCTAACTCTTGTGTACATCCCATAAAACTTCGCTCTGCCGGTGGGAGTAAGGAAGGCTTACAATACGCTGACTGTACCCACTTTTAAGGAGGTAAGAACCCTCTCAAAGGGGTGTCCTGGGTATCATACTAAACTGCATCAAGTGGTCAGGCTTTAGTCGCCGTAGTAGCCGTTAGGATCCCCATCTGTGAGTCAGATCTGTTTGAAAATTATTAGTATTAGATAGCAATGCTTAAAACCATATAATTCTGTGCAAACATATGACTCATATTAAATAGAATCACTTACTTGAAACCATATAATTCTTTTTTAAATTATCAGTACTAGATAAGAATACTTGAAACCATTCAACTAGGTTCAAATTATTTGCATTATATAAGTTGGCTGGTTGGTTGGTTGGTTTTACGGCGTATCAACATTTTTTGGGGTCATTTAACGCCGAATTAAGTCATTTTGATAAAATTTTCAAACAATTCACTTTAGTATAAGTACACTTTTATTTACACACAGTTAAATATCAAAACAGTTCTATTTCAAACAATTCGGTTTAGCATCAGTACACAGTTTTTTTTACGCACAGTTAAATGGAAAAACAGTTAATTTCAAACAATTCAGTTTAGTGTAATTACAGTTTTGTTTTATTTGACCCATAGATAGGACCCTATCAGCTGCTACCACTCCGGACCAGAGTAGATTTGGAAGCGATGACAAGGAAGGAATACTCCGCATTCCCCAAAGCTCCAGCATTTCTGAAGTCTCACCATCAAATTGTCCAGCGTCATATACTGGACACTCGTTGTGTGAGTCATACCCCTCTGCCGAGATGGAGTCGGTGTATTCTACAACCCCAGCCGACTGGGCAAGTATTAAATAGGAATAAAACTATGTGCCAAAAATGTAAATATAAACGTACAATGTACGCGATTCCCTAACCTCTTAGCATAAAATAACCACAGACGGTTTGACATGCCATTAAAATCAATTAATCTATCCGTCAATTCACATAAAACACATTACAACTAGAATATAATTTTGATACTTTAGGTTTTAGACCCACTCTGCTATAGGAGCATAGAACATTTTTTATGCAACTTTTCTCACTTTCGTTATATATATATATATATATATATATATATATATATATGTGTGTGTGTGTGTGTGTGTGTGTGTGTGTGTGTGTGTTTCCGTTTATTGATATATATCATATATATATATATATCATTATGTCAAAACTCATATACATAATTATTTCAATATATGTATATAAAGAGAGAGAGAGAGAGAGATAGATAGATAGAGAGAGAGAGTGAGAGAGAGAAGCAAGTGTATATGTGTGTATCTATATGGATGGAAGGTCATTGGGTGCCTTGACTATAGAAAAGAACCATGAAAGGTCTTAATGAAGCTTAGATATTAAAGAAAATTTGTAAACATTGTGAGTGTACACGCCACACTGTGTTTCCGTACTTCGACCCCGCAACCACCAATACATTCAACATTCAACCCAAGAAACTAATACAGTGTGGTATCGAGAAGAACACGGAATTTAAAAAAAAGCAAAATCTATTTACTTCAGTTCAAGATGAAACTATTTTAAGTTTTCAGAAAGGATTTGCTTCTAAAATTATCTTTTCTTTAAAAAAAATAAATCATCACTCACCAGCAGCAAAACATCCATGGATGAAGATTGATTGATTTTAACGGCATGTCAACCAATCTAGTATTATTTTAGGCATAGAGTTTAGGGAATCGCGTTCATTGTACGTTTATATTCATTATATTCCGTAGAGGTACGGAAGCAAAATATGGAATAATTTTTAAAACATTTTTAAATCTGATAAGTCCAGTTTTTAAGAAAAAAAAAGAAAAACAAAAACAAAAAAGCAAAAAAAAAAAAGTGAGATAAATCTAAATTTTCTGGATTAGCTCTATTATTCAAGTACTTTTTCATTAAAATTCAGCCCAATATGAGTGAGCAAGAAAAGAAACGACAAAAAATCTATGATTTGCTTAACGCACCGAAACCAAGCCAAACAATTTCCAAAATAATTTGAGTTTCTTCATGGCCTCCAACAATCTCAGACCTTAATCCTCTTGATTACGCTATATGGGGCATTTTAGAAAACAAAACAAATGCAACTTTTCATCTAAATATTGGTTAGCTTAAGACTGCTATTGAGGAGGAATGGAATAAAATGTTTGAAGAATTTATTTTGAAGGCAGGAAAAAGTGTTGAGACAATAATCGAAAAAAAATGGTGGCCATATTGAGTAAATTTATTGTTTTTTTATTTATTTTGTCGTTTGATTTTTAGAATTAAAATTAATCTTGTTTTATTATAGAATCGTTTATTATTATACTAGAATTTTGTTTCCGTAACCTGAATGTTCATATTTAGATTCTTTGTGTTGTTCTTTTTATACACGTTCCTATCGAGTATGAACAATTCTTAAACAGATCTATTTTACTGATAGATGGGACCCTAACATGTATTATTACTCCACTCCTGAGTGGACCAGGGAGTAATGGCAATGAAGCTGTTCTTCACACTCCCCAGATCTACAGAACTGAAACCTCACCATCAGATGCAGTTTTGTGTCCTACCAAGGACACTCCTTTTTGAGTGGAGGCCTTACTCTTCTACGGTCAGTACATTTCAAGTTCCATCGACAGGGCAACGAATGAAGAGATCAAGGTGTATGTACACACTTTGCCACAAAACTCTAGATTCTAATAAAAACAAAAACACGTTCCATTAATCTTTAGATGAATGGTACGCGTTTAACGCGGTCACATAGAATATAAAGATAACAGCGAATTAATCTCTCCTATGCAGTAGGTTCATCAAGATCGATCGTGAGTTAATGACGTCATATATCGGGAGTAGCGCCAAACTCAAATTCTCTTTCTTCCAAGACTGGCCCTCACTAAAAGGAGGACATTTTTCCTAAATATTTTTCCTCTTATCTGTCCTTAGCTCCGATTACGATGTGTATAGAAACGAATCTTATTTTTTCCCTTTTCCCTTTTTATAGAAAACATTTGAAAAACTATTAGTTATGGAACCTAACCAAAGAGGATGAGATTTAAATTTCTTTAGTATATATATATCTATATAGGGTGGGGCAGAGAGGACGACCAATTTTGAAAATTTTACAAAATCATTAACTTTGGCTTCATTGACATCACTTTGTTCACATTGAATTAGAAATTGACAAATTTAAGTTTGGAAAACAATATCCTTCGAGTGGTGTCCGTTTTCATTGATGCATTTCTGAAGGCGTTCTTGCTCTCTCCAGCAATGCTCTGTCGATTTGGGCAACTTCCACCCGAATAGCTTCTTTCAAATTCTCCAGTGTACGGGGATTATGCTCATACACACGTGTCTTGAGGTATCCCCACAAGAAATAATCACAAATGGACAAATCAGGGGACCGAGAGGGCCAAAGAAAGTCAGAAAACCTGGAAATGAGGTGGTCATTCCATCCTGTTGAAACTACACACGTCGGAGAGGCACACGTTTTTTTTTCATAATTTAGACACAAAGAATTTGTTGATTATCTCGGTGTTGCACTCGGAGTTCCCGGTCACTGCATTTCCATAATTGTCTTCAAAAAAGTAAGGACCAATAACGGCAGCTTTACCATCTGCATACCAGACCGTTACTTGTGGGTTATCCAATGGTTTTGCATGCAGTAATCTAGGATTTTTGAGAGTCCAATAACGACAGTTCTGTTGATTCACTATGCCATTGAGATGAAAATGAGCTTCGTCACTTATTAACAAAATTGACGTGTAATTTGCCTCAAAAATTACTTTCATCTGACCTTAGAAGTTAAGCGTCTATACATAGTGCGCTCTGGTTTCAACTGTTGGACAACAACTAATTTATAGAGGTAGAAATGCAGGTCTTTATGCAAAATGCACCTTTACTGATCGAGATTACCAATGCCAAGTTCAATAAAATACCTCAGAGCAGATCGACTGGGACTCTGCAGCGTAGCTTCTCTGACACGTAGCACATTTTCGGGTGTACGTACTATTCGTGGGGGCCACCACTGGTCTCCTATCAAAATAATGTACCTTCTGTGCGAAGTGCATTAATCTAACGTACGATTGTCTTATGGGTGGGAACAGACTGATTTCAAAGAATGTTGAAGTGGCGCCGAAATTCACGCCTAACTGCTGTCACAGACTCGTTATTCTTCACGTAACTGTCGTTAGCAAACATATGATGTTCTGTCGTCCACAGTACCATGGCTTCACCTGAAATAGAATAGAAAATGCTAGAGAAAATAATACTAAGACTCCACGTCCGAAATAATACCCGCCAGACATATATCCCTCCCCTTGGTACTGAATAGTAGCCATTTCTAAATTGGTTATTCCCTCGGCCCCACCCTATATATATATATATATATATATAATGATTAGGGAGTTTTTGTTGGGTTCCTGTTATAATAGCGGTTCATCGATCAGGAAACATTGAAAGATTTTAATATATATATATATATATATATATATATATATATATATATATATATATATGATAGGAATATGTGGAAAGTTGGATAAATCAAACACTTAACTTCTGATTTATCGAATTTTACACATATTTCTATCATACTGTCAGATTCACTACAAATCTATCTTTTCAACATATATATATATATATATATATATATATATATTACTTGAAACGTATTATATATATATATATATATATATATATATATATATATATATATGTATATTACTTGAAACGTATTATATCATGTAACACCTCTCAATAACAAAGGATCTCTCACTTGACGGCACTTTCCCATTTCAATTACAAAATCGTTATGTCCAAATATACGCTTTTAGCGACATCCGAAAATATAGGCTTTTTCCGACACCCGAAAATAGAGGTTTTTCCCGTGATCTGAAAATATAAGCTTTTCTTGTGGCCTGAAAATATAAGCTTTTCCGACATCCAAAAATATAGACTTTTCCCAACATCCATTTTTCTCGATCTGAAACAGGCTTTTCCCGTTATCCGAAAATGTAAGCTTTTCCAGTTCTCCAAAAATAGAGGCTTTTCAAGCTATCCAAAAATAGAGGCTTTTCCCAATATATAAAAAGAAGAGGCTTTTCCTGGTATCGGGAAATATAGGCTTTTCCCAACATACAAAAATGAAGGATTTTCTCGCTGTCTGAAAATATAGGCTTTTTCCGACATACGAAAATTATAGCTTTGACTGCTACCTGAAGTAAAGAACTTTTATGAGAGTTTTCGTAAGTCGAAATGGTGTAAAACGAAGAAGCATTTGACATTAAATGATGTAGGAAGATTCTCAAAAATAAAATAGCTTTTATATTTTTGGTTTGACTGACAGTACAGCAGTTAGAAATTTACGATTTTATTTTTGACAGGACACGTAGGTTTAAAGTAGATTTTCAGGGAATTTTGAGAGCCTACAAAGAAATATATGATGCGTGACAAAACAATCAGATATCCTTTTATAATTCAGTCGACGGGGCGTAAAGATAATCGTCGTAGAAAATGAACACAGCGAGTAGAGTTCAAAACCTGGACAAGGCTGTTTGCATTTCACTTCCAGTTAATAACTTTAGGAAGGGTATGAATCCATCTTTCCCTACTAAAAATAATGTAGGCAGACTGGGTTATCTAGTTTTGTGGGTAGGATACTTTTTTGTTTCTAATAAGCTAGAATAGACACGATCATTTTAAAGTAGGATGCCATGCAGGAAACAAGCCTCTCGTGGTTTAAAAATTGTTAAGATTTCGTCGGTATTTTGAGGGGCACCTAAGGCACCGGAAAATAAACCAACCCGACAAAAGAGGATTCCTGTGCCAGGTAAGAATCTAGCTTTGTAGGTCGGAAAACCAATCTAGGAGAAGAAAAAGTTATGAATTCAAAACAAGGAGGCATGGAGCAAGTAACTCCACCCATCACAGCTCTATCACTGATGTAGTATGGCTGCGGTCCTACGCTTCTCAAAGAGTTTATCGGATCTAAGCATCAATTAATCTAAACGACAAACCTCGACCTTCAAGATCAAAGGCAGCGGACATAGAATGTCATTTTTTGCGTCTGGGAATGTAAAAAAATCCTTATAAATTCAATATAATTACTTCTTTTACAGCTGTCAGTATAGCAGAGAAACCTATTCTAAGGTTGTGCCCAACTAGCGAGGCATAGAATATGCTGATTAGGGGGTAATACCCCTTCCTAAAGAGGGAGAGCAGGGTATAAATCTAAACCACATCTTGAGGTGAGATTCCAATTCTGGTGATTCGAGGAGAGTGGAGTATCCCTTCATTGCCATTACTCCCAGGTCCACTCTAATCCGGAGTAGTAGTACCTGTTAGGGTCCAATTTAGGAGTCAAATGGATCTGTTCAAAAATTATCCGTATGTGGCAGGATCATGTGCAAAAAAATCCTTTTAAGAAACAACACAAAAAATGTAAACATGAATAATGACCTCCATCCCCAAACCTCTAGGTAAGAAATAACCCGAGATGGATTGACATGCCATTAAAATTAAACATTCAGCCAAACTATCTTTTCAAGAAGTCCAGACAATACAAGAATGAATCCAAATGTAGCCAAATCTAAAAGAGGAATTTAAAACTTTCTCTTTTAAAGTTTAAAAATATATTCTTCTTCTCTTTCTACTCTTTGTTGCTCTTATTGTCATCTCCTTAGGTTCGCGAGTAAAATAAAACGTAATACAAAAGGTAAACATTATAAAAAATGGTTATAAACCATGAATAATAATAATAATAATACGAACAAATGGTATATGCACAACCCAACACCTATCCTGGAAAATGACACGCATAAACTCCTATGGGACTTTGACATATACACAGATTACCTAATCTCGACCAGAAGACCAGACCTTATAGTAATCAACAACAAAAAAAGAGAATTTGCAAAATTGTTGACTTTGCTGTCCCAGTTGACCACAGAATAAAACAGAAAGAATGTGAAAAGAATGATAAGTACCTCGACCATGCTAGAGAATTGAAAAAGCTGTGAAACATGAAAGTGACGATTGTACTAATTGTGATTGGTGCTTTTGGCACAATAACTGCAGGATTACTAAAAGCCCTGGAGGACCTGGAAGTTGGCGGACGAGTAGAGACGAACCATATGACAGCATTGCTGAGAACGGCCAGATTCCTGAGACGAGTCCTGGAGACTTGAGGAGACTTGCTGTCACTCAAATTCCAGTGAAAATACATCAGCTAATACTGATGTGAAAAACTCTAAAAGAGTCAATAATAATAATAATAAAGAGAACCTACTGAATAGCGGACTTAACCGTCCAGGCAGACCATTATATAAAGTTAAAAGAAATCGAAAAGAGAGATAAATACGTAGACCTTGCTAGAGAACTTTAAAAAGTTTTGAAACTTGAAGGTGATAGTGATAGCCATTGTAATTGGTGCACTTGGAACCTAAATGGTACAAGGACTGGAAGATTCGGAAATAAGAGGACAAATAGAGACCATCCAGACAATAATATTATTAAGCTGGGCCAGAATACTGAGAAGAGGATATATATATATATATATATATATACGTGGTGCCTTCAATATGTTTCCAGACTTTTTTTGTGCAGCCACTTAAATTGTCGTAGTCTCTTGAAAATTTACTATGTTATTGCTATACATCTTATGAGATGACTGACCAATTTTTATGATTTCACGTTCAAATGAACAGGTACGGCACGAATTGGAATACACCCTACTAAGACCTGATTGTCACAGCTGGTGAATTTCAAAAATCCAATCTGGACGTGAGGACACTTTGGAAGAATGATATGCAATAAAATTCTGTTTTAAACATGGAAAAAATGCAACAGAAACGTATGGAATGCTTCTGACTGCTTTTGGACTATCTTGCATGAGTCGAGCATCAGTTTTTGAGTGGCATAAGAGATTCAAGGAAGGCAGGGAGTCTGTGAGGGATGATGAGAGGTGTGGGAGGAGTAAGGAAGTCAGAACACCAGAATTGATTGGCCAAAGGGTTAGGGTTAGGGCTACTATGTTGAGGTTTTAAGGGAGTTCAGGAAGATATTCAGTCGGAAGAGGCCTGCACTCTTCAAATCGGGTCTGTGGCATTTCCACCAAGACAATGCACTAGTCCACAACTCTATCCTTGTCACAGACTATTTGAGCAAGATGGGCATCAAGACAGTTCCTCACCGTCCCTATAGTCGAGACCTTGCTCCCCGTGACTTTTGCTTATTCCCTATGCTCACAGGTTGTCGTTATAAGACAATTGAGGAGATAAAAGAGGTTATGGCGAAGGTCATTGACACGGTCACGCAAGAGGACTTCCATGGGTCCTTCCAGAAGTTGTAACAGTACAACAAGTGCGTTGCAGCCGGAGGAGATTACTTCGAAGGGGACTAGAGTTTCATGCGTGTACTATCGATAAAAGTGCCCATACGAAAAAAAGTCTGGAAACTTATCTAATGATCCTCATATATCTGATAAAATGTTACAAAACGATGACATTGTTAGGTAGCTTGGCTCTTAACGAATCAATTATTTGTACAATCTTGTCTGGTGAAAATGGGATCATCCAATTTACCATAAATACTGGGTGACACATCCAACTTGAAAGAAGAAAAACAGTTGAATTAGAGGCCAAGACGTCGGACTAGTTTTTCTTAACCTGACGAACAAGGCAAAAGAAAATGGATAATTAGTGAGAACACAACAGATATCATATAACCTAGTGCGAAAAGAATTATAAGAACTTGCACAAAAAATGTAAATATAAGCCCTAAAATGTACCTAAATCCCTAACGTCGTGGCATAGAATAACTCTTGAGGGGGTTGACACGCCGTTAAAATCAATTTATCAATCAATCATGCAGTAAAATAGGTTTCTCTTAAATTGTAGGTGTAGCGATCAGCAGCCCGTTGAATCTCGCAGACAAACTGACTTCTCCCCACGTTGTGTTTGTCCTTTAAGAAAGGAATATCCACTCATGTATGGGCCAGATTGTAAAGGTCTAATTTTTGGTCAAATATTGGCGTCGGTCTTTACAAAAGACCGACTTATACACAAACGTGTCCAGTATTCAAATATAATGAAAATGACTAGGAGTAAAGGTCGACTTATATACGAGATCAACTCATACGCGAAGGTACACAGTAACTAAGCATAATGAAAAGGACTAAGAATAAGGGTCGACCTATCCACGAGGTCGACTCATACACGGAGGTGTACAGTAATGGAGCGTAATGAAAAGAACTAAGAATAAGGGTCGACCTATACACGAGATTGACTCATACACGAAGGTGTACAGTATTTAAGCATAATAAAAAGGTCCAGTAGTAAAGGTCGACTTATACACGAGATCAACTCATACGCGAAGGTACACAGTAATTAAGCATAATGAAAAGGAGTAAGAATAAGGGTCGACCTATACACGAGGTCGACTCATACACGAAGGTGTACAGTATTCTAACATAATAGGAAGAACTAGGCATAACGCATGGCTTCCCTAATCGATTCTATGAATTACTGATTTCAGGACAATAAATCAAAAGTCGCCTTATACACGAGCATATCATGGTAAATATCTTTGAATATATGAGTGTACACGACAGAATACAAGTTCATTAACACGTATACCTGTTCATATACGTTCGTTGTGTATGTATATGTCTATATGTGTATGTATATGTGTATATGTGTTTTTAAATGTTTTAATGCCTTCATATGTATTTCTGTTCGCACGTGTATGTGTACGTGTGTGTGTGTGTGTGTGTGTGTGTGTGTGTGTGTGTGTGTGTGTGTGTGCGTGTGAGTGTATAGTAATGTCCTAGTTTGTCTGTTTGGATGTGATGCCGCCAAATTTGCCAAGAGCCTGAGCAGGCAGTAGGGGGGGGCGAAGGTCAAGTGGATACTTGCAACTTCTCGTCTCCCCGTCGTGACGAAGTGTCGCTAGACACACAGACTCCACTCCACAATTATTTCACCCGCTCCTTCTGACCACCTGACCTGGGAAACAACTGGAAATGGTCATCAGATTTTAAAAGAGGGACAAACTGGCATAACCATTATTATCTATTCCTCTTCTCCCTCATTTGTCTTGGAATCTTCATTTTCTTCATTGTCCTGTCTTATTTCTTCTTCCTCTTCACGTCGTCGTCGTCGTTCTTTTTCTTCCAAGTCCTTTTGTTCCTTCTCTTTCTTTATCTGTTTTCTTCTTTTCTTTTCTTTGTTCTTCTTCCTTGTGATTGGAGACGCAATCTCTTGACAAGGATCGTGAGTAAAATAAAACGTTTCAAGAGAATGAAGAAATGGGAAAATGACGAAGATGGTAGTTTGATGAAGAGGAGACAGAAGAAAGGAGGGAAAAGTGGTAGAAGGGAAAGTAGAAACTGAAAGGCCTGGTGGGAGGAGAGTGAAAGGTTCGGGCTTGATTATTGAGAGTAAAATGATTGGATTAATAGAAGGTTATTGAAGAAAAAGAGATTTCAAGTTGAAGGGAGAATAAAAAAATGGGAGGATGTGGTGGGAGGGAAATTAGGGAGTAAAACTGAATTAAGAAATAGGTAAAAAAAAAAAAAAGGGTGGAAGCGAAAAAAGAGGGAAGGTGAGAAAAAAGAATGTAGCGGGTGGAGAAGAAAGAGGTTCGGGAGTTATTATGAATAAGAGAAAATATATAAATTTGAGAAAAGTTTGAAAAAACCAAAAAGAAAAGGTTAGATAAGAAGAAAGTGAAAAAAAAAAAAAGGTGGTAGTTGTAGAAAGGAGAGTAGAGTGAAGACTTCAGGTTTGATTAGTGAGAGTAAAATGATGAATTCTGAATAATGTAAGAAAGAGGGTTTAAATGAGGAGGAAGTGAAAAGTAAGTAGTGGTGGGAGAAGATTGAGGAGTGGGAGTAAAGAGGTTAAAGAGATGATGAGAGGAGAGTGAAGTTGAAGGAGGTTCTCGTCTAATAATTGCGAGTAGAATGGGTGCATATTGAAGAATATAAAAGAAAAAAAGGGGTCCAAAAAAAGGAAAGACACGAAAGAGGGGAGTGGAAAAAAGGGGAAATTACTGTCGGGGGGGGGAGAGATAAAGAGAAAGAAGCGCAACATGAGAATTGGAGACTGAGACACAGACAAAGAGAAAGATGAGCAGAAGATTAGAAAAAGACAGACAAGTGGAAGGAAGATAACTAATAACGTTTAACTTACATCTCACCTTATATATATATATATATATATATGTATGTGTGTGTGTGTGTGTGTGTTTGTGTGTGTGTGTGTGTGTGTGTGTGTGTTGATCCAAGTTAGAATAGCGTAGAAACACTGTAAACAATGCTTAGGGACAGTCAGTTTCTCCCCTATGCAATAATCAGAACAAAAGGGTTGATGATAGCATATACGGACGATTACATAGACGAGAAACTAAGACTCACTACGCAACGTTTAATGGGTTTCCATGCAATACTAACTTTGATCTCTACATGCTCTATCATCAATATTGAACACTCTTTATATATAAATATAACAAAGTACATTATATGTATATTCGTTGATATCAATTTTACGGGTTTCCGAACGAATCCAAAACCGTCTTCCGTACGCCACGCTCGGTTTAACCAAAGTAGTAACCCCTTTGTAAATAAACGATAAAAATAAATAAAAAATCTTTTCAATACAGGTAATTATCCTTAACTTAATTAAAAGCGATTCTGCGGGTTTTCTTTTTTATTATTAATGATAATCCCAGAACCCGTAACTAATAGATTGATTGATATTAACAGTCTGTCAACCAGTTTAGAGTTTATTTCCTGATTAGAAGTTAATTGTACATTTATATTTAGATTTTTGGTGTAGCTGCTTCTTAAAAGAATAATTTTTACCTATAAATGGGACCTTATTCCGGGTCAAAGTGGACCTGGGAGTAATGGCAAACAAGAGGTATCCCTCATCCCCAGATCTCTAAAACTAGAGCTTCACCATCAGATGTAATTCAGTTCATATCCAGGACATTCTTTTTTTTTCTCTGCAGGGTATTCTAAACCTTGTCGATTGGGTGACGTATCTAATATAGGTTTGGTACTGCAAGTTAAATTAATTGTACTATCAATAGCAGCATAATACAAACATTTATTTAAGAAAAAAAACATTACCTCAACTTTATCGTGTATAATCTTAGTCTGGCACAAGGCCACATGTGTAAGGTTCTCAATAAGATTCGAGTTTTTTAATGCTTTTTTCTGCACAGCAAGGCGTGATTGTAATATATCACCATGACTTGCAATGAATCGGGCGGATGTTGTTGACAGATACATCCGGCCGTAGATAAAATCAACAAAATGATTACCGGAAACAAGCAATGCTAGGGTGTAAGCTATGACCAATGAAGAACCAGCAGTGCATGACATGGAGGAGATTGCTATCCGCAAACCATTAAATAACTTAAAACTGGTAAATATTGAGAGATTTAACGAGAGGTATGAAAAAACCCCTAGGAAGTTGATTATAAGGGTTAGTGTTGGCATCGTTGGCATACCAATAATTTTGGGGTTTATAGTTAACGTGGAATGTTAGAGGGAGATGAAGTAAACGTACTTCCGAAAAAGAAATCAATTTACCCCAAATGAATTAGTGCTGTAGGGTCAAAAAGTGTTCAACACCCGAATTTATCTGGGTTGAACAGAGATGGCTATACCCATAAGATGTATCTAGATTTGGAAGTAGGTGAAAGGTCCGTAGTTAAGGGAAACGAGAACTCAGGACAACCAAGGGAATTACGACTCACGGCCTCTTTTTTTTAGACCAAGTAAGCTGGAAGTTAGGAACTGTACACACTATACGATTAATTCTCCCTGCAAACCGCATGCCCATCATCAACAGATAGAATCAGGCTCTTCAGTAATTTTTCTTGTTTTTTTTTGGGGGGGGGTTCTCGGTTAGACTTTGAATATGTACTGCAGATAATGATAGCTTTTCTGTGTTTAAACATTGTGTTTGAAATTAAGAAGTCACATGAGTGATATTAAACTCGAGCAGAGACACGCATGGTGTTAATCGAAGGTCATTTACCCGATGTCAGTTTAAAAATTGGCGTGGTTACCGCCTAAGATCGTATGGATGTGTATCGAGATGTCAACAAAGCGGAGGAAAACGAACTTTTGAACATTACAGAAATTTCTTCTGATGTGTGTAATCTAAAAAAAAAAAAAAAAAAATTAAGCACACATACAAACTTCATTGACGACATTATAAGAAGATCATAACGCACATGAACATCGTTGGGATGGCCAATTTTGGCACCCCGATTTTTCGCTTTTATATTCCAAGAGAAAGAAAAAAAAGAAATCTTTTTGTTTTATTTGTTGCTATATATATACATATATATATATGTGTGTGTGTGTGTGTGTGTGTGTGTGTGTGTGTGTGTGTACAATTGCTTCAATTGTGAGGAATAATGAGAGTGGAGGAGAGATGCTCTTAAAATGTTCACATGCGAAAATTGTGAAAAATAGGACTGCGAGGAGTGTAATATATCACCTTGACCCGCGATGAAACCGGCAGATGTAGTTGACAGATACATCCGGCCGTAGATAAAATCAACAAAATGATTACCGGAAACTAGTATAGCGTGGGCGTGAGCTGTAACTCATGGAGAACAAGCATTGTGTGAGGGTCACGTGGGAGTTTTAAGACTATATAGAGTCTAGAATTTTGGCTAAAGTCAGTTTCCGCCAGCAGTTCCGACTTTTGAAGGCTCCTCCGTGTGCGCACACTCTCTCTCTTTCCGATTTTCTTTCCTGCTCCACACCAGCGTCACTGACGATTAAAAATATAAGATAATATTTTTATATATACGTGTTTCTCGTTGTTTGTCAAGACCCAACGGTTGTGTATCCTACATGAAGTGTTTATAGATTTTGATTTGACACTAGAGTACAAACGTTCTGTCAGTGGGGCTTAGAATACTCTGACTCTATCCCCTGCAGAGGGGGAAAGACATCCCTAGAATGGGGCGACCTGGGTACGACACTAAATTGGATCTGTTGGTGAGTTTCCTGTTCTGAAGAACTGGGGAAAGTGGAGAACTCCTTCACGGCTATTACTTCCAGGTCCACTCTGACCTGGTGTGGTGGTACCTGTTGGGGTCCAATCGGTTAAATAGATCTGTTTAAAAACTATTCGTATCAGATAGGGCCGTTTGCAAAAATACCTCGAAAAAAACAAGACAATAAAATGATAATATAAATGTACAATGAACACGATTCCCTAACCTCTAGTCAACAAAATCAGATATTTTACTCTTAGTTAATAATTCGGTTCAAATTAATACAAACAACTTAAAAGAAATGAAAAACTTTTCTAACCTTTTTAAATTAATTTTTCTCAGAAAATATTGTGATATCAGATTCTGGACTGGAGGTTTTTAATCTTGTTTTTTCAGCAAGAAGGCTGTACTCGATGGTTTGAAAGGCATGTTTTGGTTTGGTTTGGTGTGGTTTCTTTGCTTAATGACATATCAACCTTTGTAGATTATTTAATGCCAAAGCCATTCTCCTAGAACAGTAGTGGTACTATTCAACCCAGAGCTGAGAGGATAAGGGGGTTCATACCTTTCCCAAGGGTATTTGTCTGAAAGTGAACGTAATAGCGCGACTAGAATACGAACTCGCATACTACGATTTCGCACTTCATCACTTTAACCATTACACCACGAGGATACCCCCCCCCCTATTTTGAACTCTTGGTTTATGCTTGAGTTGAAAAGATGTGGCTCGTACCAAATTATTTGCATTAGATAGGAATACTTCATATCATATAACTATGCAAAAAAAAAAAAAAAATTTGAAGAAATAACTATTCAAAAATTGTAAATACAAACATATGATGAACGCGATTCCTTAACCTATTGGCGTAAAATAAACCAAGATACGTTGACTTGCCGTAAAAATCTACCGATCAACCAATCAACAAGACTACAGATGGAGTGTACAATACACAGTGGGGATTGAACTCTAGTTTTCTCGACTAACTTAGTTAACTGTTGTTCCACAGCAAAGCGGAAGGGATTTATTAGTTTTAGCTTAGTCTGGAAAACGGCTGGAAATCTGGAGGATCAAGTTCACTACAGTAGTAAAATTGCCTGCGAGACTAACAGATACATCATTCAATAGAAAAACATAAAAAATGATCTTGTTAAACAGTAACTTCCCAGTTCCAGAACATTCTTTTTGGTACGGATTATTTCACAACCAAATTCTTGCCTGTGTAAACAAGAGCTACAAGATGAAGATCGTTGCCAAGACATGGAACCAAGTACTTGTTAGAAAATGTGTTCGACATATGTGAATATATATATATATATATATATATATATACACGAGAGACTCTCCGAAAGTAAAGCCTATTATTTATTTCCTGAGAAACATCAACGAATACAAAAAATCCAATTAGGTTAGCGAAGAAAAAAGTTTTCAGCCACAAAATATAATTTTTTTCCACATAGTCTTCTCCATTGTACGCACTCTGTCGGAGGGGCTTAGAATATGCCAACTATATCTCCTGCAGAGAGATAAGACCCCTCACTTTCCCACCCCCAAAATTACGATGTTCTGGGTATAACACTAAATGGCATTTAATGGTGTGGCACTAGGTAAGGAGCTCAGAGGAATGTGGAGTACCCATTCATTGCCATTACTTCCTGGTCTGCACTTACTCGGAGTGGTAGTACCCGTGAAGGTCCTATCTACGAGTCAAATAGATATATTTCTAAATAATTTGTATTAGATAGGAATAATTGATATCTTTTAATCTGTCGCCCCCCCCACCAAAATCTTTAAAAAGCTACATAAAATGTAAATGCAAACGGATAATGTACGCAATTTCATAACCTCCAAGACATAAAATAACCCAAAAAACGTTGGCATGCCGTTAGAATCAATTAAGTCATAGTGCGTTCTGTATATGTATTTACCTAACCCCTCCACCATGAGCAGGACGCGACACAGGATCAATTTTATGAGCGGAGTACAAATTGTTCGAACTTAGAGTTTTCTTTCGCTTGGATTGGTTGCCATACCAATGTTAAAGAACCAAATCTGCCCTACTATTTATCCATAGCAGAAGAGAGGAGAACAAATGGATTCATGCCTTTTGGAATCAATTTCGTTTAGGATTTGAACCCTGGTCACCGATATCATTTTCTCTAATCATAACCGTTAAGCTAAGCGCGTCTCGTGCCGTTCGGAGTCAAAAAAGAAAAGATACAGAGTCTCTTTGTTCTGCTGTGACGCCTTAAGACTCCGGTTCGTCTAATGAATTTTCTCTTTCAACTTTGTCGATCTCTCACTGTAGTATTCTTGCTTAGACCCTAGAGTAACGCTTAGAGAAAAAGGTACGTTGTAGGAAATGAAATCTGCTATCCACGTTCAAATTTTGATTGCATTTCACTTCTGGCTAATGCCTTTCGGAAAAGAATGAGTCTATCTGTTCTCTAGCTAGTTATCGGTAAATAGTTGGGAAGACGAGAATCTTTAGCCTTGGTAAGGTAGACTGGTAGTCTAGGAGAAGGAAAACACAGAATTCTTGGAACAAGAGAATGAAAATCACTGGATCATCTAGACTTGTTGCCAGAAATCGTACACTTTGCACAGGCCTTTTCAAAGTCGTCCATAAAGAAATCGTACTCTTTGCACAGGCCTTTTCAAAGTGGTCCATAAAGAAATCGTACACTTTGCACAGGCCTTTTCAAAGTGGTCCATAAAGAAATCGTACACTTCGCACAGGCCTTTTCAAAGTGGTCCATAAAGAAATCGTACTCTTTGCACAGGCCTTTTCAAAGTGGTCCATAAAGAAATCGTACACTTTGCACAGGCCTTTTCAAAGTGGTCCATAAAGAAATCGTACTTTTTGCACAGGCCTTTTCAAAGTGGTCCATAAAGAAATCGTACTTTTTGCACAGGCCTTTTCAAAGTGGTCCATAAAGAAACCGTACTCTTTGCACAGGCCTTTTCAAAGTGGTCCATAAAGAAATCGTACTCTTTGCACAGGCCTTTTCAAAGTGGTCCATAAAGAAATCGTACACTTTGCACAGGCCTTTTCAAAGTGGTCCATAAAGAAATCGTACACTTTGCACAGGCCTTTTCAAAGTGGTCCATAAAGAAATCGTACACTTTGCACAGGCCTTTTCAAAGTGGTCCATAAAGAAATCGTACACTTTGCACAGGCCTTTTCAAAGTGGTCCATAAAGAACCCTGAAGGGAATAAAAGCTTTGGGGTCTACTGGTAGTGAATTTACTTATTTACATTTATAACTTTAATCTTTGAATAAAATTAAGAACAAAAATCGTTTGCTTATGGAGACAAGTTGCCAGACATCGTCCATCTAGCAGAATGCCTGATTGGATGTGATGACCACTAGTATCGTTCACATACAACCTATCTAAAACATAGTGGTCATTTAAATGAACCAACAACCTGGCTCTGAGTGAACAGATTCAAAAAGATTATTTTTTTGCCAAAAATATCTTTTAAACTAATTATTTTGTAAAAATACTGAATTAAAAGTAAATCACTTTTTATAATAAAAAGAATATTATTTTATAAGACGAAAAAGATATTGATTTAAAAAAAAAGAAAAATAACGAAAAAGTAAAATCAAAATACAATAACTGAAAATTTAGTGGTATTCATGGTAACAGATTTTTAAGGAATAAACTCCAAATTAAATTATGATAAAAAAAAAATTTCATTCTGACTGAAGAGCTGAATGTCTTCACTTGTTCAGTTAGTTTCAGTATTGCCAGCTATTTGTTGGGGTGGGCGTTGTTGAATGATTCAATATTCCATTTATAATAACTTTTCCATATTTTGTAAAAATCTTAATCTCAAAACTGAAAACATTTTTAAAAAACCCACTCCTTTCATTATGGTATTTAGTGAAACTAAGTTGTTTTGCAGTTTAATATTCAATTAATTTATTTGGGATCGAATGGAGAATAAATTTGGTTACAAGGGGTCAATCAAGAAAAAAGTTTGTAAAGCCCTGGTATGAACCATTTTAACCCATTTGACTGTCACTCAGTACCACAGCAACTTTTCAGCAACAATGGATCGTTTTATATTCTGGGATCGTCGAAACACCCGAAGAAATTTCAATTTTAATATTCCATACAATGACGCATTTTTGGAGAACTTTAAAAAAAAAAGTCATAAAAAAGTAAGGATGTTTTTTTTACAGATCTTTTACCGACAAACCAGGAAGAAAATTAAAAAAAAAACAATAATTCTTCACTGATATAAAAAAAAGAACAACTTTTTAAAACTTTTACGAAATCTTTTTTATACATTGATACCTTTTATTTATTTCATTTGTGTAACTAGGTTGAGTTAGAAGTATTGCAATATCTTTGCACGCTTTAGTTTACAGTACGTATATCGCATGATCGATGCAGTTTAAACCATGGTAGGTTCCTACTATGGTTTGTAGTATTGTGGAAGTTAGTGCGCTGACTTGTTGAGCATTGTTTCACTCACTGTGTGATTTGAAAGATGAACGTACGTAATTCGGTAACAGTTCGAACTGGGCCCAAAACATTTGTAGTACCGCAAAAGGTTAAGGAGCAGTTGATCATAGTACTCTAACCAGATGGTTTAATAAATTTCACTTGGGTTGCAAGAACCTCGACGATCAGGAGAATTCAGTTTAGCCTAAAAGCATGCATTCCAAAGCATAATAGCAAATCCGAAAATTAGCACTCGGAGAGTATCAGGCAAGCTTGGTATTTGACAATCTAGTGAGGATAGTCACCACCACGATTTCGGGAGTAAAAGCATCCACAGGTGCCGAACTGAGCCTCACATACTACGAAAATATTGCAAAACTTTTAACTCACTCAAATACTTTTTACTGATTTGATTTATGTAATCATTACATTAAAATGTTATTTATTGCTACGAGGATCATGAAATAAGTTTCCAGACTTTTTTCGTATGGGCACTTTTATTGATAGTACACATATGAAACTTTAATCCCCTTCGAAGTAATCTCCTCCGTCTGCAATGCACTTGTTGTACCTTTCCGACAACTTCTGGAAGGCCCCATGGAAGTCCTCTTGTGTGAGCGTGTCAATGACCTTCGTCACAGCCTCTTTCATTTTCTCAATTGTCTCATAACGACAGCCTGTGAGCTTAGGGAATAACCAAGTCACAGGGAACAAGGTCTGGACTATAGGGAGGGTGAGGAACTGTCTTGATGCCCATCTTGGTCAAATAGTCTGTGACAAGGATGGAGTTGTGGACTGGTGCATTGTCTTGGTGGAAATGCCACTGACCCGATTTGAAGAGTGCTGGCCTCTTCTGACAGAATCTCTTCCTGAACTCCCTTAAAACCTCAACATAGTAGCCCTAACCTTAACCCTTTGGCCAATCAACTCTGGTGTTCTGACTTCCTTACTCCTCCCACACCTCTCATCATCCCTCAGACTCTGTGCCTTCTCTTATGCCACTCAAAAACTGATGCTCGATTCATGCAAGATTCTCCAAAAGCATTCAGAAGCATTCCATACGTTTCTGTGGCATTTTTTTCAAGTTTAAAACAGTATTATATTGCATATCGTTCTTCTAAAGTGTCCTTACGTCCAGATTGCGTTTTTGAAATTCACCAGCTGTGACAATCAGGCTTTAGTAGGGTGTATTCCAATTGCTTCTGTAGCTGTTCATTTGAACGTGAAATCACAAGAATTGGTCAGTCATCTCATAAGATGTATAGTAATAAGATACTGAATGTTCAAGAGTCTACGGCTATTTTAAATGCCTGTACAAAAAAGTCTGGAAACTTATTGAAGATACCACGTAACAAATTTTGTAACTTATTTCAATTGAAAGGATACCTCACAGGATATAATGGTCAGCCAATTTGGCTATCAGAAATTTGATTGTTCAATTCTCTCTGGGTGCTCCATACATAAGGCCTTGTGCTAAAATAAGCTTGGATTAGTAAATGACTGGGGCCTCACTGAGATGTGATTTGTAAGCTCGGCTATCGGGCTATTGTTTGTGGTTTCGACTCTCACAGTTTACCCTTATATCTGTGCCCTGTCGACGGGGTGTAGAATATGCTGACTGCATCCCCTGCAAGAGGTGAGAGCCCCCTCAAATAAGGTGTCCAGTGTATGACACTAAAACGAATCCGGTGGTAAGGCTTCAATTCTGGAACTCTGTGGGTGTGTGGAGTACTCCTTCAATGCCATTACACCCAGGTTCACTCTGACCCGGAGTGGTAGAACCTGTTAGGGTCTCATCTATTGGTCAAATAAAATTGCTTAAACATTATTTGCATTCGAGAGGAGTACTTGAAACCATATAATCTTGAATATAGCGACTGTATCACCTGCATAAGTATAAGACACCCCCCCCGCCACATTGGGTGTCTAAAATATATTCGGTAGGGAGGCTACGAGTTCTGGTGCTCTGAAGAGCATGGTTACCATTTCATTATCTAAGTGGTAGTATCTGTTACGGTCCAATTTATAAGTCAAATTGATTTGTTTGAAAATTATTAGTATTAGAGACGAATACTTAAAACCATAGAATGTTTAGAATAGTGACTTGAGGCTAGAGTTCTATACTAAGGATTATTATTATTATTATTATTATTATTATTATTATTATTATTATTATTATTATTCACCATTACTTTATGTTTCTTAAAATCCTTCACCAGGTCTTTTGCTAAGACCTACCTCAAGGGAAAGTAGTGGTTACATATATTCTATGTATTTATGTTTTTGTTGCCTCTTTTGGGTGATGTTTTCCCGTCACATTGATACTACTTTCTTAAAGAAATGAGCGGTTCCGCAAAGTGCAATTTTTTGTATTTCATATAAGCTGGGACGGCTAAATATCTCGTTAATGTATTCATCTGTTCCTTTCTTATCATACCAAGTGTTCTCACTATTACTGGCTCGGTGGTAGTTTTAAGATGCCACAATTTTTATTGTCTGGTGTTTGTATTTACTCATTTTATAATATTCTTTGACTGATATCTTACCATCTGTTGGTACTGATATATCAATTGGAAGGCATGTTTTTACTTTTATAGTCCTTAATCAATATATCTGATCTATGACTTTTTAGTTTTCTATCAACTTGGATAGCAAGTCCTAGAGAATAATAGTTTCTTTGGTTTCTGGTGAGCTATCATTGGAGTCTTAGTAACAGCAAGTCTCCTCAGGTCTCCAGGACTCTTCTCAGTATTCTGGACGATCTCAGCAATGCTGTGGTTTGTTAGCTCTCGATTCTTCCTCCAATTTCCAACTGTTCCAGTTTCATTTCTAATTCTTTGGAGACCGTTACGAGCCTAGGAATTACACCCTCACCACTATGTTTCACATTTCTTTTTCGTTCTCTGACAAGGCCCTTGTATTTGTCTGTCTTTTCACTTTGTGTTCCGCCGGAACAACAAAATCTACAAGACAATTTTTTTTTGGTAATTAGCGCGAAGTCTTCTGGTCGGGATTAGGTGATCCGTTTGTATCACAAAATCCCAGAGAATTTTAAGCTTCTCATTCTCTAGGACTGATTCTGGTTTGTGCTTATACCGTTTGGTAATATGGTCACATTTTAATCACTTGCATATTTCCTTGTAGATTACCTTTCTCACTCAGTCGTGCCTAGTCATGAACTCATTTGGAGCTAATTTCCTGTGTTCGCTTACTATGTCATTAATCGTTTCATATTTTTTGCTGCATAACCTTCACTAGTCTGTAAAGTATTATCGATTTTTGCCTTAAAATAATTGGTCATTAAGGCGTTGTTTTGTGGTGCTCTATGAAGAGATCCAGTTTCTACCAAGAAACTTACCTTTCATAGCCATGTCCACGTCTTCTCGTGTGCAATCTCACCAGTTTCTCACTCATTCTTCATACTGTTGTTTTCTTTCTAGTTTTTGTAGTTTTTCTGTTTTAACTTATGTTGCCACTACTGCCATTAGTAGCAGTAATTAATATTCCTTGCTCTTCTTAATATAACACTTAAGTGATTAAATAGATGCATGAACGCGATTCTCAATATTAGCAAGTCTTCTCCTTCCTTCTTTTCTCGTTCTACATAGATATTCTTTTCTTATTGTTTCCTTCGTCTCCACTTGTTAGGGGTCTGCTTCGAATATCCCCACGTTATTTTAAGTTTTTCTTCTCTCCAGGCATCCTAATTCATCCTCATTTGTCTAAGGTATTCTTTTCTTATTGTTTCCTTCGTCTCCACTTGTTAGGGGTCTGCTTCGAATATCCCCACGTTATTTTAAGTTTTTCTTCTCTCCAGGCATCCTAATTCATCCTCATTTGTCTAAGGTATTCTTTTCTTATTGTTTCCTTCGTCTCCACTTGTTAGGGGTCTGCTTCGAATATCCCCACGTTATTTTAAGTTTTTCTTCTCTCCAGGCATCCTAATTCATCCTCATTTGTCTAAGGTATTCTTTTCTTATTGTTTCCTTCGTCTCCACTTGTTAGGGGTCTGCTTCGAATATCCCCACGTTATTTTAAGTTTTTCTTCTCTCCAGGCATCCTAATTCATCCTCATTTGTCTAAGGTATTCTTTTCTTATTGTTTCCTTCGTCTCCACTTGTTAGGGGTCTGCTTCGAATATCCCCACGTTATTTTAAGTTTTTCTTCTCTCCAGGCATCCTAATTCATCCTCATTTGTCTAAGGTATTCTTTTCTTATTGTTTCCTTCGTCTCCACTTGTTAGGGGTCTGCTTCGAATATCCCCACGTTATTTTAAGTTTTTCTTCTCTCCAGGCATCCTAATTCATCCTCATTTGTCTAAGGTATTCTTTTCTTATTGTTTCCTTCGTCTCCACTTGTTAGGGGTCTGCTTCGAATATCCCCACGTTATTTTAAGTTTTTCTTCTCTCCAGGCATCCTAATTCATCCTCATTTGTCTAAGGTATTCTTTTCTTATTGTTTCCTTCGTCTCCACTTGTTAGGGGTCTGCTTCGAATATCCCCACGTTATTTTAAGTTTTTCTTCTCTCCAGGCATCCTAATTCATCCTCATTTGTCTAAGGTATTCTTTTCTTATTGTTTCCTTCGTCTCCACTTGTTAGGGGTCTGCTTCGAATATCCCCACGTTATTTTAAGTTTTTCTTCTCTCCAGGCATCCTAATTCATCCTCATTTGTCTAAGGTATTCTTTTCTTATTGTTTCCTTCGTCTCCACTTGTTAGGGGTCTGCTTCGAATATCCCCACGTTATTTTAAGTTTTTCTTCTCTCCAGGCATCCTAATTCATCCTCATTTGTCTAAGGTATTCTTTTCTTATTGTTTCCTTCGTCTCCACTTGTTAGGGGTCTGCTTCGAATATCCCCACGTTATTTTAAGTTTTTCTTCTCTCCAGGCATCCTAATTCATCCTCATTTGTCTAAGGTATTCTTTTCTTATTGTTTCCTTCGTCTCCACTTGTTAGGGGTCTGCTTCGAATATCCCCACGTTATTTTAAGTTTTTCTTCTCTCCAGGCATCCTAATTCATCCTCATTTGTCTAAGGTATTCTTTTCTTATTGTTTCCTTCGTCTCCACTTGTTAGGGGTCTGCTTCGAATATCCCCACGTTATTTTAAGTTTTTCTTCTCTCCAGGCATCCTAATTCATCCTCATTTGTCTAAGGTATTCTTTTCTTATTGTTTCCTTCGTCTCCACTTGTTAGGGGTCTGCTTCGAATATCCCCACGTTATTTTAAGTTTTTCTTCTCTCCAGGCATCCTAATTCATCCTCATTTGTCTAAGGTATTCTTTTCTTATTGTTTCCTTCGTCTCCACTTGTTAGGGGTCTGCTTCGAATATCCCCACGTTATTTTAAGTTTTTCTTCTCTCCAGGCATCCTAATTCATCCTCATTTGTCTAAGGTATTCTTTTCTTATTGTTTCCTTCGTCTCCACTTGTTAGGGGTCTGCTTCGAATATCCCCACGTTATTTTAAGTTTTTCTTCTCTCCAGGCATCCTAATTCATCCTCATTTGTCTAAGGTATTCTTTTCTTATTGTTTCCTTCGTCTCCACTTGTTAGGGGTCTGCTTCGAATATCCCCACGTTATTTTAAGTTTTTCTTCTCTCCAGGCATCCTAATTCATCCTCATTTGTCTAAGGTATTCTTTTCTTATTGTTTCCTTCGTCTCCACTTGTTAGGGGTCTGCTTCGAATATCCCCACGTTATTTTAAGTTTTTCTTCTCTCCAGGCATCCTAATTCATCCTCATTTGTCTAAGGTATTCTTTTCTTATTGTTTCCTTCGTCTCCACTTGTTAGGGGTCTGCTTCGAATATCCCCACGTTATTTTAAGTTTTTCTTCTCTCCAGGCATCCTAATTCATCCTCATTTGTCTAAGGTATTCTTTTCTTATTGTTTCCTTCGTCTCCACTTGTTAGGGGTCTGCTTCGAATATCCCCACGTTATTTTAAGTTTTTCTTCTCTCCAGGCATCCTAATTCATCCTCATTTGTCTAAGGTATTCTTTTCTTATTGTTTCCTTCGTCTCCACTTGTTAGGGGTCTGCTTCGAATATCCCCACGTTATTTTAAGTTTTTCTTCTCTCCAGGCATCCTAATTCATCCTCATTTGTCTAAGGTATTCTTTTCTTTTTGTTTCCTTCGTCTCCACTTGTTAGGGGTCTGCTTCGAATATCCCCACGTTATTTTAAGTTTTTCTTCTCTCCAGGCATCCTAATTCATCCTCATTTGTCTAAGGTATTCTTTTCTTATTGTTTCCTTCGTCTCCACTTGTTAGTGGTCTGCTTCGAATATCCCCACGTTATTTTAAGTTTTTCTTCTCTCCAGGCATCCTAATTCATCCTCATTTGTCTAAGGTATTCTTTTCTTATTGTTTCCTTCATCTCTATTTGTTTGGTGGTGTCTGCTTCCAATATTCTCCAGTGACTTGTAGTTTTTTTCCTCTCCAAGCATCCTAATGCATTCTTATTTGTATATAAGGTATTCTTTTCTAATTATTTCCTTCATCCCTTCTTGTTTGTTGGTGTCAGCTTCCTATATTCCAAAGTTATTTTGAATATTGTTAGTCCCTTGTACATATCCTAAGTACATGGTTATGTGTCATCATTACGAGTATCCCTGGAAGATCCTTCTTTGGATTTTTACCTCTGTTACTTTTTAACCTCACACTATCAATTCCACCCTCCAGTTTTCCATTTGCACGGTCGGCTGGGGCTGTAGAACACACCAACTGCATCTCTGCAGTGGGGTAAGACTACCCCAATGAATGTCCTGGATATGAGACCAAACAATCTGATGGTGAGGTTCCAGTAATGCTGGAGCTTTGAGGAATGCGGAGTACCTCTTTATTGCCATTACTTCCAGGTCAGTCTTGCCTGGAGTGGTAGCACCTGATAGGCCCTATCTATGCTAAACTGAATTGCTTGAAATAGGACTATTTTGACATTTAAACTCCATAATAAAAAACCGAATTGCTTGAAATGGAACTGGTTTTGTATGCTAAACTAAATTGTTTGATATAGAACTGTTTTTGACATTGAAACCGTACTTACGCTAAACTGAATTCTTTGAAATAGAACGGTTTTGACATTTAATTGTGTGTAAACAAAAAAAAAACTGCACTTATGCTAAATTGAATTGTTTGAAATAGAACTGTTTATATGTATAGAAATGGATTTGGCATTAAATAACCTACAATGGTTGATATACCATAAAACTAAAGCAAATCAAACCAAACCAGTTTTCTATGGCATTCGTGATGAAGTGTATGATTTTGTCGGATATTTTCTACATTTTCGAACACTTTATTATCCACACTTGTGGAACCATATCATACATCTTTTTTGAAGTCTATTCATGCCATGCGTTCTGGTTTCTTAGAGGATGTGCTGATTTATATATAGTAGGCCATTTGTTCCACTTGTTTCCCTGCAGCATCTTTTTTGTTTTTCCGGAAATAGTCCGCGGCATACAAGCGAGTAATAGATCTCTGCAGTTATCTATGCGGTCAAGATTTTCCATATATCATTATTTCTACTCATTAGAGTTTTTCACATCAGTGTTAGCTGATGGTTTTTCACTGGAGTCTGAGTGACAGCAAGTCTCCTCAAATCTTCAGGACTCATCTCAGGATTCTGGCCGTTCTCAGCAATGCTGTCGTTTGGATAGTCTCTACCCGTCCGCCAACATCCAAGTCTTCCAGGCCTTTTTATAATCCTTTAGTTATTGTGCCTAAAGCGCCAATCACAATTGGCACAATCGTTACTTTCATGTTCCACAGCTTTTTCAATTCTCTAGCAAGGTCGAGGTACTTATCCTTTTTTCCCTTTCCTTCAGATTTATTCTGTAGTCCGCCGGGACAGCAAAGTCGACAATTTTGCAAATTCTCTTTTTTTGTCGATTATTTTAAGGACTGGTCTTCTGGCCGGGATTAGTTGATCCGTTTGTATGTTAAAGTCCCAAGGAAGTTTATGCGTGTCATTTTCTAGGACAGGTACTGGGTTGTGCATATATCATTTGTTGGTATGGTCAAATTTAAATTTCTTGCACATTTCCCAGTGGATCACCTTGCCCACCCAGTCGTGTCTCGCCTTATACTCCTTCTGCGATAATTTGCTGCATTCGGTTATTATGTGATTGATCGTTTCGTCTCTGTCACCGCATAGCCTACATTTACTGTTTTGTTGCGTCTTATCTATCCTCACTTTGATATGATTGGTTCTTATGGCGTTGTCCTGTGCTGCTATTAGGAGGGATTCCGTTTCTCTCTTAAGGTTTCCTTTTCTTTGCCAGGTCCATGTTTTCTGGTATGAGATGTTGTTTATTAGACGTTTAAAGCGGCCATAGAGTTGTTTTTCCTCCCATTTTTGTTTCCTAGTTGTTGTCATTCTATCGTCTCTCGTGTTGTCCGTATCGTTTCTGATGGCTGTAATTAGTCCTTGTTCGTGTTTTTCTATGTAGTCTTCGAGCCGTTGTATCGAGGCGTCAACGCTGTCTTCGATGCTGGCAAGTCCTCTTCCTCCCCACTTTTCTAGATACATATAGTCTGTCAACGTTGTCTCTGGGATGTAATGCCCTATGCATAGTCATTAGTTTTCTTGTTCTTTGGACTGTTTGTTTAAGTTCATCCCTGGTCCACTTGAGAAAGGGTCCCGAATATCTAACTAGGGGCACAGCCCAAGTATTTATTCCTTTGATTAAGTTTCTGCTGGTGAGTTTTGTCTCGAGTAGCTTTCTCGTTCTCCTGAGATATTCTGAGATATTTGCACTTGTTTGATGGTGTCAGCCTCCAAGATACCCAAGTATTCGTAGGTTTCATTTTCTCCGAGCGTTCTGATTTTGTCGTAATTTGGTAGTTCGATTCCGGCAGTCATATGTCGTTTACCACTTTTCATGACGAGCATGGCACATTTTTCTATGCCAAATTCCATTCCTATGTCCTGACTGTATATTCTAACGGCGTGTATGAGAGTTTCCAGTTCTTTTTCATTTTTTGCAAATGTCATTTAATGTCATCAATGAACATTAGGTGATTGATCTTCTCTTGCGATCTGCTGAGTTTGTATCCGGCTGCGCATTTTCTGAGTATGTGGTTTAGTGGCATCATGGCTATTATGAATAGTTAGGGTGATAGTGAATCTCCTTGGAAAATCCCTCTTTGGATCTTTGTTTCAGCTATGCTTCTTCCCAGGTTTGCATAGTCTGTTCGATGAAGTTTATGACTTTATGTGATATTTTGTACATTTTGATACAGAGTAGTATCCAGCTTTGTGGGACCATATCATATGCCTTTTTGTAGTCAATCCAGGCCATAGATAGATTTTTCCGTCTTGTCTGTCTCTCTATTATTATTATTGTTATTATTATTATTTACTCATTAGAGTTTTTCGCATCAGTTTTAGCCGGTGTTCTTTCACTGAAGTTTGAGTGACAGCAAGTCTCCAGGACTCTTCTCAGTATTCTGGTCGTAGTTTAGATGGTCTCCACTCGTCCTCTTATTTCCAAGTCCTCGAGTCCCTTTAATAATCCTTTAGTTACTGTACCAAAAGCACCAATCACTATTGGTATAATTGTCACCTTCATGCTCCTTAGTTTTTTTCAATTCTCTAGCAAGGTCGAGGTACTTACCCTTCTTTTCACATACTTTTATTTTTATTTTGTGGTCAGCCAGGACAGCAAAGTCCACAAATTATTATTATTATTGTTATTATTTTTAATTACTTGAAAACAAACGATTATAATCAAATAAGAATAATTACTTGAAACCATTAAACCGTGTGCAAATTATTCGTATTAATAATAATGGTAATAATGGTTTTAAAATTATTATAATTAGTCACTTGAACAATATTGTTAGGGCCCATGTATGGCTCAAATAGATTTGTTTGAAAATTATCTGTATTACAAAGGAATTCTTAAAAGTATATAAACTCTGTGAAGAATAATAGTTGTAATTATCTATAATGATTATAATTAGTTACTTGAAATCCTATAATAATCATCATAATAACCATTATGATTAATTACTTGGAACGCTATGATAATTAAAAAATTAAAAGAAAATAATAAGAAAAAAATGAAAGAATACTTTTAAGAGTCAAACAGATTTGTTTGAACATTATTGGTATTTTATAGGAATACTTGAAACCATATAACTGTGTGAAAACCAATGATTATTATAAACTAAGAATAGTTACTTTAAACCATAGAATTGTATATAGATTATTATATAGGAATAATTGACATCATATAATTGTGTGCAAATTATGAACATAAAGAATAGCTATAATTGTATAAAAATTATTATAATTAGTGACTCCAAACTTTATAATTGCTTGATAAAAACGACAGACTTTGGTATAAATAACCCAACCAGGGTTATCTTGAAACCAATCAACCAACCAACCCTTACATCTTATGACAAACTTAGGATAGCTTAGAAAGACAAAAAAAAAAAAAAAAACAGTGTAGTGGCTAACATATTGGTTGTCAATATCGAAGTAAGCGAGTTCGAACTCCAATTGCGCCATTGACGTTCACTCTCGTACTTATACCCTTCCGAAACGTATGAACTCCTGTTATCCCCACCCCCAACAATGGGGGGGGGGTAAATAGTACCATTACTGTTCTTCTACAAGTATGGCTTTGGCATTAAATAACCAACAAAGGTTGATATGCCTTTAAACAAAGACACCAAATCAAACCTAACCAAATCTACAATATAACTCTTTACTCTGTATTCCCAAGACACGTTGGAATGAAAATAATCATTTTTTTTTTGAAACAGTGTAAAAGTCAATTTTTTTATTGTAATGTTTGATCAACGGTAGATCTTTTTTAAAATCAGACTTTGTTGTTAGGAATCAATTATTTATAATCTTTTCCTATTCAATAGTGTTTTTTGTGTACTCAGTGACTTTCAAACATTGTTTATTGTTAGTCTGTCTTTTGCAGAATTACAAAGTGTTGTTTTCTCTTGCAGTTGTCTTCTGTTCGAATTTCTCCAAGATCTGAATTCCGAATTAAACAAATTTTTTTCTTCTAAAGTCGAGATAACAGTTTGAATAAATGATGCCAAAATGACAAGAGGTTTTTTCTTCAGAACTTCAAAAATTTCTTGTACTTGGATTTTAAGTTCTTGCTTTTCTCTTATATGCCTCCCTGAATATATTCTAGCCAATCCCCTAGCGTTGGGTTTATTAAAACATAAATAAAAAATGCGTAAAAAAGAGGTCACATATGGCTGTTGAGTATTAGGTAAAAACAGTATATTTAAGTAATCTAAGAATCTTCATTACGAGGAATGCCCGAAAGGGTTGGTTTCGACTCTAGAGTTAAGTCTTTAAATAAGTGCTTGATGCCGGAGCTCTGCCACATTTAATGAAGCGACATCTAGCGGTGAAAATTGCAGAAATTCTGTCATTTTTTTTTATTATGTTTCCTCCATTCTTTTTCAAGTCTCCCGGTGGTGGTGATAAAAAAAATTAAAATAAAATTAGATAGAATGAAATAAAATAAAAGGATAAACAAATTTAAAAAAAAATACTGTAGACGGTCCGTTCTCTTTAATTGCCACTCAACATAAATTTTCAAATTTCGTAAACACACTAGACAAGCCAACCGGAGTAAGTGAAACGATACAAGTTGGGATGAAGAGAAATAGCTGATATTGCCCGAGGTGGATGTGGTAAATTTGAAACTTCATTTTAGAATTAATAGTTTAAGATAAATGTCGCTTATCATCACAACTGAAAAGTTTGAAAGAAAAAAATCATCTTTTTTTTCTATCTGGTTTCTTTTCTTTTATTTAATTTGAGTGTGTGTGTGTGTGTGCGTTTATTTATTGGCTTCCTTCGTTGTCTAAAATTGGCGTCCGCTTGAGAAGCTTGCCACCCACATTCTCAGACACACCCCCGCATAACCAAAACCAACGTCTCTTAAGAAGCAGTTTATTTATTCCCTTCTTTTTTTTCTGAGGGAAGAAGACGGAAGGTCAATAGTTTCAACACATCAGTTACCACCTTGAATTATTACCTCTTTGCTTGCTTTTGTCGTCGCCATTTTAAAGCGTTTTCGGTCATTTTTGGTGTAAAGCAGACGACAGTTTTAAGATTTATGTCGAAGCCAAATATTCCGACAATATCTTAGCTTCCCCCCTCCTCGACTGAGGTGAGATAAACAAGACGAAAGGTTTTGCTGTTCTTATCTACAAAGAGATTCCTAAACTCCACGGCAATGACGCCCGTGGGTGGGCAATGCCGATAACTTGAGGAGAATAGACTCCACAAATGACACGTCGGAGACCAATAAAAAGAAGCAAATGATCGGCCATGTTTAAAACGGCTTGGTGTTTGTTATCTTGGAGGGAAACAGGCTTATCATATCTCATCATTTGATAAACACTAAATTAATATATTTTGATAATGGTATCCATGATGGTAATGAGGTCTTTTTAAATGTACTCAAACACACCATTTTTGGGCACCTAACTTGGTATAATGGCTAGTTGTTAGTGAGTGCGATTCTCACTGGGTGTACCAAACTTGTTCTCAATTTTTTTGCATAAAACCAATTATTTACTAAATTTTACCAACCAACTTCAGATTGCTTACAATAATTGCTGTTACTAAATGTTCAATACTTACCCATGTAATTACTGAACAGGCTCATTGATGCTTAACTTTGGTAAATTTGATCGTAACCTATGCTTTGACCACAAGATTGCACTTATAAAAATAGTTATTTAGATAGTTTTCCTTTGTCTGACACACAGAGTAATTGGTGTTAGTAGTCACTCATTTAAGCACTGAACAGGCTCATTGATGCTTAACTATATATATATATATATATATATATATATATATATATATATATATATATATATATATATATATATTAGAATTTTTAAAAGAAAAAGAAGAAAAAAAGAAAGAAAATACTAATGAAAATTAATTATTAAGAAAAAAAATATTTCCATCAGCATCAAAATCAGTGTCCAGATGAATACATCTGTTTTGGCTGGGTTTTATGGCATATCAACCCTTGCAGGTTATTTAAAGTTAAATCATCTTTACATACATTATATATGATTTGTAAACGCATAGTTTGTAGATAAAATTTTCAAACAAGCCAGAGCTTATTTATTTGCATACAGTTAAATGTTTGTGCATATTATTTTAAATTCTATAGTTTGTTGGTAATATTATTTTTAATTGAGTCAGAGTTAATTTGTTTGTACACAAGTATTACTATTGTTTGCACACAGTTAAATAGTTCGAATAATTCGATTTGGTATTAATCATTTGTTTGAACTCACCTAAATGGTTTCAAATATTGCTATAAAACATTAGTAGTTTTATTTGCACATAGTTAAATGGTTTCAAACATTGTTATGTAACGCTAACAATTCAATGTAGGCACACAGTTAAAGAGTTTCAAGTATTGCTAATTAACATTAATAATTCTATCCAACATTACTAATTCGTTTGCCCATTTAAATCGTTTCAAGTATTGTTATGGATCACTAGCAATTCAATTAAACATCAGTCATTTGTTTGCACACAGTTTAAGTGTCAAACAGTTCTATTTGACCCACAGATAGGACCCTATCAGGCGCTACCACTCCGAGCTAAAGTGGACCTGGGAGTAATGGTTATGAAGTTCCAAGGTTGGAAACCAGCCATCACATTGTTTAATGTTATACTCAGGACACTCGTTGGGAGGAGGTTTATCCGTCTGTAGAAATGCAATCGGCCTATTCTACAAGCCAAGCCAAATGGGCTTAAATAAATACATTGTCATATATATATATATATATATATATATATATATATATATATATATATATATATATATATATATATATAAACAAGTTAAAGAGAATGAGGGTTTCAGTCGCATCAAGAGCTTTATTGTTGTATTTAATATGTACTGTTATTTTCTGTTAAGTAAATTTCACTTAGTCTGCACTTCTCTACTGTTCAAGCCAAGAGTTCATTGTTTGGTTTACCGCAATTTTGAATAGCCTCAAAATAAATATTTTGGCAAGATTAAAGTAATTTTGCAAAAAATTGATTTCAAACAATTCAGGATTTACATTTATATATATAAAAATAAATAAAAAATCAGAAAAGGACTATTTTGGTTTCTTCGAAAAAATTCCCTTATTTATTGAATGACCCTTATATATATATATATATATATATATAAAGGAAAAAGATAATATGAGTTAGAGCTTTAATGAGATTGTTATTATCCTTATTGGTTCTGATATCTACTGTTCCCTTCTGTCATAAATATGGCAATCAAAAAGATTTGTGATAAAAAGCAACTGAAATTTAATTTTGAAAAAGATGCTTCAAAGGATCCAGAGGCAAAACAAGACGGAAAAATCTAGTTATGGCCTGGATTGACAAGAAAAAGTCATATGATATGGTTCAGCAAAGCTGGATAATAAACTGCATCAAAATGTACAAAATATCACATGAAGTCATAAACGTTATCGAAAAAACCATGAAAACTTGGAGAGTGGAATTGACAGCAGGAGAAAGAAGCTTTGCTGAAGCAAAGATCCAAAGAGGTATTTTTCTAGGAGATGCTCTATCACCGTTACTATTCATAATTGCCAAGATGCCACTTAACCACAGACTCAGAAAACGCTCAGCCGGATTCAAACTTAGTAGATCGCAGGAAAAGATCAATCACCTAATGTATATGGATGGCATCAGTATATTTGCAAAAAATGAAAAAGAACTGGAAACCTTAATACACGCAGTTAGAATATACAGTCAAGACAGAGGGATGGAATTTGGCATAGAAAAATGTGTCATGCTAGTCATGAAAAGTGGCAAACGACATCTTATTGACGGAATTGAACAACTGCTATGGGACTTTTTCATAATAATAAAAGTGTGTCAAAACGATATCCATACACATGCAGTTGATTTCAATGGTCTCTACTTGTCCTCTAATTTCCAAGTCTTCCGGTCTTTTTATTACCAATCCTTTGGGGATTGTTCCAAGTGCACCAACTACAATTGGTATCACCGTCTCCTTCATATTCCATATTTTTTTAGTTCTCCAGCAAGGTATTGGTACTTATTTCTCTTTTCGCTTTCTTTGATTTTCACTCAGTGGTCCTCCAAGACGAGAAAGTCCTCTATTTAGCCGGTTATCTTTTTTGTTGACTATCTCTTTGTCCGGTCTTAAGGCCGAGGATTAATAATCTGTTTGTTTCGCAAAATCCCATAAAAGTTTGTGCATCTCATTCTCTAGGACGGATTCTGATGTGTGCATCTACCACTTGTTCGTAAGGTAAAATTTCAATTTCTTGCACAACTCACGATTTTATGTTAGGCGATGCAGACAACTTGGTCGCTTTGGGACAAACTCGCTTCTCTCACACACTTAGCCGCTTTATAAATGACTCTCTGCCCTCATAACTTTCACCATAAAGTGTTGGAAATATCATCAAATAATCTTGTATATTGTCTCCTCACAACTATGAAAAGGTATGCCCGGTATTTAGCCTAAAAAATTAACTTTGTTTTCTACATTTTCTATATTCAACCGATATAAAACAATGATTTATCTAACCTTGCAGCTTTAGATGTGTCTCAAATCTTTTTTCTTTAAAGAATTTTGAGTTCACTACTGTCTTAGCAAATTTTGACGGACCAAGATTTGTTCATTTAGTTTGCATCGGTGATATCTTATCTGTAACTCATTATACCTCTTTTACTAAAGAACACTTAGATCTTACATCTTGCATTTATGACAAGTACATATTAACGATTACATAGTTACAGATTCACTTCATATATTACGTATTACTTATTGTTACCAAAACCTGAAATATTTTACTTTTTATACATTGGCTTTTATCTTTGATCTTTTTACCTTTTATTTTGTGACCGGGTCATTTAGAGAAAAAAGTTACAACATTTCCCCTGATAAAATACACCGCTTTATCTTCTTCTTCTTCTTCTTCTTCTTCTTCTTCTTCTTCTTCTTCTTCTTCTGGAGAGTTTTTCAGTGTTAACTGATGGTTTTTCACTGGAGTTTGAGTGACAGCAAGTCTCTTCAAGTCTCCAGGACTCGTCTCAGGATTCTGACCGTTCTTAGCAATGCTGTCATTTAGATAGTCTCTACCCATCCGCCAATTTCCAAGTCTTCCAGGCCTTTTAATAATCCTTTTGTTATTGTGCCTAAGGCACCAATCACAATTGACACAATCGTTACTTTCATATTCCACAGCTTTTTCAATTCTCTAGCAAGGTCGAGGTACTTATCTTTCTTTTCACTTTCCTTCTTCTTCTTCTTCTTCTTCTTCTTCTTCTTCTTCTTCTTCTTCTTCTTCTTCTTCTTCTTCTTCTTCTTATTATTATTATTATTATTATTATTATTATTCCTTTTAGATTTTTTTGCACCAACGTTAACTGATTGTTTCTAACTGGAGTCTGAGTGACTGCAAGTTTCTTCAAGTCTTCAGGACTCTTCTCAGAATTCAATGCTGTAATTTGGATGGTCTCCACTCGTCCTTTTATTTTCAAGTCCTCCAGTCCCTGTACCAATCCTTTGGTGAAAGAACCAAGAACGCCAATTACCATAGAATAACCGTCACTTTCCTGTTCCACAGTTTTTTTCGATTCCCTAGCAAAGGTCCAGGTACTTATCCTTCTTTTCGCTTTCTTTCTATTTTACTCTGTGGTCAGCCGGGAGCTTCGGGTGGTGTAATGGTTAGCAAGCTAGACTAGCAAACCCACACGAGTGAGTTCGAGTCTCATTAGGTGCCCCCATTCATATGACCTTGTGCCACATCTAAGCAAAAAGCTTAGTAAATTACTACTCGGTGATCAGGCGGAACTGCAAGCACCACAATTCAGCAAGTTCTCCTTTATTGTTATTTCACTCTTTGCGAGTTTTTCAAATCAGTGTCGGCTGGTAGATTTTCACTGGAGTCTGAGTGACAGTAAGTTTCCCTAGGTTTCCAGGACTCTTCTCAGTATTTTACTTATCTCAGCAATGTTAAAGTCTGGATAATTTCGATTCTCTCACTGATTTCCAATTCCTCCAGTCCTTTCTTCAGGCTCTTGGGGATCATTTCGAGCGCACCAACTACAATTCGTATTGCCTTAACCTTCATGTATAACAGTTTTTTCTATCTTTGCGTTTTCTTTTAATATCACTCTATGTTCGGCTGGAACGGTAAAATCTACTAGAAGTTAAGCTCTTTTTTTGTTAATCAACTTTGGGTCTGGTCTTCTAGCCGGGATTAGGGGATCCGTTTGTATCACAAAATCTCAGATAATTTTATGTCTCATTTCTAGTACGAATTCTGGTTTGTGCATATACCATATGGCACTATGGTCAAACCTTAATCTCTTGCACAGTTCCTAGTCGATCACCTTTCCAGCCTAATCTGGTACTCATTTTGCGCTCGTTTGCAGCATTTGCTTATAATGTGCATAACCGTTTCATTTTTGTTGCTACATCATCTTCACTGGCTATTTCTCTTTAATACTGTTTATATTTACTCCTTTGGAGTTTTTCACATCAGTGTTAGCTGATAGTTTTTCACAGGAGTTTGAGTGACAGCAAGTCTCCTCAAGTCTCCAGGACTCTTCTCAGTATTCTGGCCGTTCTCAATAATGCTGTCGTTTGGATGGCCTCCACTCGTCTACCAACCTCCAAGTCACCCAGGCCCTTTAATAATCCTTTTGTTCCTCTGCCAAGAGCACCAATCACAATTGGTACAATCGTCACCTTCATGTTCCATAGTTTTTTTCAATTTTCTAGCCAGGTCGATGTACTTATCCTTCTTTTCGCATTCTTTCAGTTTTATTCTGTGGTCAGCCGGGACAGCATAGTCCACAATTTTGCAAATTCTCTTTTTTTTGTTGATTATTATAAGGTCTGGTATTCTAACCGAGATTAGGTGATCCGTGTGTATGTCAAAGTCCCATAGGAGTTTATGTGTGTCATTTTCTAGGACAAGTGCTGAGTTGTGCATATACCATTTGCTTGTATGGTCAAATTTAAATTTCTTGCACATTTCCCAATGAATCACCTTGCCGACCCAATCGTGTCTCACCTTATACTCGCTCTGTGCTAATTTGCTGCATTTGCTTATTATGTGATTGATCGTTTCGCCTCTGTCACCACATAGTCTATATTTGTTATTTATTATTATTATTATTATTATTATTATTATTATTATTATTATTATTATTATTCGAGTTTTAGTCCAGCGTTAGGAGATCGTCTTTCACTGGAGTCTAAGTCACAGCAAGTCCGTTTAGATTTATATCTTGAACTCAGATTAGTTTAACACAAGACCAGAAATATTGGGCATCCAATGAGAATCGGACTCAATAAAAATTACACAACACAAGGTGCCCCCCTCCTACTTTACATCTTTTATGGCCAAGTCTAAACTATCATCGTGAGATACCATCGGAGAGATATCATTTGATTGACAGTATTTATGTTGTATGGAGTCAGATGATCTGTACATTGTCAATTTTGCTTGGGATATGGTTAGTGAACTTTTCCAAACTCTTTTGCAAAAGTCCTAGTGTTCCGAAGACTATTAGTATTATTTCGATATTCATATCCCACAGCTTGTTGATCTCTTACTCTATCCGTTGTACTTGGATAGCTTCCCGGTAACTTCAACGCAGGCAATTCTTTCAAAATTGTTTCACTCTAAAAAAATGTCAAGAAGCAAACGATATACCACAGAAACTATTACTAATGAAGACCACGCAGATAATCAAGCGATTCTTGCAAATACACCTGCTCAAGCCGAATTTCTACTGTATACCCTGAAACAGGCAGCAAGAAGCATTGGTCTCAAGGTGAAAGATAAATCAGAATTCATGTATTTCAATCAGGATGCTGCTATTTATCTTCATTAAATGGAAAAATCTCTGAAATTAATGCATCAGTTCTTATACCTTAGTAGCGATATCTCATCTACTGTTTTGATACAGCATGGATTGGTATTGACGGGTTAACGACTATCTGGAAATCTGATCTCTCTAATAAAATATTAAGGGGATTCTTCTAAGCTGTATCCATGTCTGTACTACTGTATGGTTGCACGACGGACTAACGAAAGCGTCTGAAGAAAAATCTAAATGGTAACTATATAAGGATGTAGCGTGCTGTTTTGAACAAATCCTGGAAGGAGGACCCTATAAAACAGCAGCTGTATGGCCACTTACTTCCCATCTCACAAACCATCCAAGAAATCAAGCAAGACATGCTGGGCACTGCTTGAGAAGCAAGGACGAACACATAAAGTGGTCTCGTATGGATTTCCACAAATGGACGCACTAGTGTTGACTTACCAGCAGAAACTTATATTAATAAGTTCTGTGTGGACACTGAGAGTCGTCTAGAGGACTTACTAAGAGTGATGGCAGATAGTGACGGATGGCGTGTGTGTGTGTGTGTGTGTATGTGTGTGTGTGAGAGAGAGAGAGAGAGAGTGATTCGTGCTGTCGTCACGTCATGATGATAACAAAGATAATGAACAGGAGGTTTTTGCTTTTCTAGCTCCTAATCCTAAACCTGACCCCTTACACCTAGCAAACTGGCTACTGAGAGCTATATTTTAGTTCGCTTCGGCTAGTTACCTCAAATAGTCATATTAGTTAATCTACTACGACAGGTGGACAAATATCCTTCACGCAACTACGCCATTAATATTTATTTATTTATTTATGCATTGATAACTTCTAGTGTGTTTAGATGCGTTGGGAAAAATTAATCTCAGTATCTCTTCATCAGGATCTCATATAAATTAACTTTTAAAAATGTTCATTCGCAGTATGGCTACGTTTATAGATTGACCTTTCGGTACATATGAAAAAAAAAGTAAGCAACAGCCGAAAAAACAAACAACTCACGAGATCTTAGTTAATGGTTGTTCACGTGATCTCGTGCAGGCAAAATGGCGGGTGATTTTCTTGTTTTTCTTCCGTATAGAAAATGGGGACAGTCCCATGATACTTTTTGTTCCTGTAACACACTTCCGACAGAGAGAAAAAAAAAGCCCCCTTTCACCCACACTCAGCCAACAAACAAGAAAAAACAAAAAAACAAAAAATGAAACAAAAACAAACAAACAATGTTTGATTTTTTTTTTTCGTTTATCCTTTCGTAATACTTTACTTTGCTTTATTTAACATCAAAATTTTCCTTTTTTTTTTCGTCACTCAAACTTGTTTGCTAGTAAATGCTATTCACTGTTCATGTACAACTGTTCGTTTCAAGTTATTTTCATTTAGTTTTTGTTTTTAAAATTCTATTTTCATTTTAGTCTCCAGACTTTATGGTAAATTTTAATTTCTTTTAAGTTATTTACTAGTAATTATTTAAAGATTTCATCCCTTGATTTTTGGTTCTAAGACATAAAAGGATTGTTCTATTCTTCATCGACAACTTTTAGTCATTTCAATAATAAGAATATTCATTCTTATTCAATATATATATATATATATATATATATATATATATATATATATATATATATATAACAGCATTGTGCATATATATATATATATATATATATATATATATATATATATATATATGCACAATGCTGTTTTCACGGCTTTTTGCTTCCCACAAAACTTTCATCAGATAATTAGTCAGGGTTCAGGCATGGTTTCGAGGCCAAAGTGTCATTACCACGCACCTAGAGCACCTCAGAAGTACCTCACGATACTGCCAGGCACATGATATGCCTTCTCATTATATATATATATATATATATATATATATATATATATATATATATATATATATATATTTGGATTTCCTCCTTGGATCATATAAGAATATATATATATATGGGTGTGTGTGTATGTGAGAGAGGAGTCCCTGTGTCGTAGTGGCTAACGAGCTGGACTGCGACATCGTAAGAACCAGGTTCAAACTCCAGTCGCGCTATTATACTTTTAGAAAAAGTATAAACTCCCTTATCACCACCCCCACAGCTGTTGGTTAAATAGAACCACTACTACTATTTTTCAAGGGTAGCTTTGGTATTAGATAACCTACAAAGGTTGATATGCCATTAAACAAAGAAACCAAGCTGAAATCTCGGAATCAATATAATCTTTTCCCTGTAAAATAATATTTCCACCAAACCAGGACAGTTTAAAAAAAACCATCAAAATTAATTGAAATTCCGCCCTGAAACCTTCACCCTAAATGGATTCAAAAACAAAATTTAAATGCATATCAAAAAAAAAAAAAAGAAAAAAAAATCACAACAAACCGGGAGAAAAGATAAGATTGTTCGAATAGGATTTTCTTCCACATCCTCCATACTCATCAGATTTAGCACCAACAGATTTTCATTTGTTTCGATCACCAGAACATTTTATAAGTGACAACAACACATCCAGAAATAAAGAACTGGAGAACAGTCTTTCAAACTTTTGCGGAGAGAAAAAATCCTCTGACTTCTTAAAAAAAGTAATCGAATATTTGCCTTCCTGTTGGGCTGCAGTCGTTGAAAATAAAGGTGATTACAATTTTGACCGGTTTATTGGCATAATGATTTGAGTGTTCGCCTGTGGTGAGGGAGACTGGGATCGAGTAAGACCAAAGATTTAAAAAATGGTACTTGATGCTTCCTTGCTTAACACTCAGCATTATAAGGTATGGTAAATGAAGCAATCCAGGGAAAAGAGTTGTGCCCTCTCATACACCTCGGTGTGTTGATGCTATTGAAAATGGAGCCTTCAGGTCGACCTCGACTAAGGTTGGCCAACGTACTTACCATTTTTGATAATAATATCTAAATAAATCTAACTTCTGGGCGTGTGAGTGTGGGGGAGGATAATTATGACACTAAACTACATCTAGTGGTGGGGGGGGTCTGGCCCTGAAACTCTGAGGAGTGCAGAATGACATCTTCGTTACCATGACATCCACTCTGACTCTGAGTGGCAGTACCTGCTAGAGTCAAATAGATCGGTTGGAAAATTATTAGAATATGGTACGAATATTTGAAACTAAATTAGTTTGTGAAATTTATTTGCATTAAACATAGTAACTTAAAAATAGGGATCATCTCTTTATTATAAAGAGGTACCTTCTTTAAGAGTATGAGTATATATATATATATATATATATATATATATATAAGTAAATATATATTAGTTTCCGTGTGTATTTAATAGCATGGAAGCTTTTATATATATATATATATATATATATATATATATATATATATATATATATATATATATATATATATATATATATATATATATATATCTTGTTTCATTATATATGCAAGGATCAAATGAACAGAAACAGCAAATATTTTGCCATAAGTAAATTAGACATATACACATGCGCGCTGGGCGCAACAATTATCGTCGTAGGAAATAGAACCGGCGATCCACGTTCAAATCCTGGATGAGGCTGTTTGCATTTCACATAGCGCTAATAACCATGGGAAAATTATGAATTCTCCCGTCAACTCATAACTAGGAGTAAATAGTAGGGCAGACTGCGTTCTTTAGGCTTGGGTTGTTAACCGGGCTTGAAGAATGAAAACACTGAATTCAAACCCTTTAAAAATTGACCTTGTGTGACATCCTGATCTTGGTGGTGGGGTTGGGTAAATACATCCTCATCTCTGTTTTCAAAGTCTTTTTTCCTCTGTCGCCACTTCAAATCTATCAATCTATCTATCTATCTATCTATCTATCTATCTATCTAGAGAGAGAGAGAGAGAGAGAGAGAGAGTGGGGGAAGAGGTGGGGAATAGCTAGCAGTAATGAGAATAAGAGGTAAGGAAAGGTAAAGAACTTAAACCATTTAGGGTTTTCTTTCTTATCTATCTATCTATCTATCTATCTATCTGCATAACACATACACACACACACACACACACACACATACTCGTTATAAGTGAAACCGAAATGATATGCTGTTCGTCTAGTATGTGCATATATATGTGTGAGTGCGTGTGTGTATGTGTTTATGAGGTGTTTACCATTGTGCAAGCTAGTTTCTTAGACCATTTATAAAAAGTCATTTTTCCTCAGTAGCCATTTCTAATCAATCTATCGACCCAGAGAGAGGGTGGGGGGTTGCGAGGGAGGGGAAGTGAGAAATAGCAAACGTTTACAAGAACAAGAGAAAAGGTTGATCTATAATACTTGAACCATTTAGGCCTCATCTCTTTCTCTGTCTCTTTCTCATTCTCTCTCTTTGCACACACACACACACACACACACACACACACACACACACACACACACACACACACACACACACATATACCCCAATACAAAAATGCGCGTGAAGTACAACACCAGATTTTAAGAGGATTGACTCCCGTGTATGCAAATTTGCCGGTACACATTGTGAGTCAGAGTGCAAACAGCAATCACTTGGCTGCTACGATGAAGACGGTGCAATTTATCCAGGATTAAGTTCCCTTGGGTTGCATTTGTGTATTAGAGAGAGAGACTATCACTATTTCCTAATCTTAGTTAATCCCAATCAATCTATTTTGTCATATATATATATATATATATATATATATATATATATATATTTGTGTGTGTGTGTGTGTGTGTGTGTATGTGTCTGTATATGTACAAATATAAATAAATAGATAGCGTTTGTATATTAAGATTTACCAATATTACTAAATCTCAATCAATGAAAAAAAATAAGATGAATAAAATAAAATAATAATGAATAATAAATGGAATAAATAATTTATGTATATGTGTGTGTGTGTTGGTATGCGTGTGGGTGTGCATATGTATATACGTATGTCTGTGTGTATACGTGTAAATGTTTGTATATATGAGTATATATATATATGTGTATATGTATACATGTATGTATATATATATTTATGTATATGTAGGTGTGTACATTTATGTACGTATATATATATGTATACACATATATATGTGCGGATATATGCGCGCGTGCACACACACACACACACACACACACACACACACACACACACACATATTGTTGTATGCTCATAATCATAACAACTCAATAATAAATAGACGCAATGATAACAGACGCACGCAGATTTCTTTATAAAAATATTTACCTCTCACTTTATTGCAAGGGTTCGAAAGGGTTGTTCAAGGTTTGCGTGTGAGAGGGAGCTGGAGACTGAACATAACTGAAATATTTTGACCCCAAAGTTATGGCCGTCAGCGTTGTGTCTTTCTCGTTCTCCAGGGCTGCTCAACCGGAGGCCCAGAGCCCACACTGCTGGGTGATGGCTTTCTTTATTGCATCTTATCAGCATCTTCACTGGAACCCAACTCATCAGGGCCCCAAGCCCCTTCGGTCTGGTGTGGATTTCCCTACCACATCTCCACTCCAACTGTCTGCAACTCCCCGTCGAACTCCGCTGGCTCGTCGAACTCAACTGAGTTATATACTCGTTCGACGCCCACTCGATCTTTGAAATCGAATGTTTAATCGTCATCAAGCGGAAATAACTGTCATACAGTTCAGAGGTCACTCTCTTCCCGTGCATCAGTCTATGAGTGTACCATGGGAATTTTTTAGCTCGTCCCATTTCATCAGCCAATTTCCGCCCACGCGATTTCCTCTCATAATTGCCATTAGAATGTGTCACTTCCTTCCGGTGCATCACCTTGAATGGCATTTTTGGCCGGGTCAAAAGGTCAAAACATAACAATATATATATATATATATATATATACTGATTGATACTAGTATATCTAGGGTGCGTTAGAAATACCTTACACATTTTAAATTGTCACCAGAATGGTGGAAGTGAACTTAGGCAATTGGTAAAGTAGCTGCATCTTGCAAATGTCTTGTCATTTTTTTTCGGTGACGATTATAGTTTGGACTTGCGTACACTCACCTTTGCTGTCAAAGCGTTTTTTATGATTGGTAATTCTGTTATTGGTACACGGAGAACTTTTCATGCTCATTTCATATTACATGGGAATGATGCTGTTCCGAATAGAAAATCGATACTGCTATGGGTTGGAAATACAGTATCAACATAAAAATGAGCCTGAAAACTCTCTGTGTGGCAATTATAGATTCACGAGTCTTAAAAAAAACGTTTCAACACACGGTATGCACCGGTTGAAGTCATCATTTTAGCTGACAATATCTGAAAAAAAATAGCTTAATGAAACTACCATTGCCACTTGCGTAAGTTTACTTGCATCTAATAGCTGATAATTTAAGATGTAGGAGTTATTTCTACCACACCCTATATATATATATGTGTCCGTGTGTGTGTGTGTGAGTGCTGATTGATGTTTGATTTAGATGAATATAATTAGACTGAAATAAAACATGGAAAAAGGACGTACTAATCGACTTAAAAAGGATCTATACTAATGTCATTTTTAAATTCCACAATTCTTTTATTTAGTTTACTAGTAAAAGTTTCTCGATATTCAGAGAACTTTTATTATCGTTTACTTTCATCGTTTGGTTTGTTGCTTGGTTGGATCTTATGATATGTCAGCCCTTGGCTTATATTATGCCGAAGATGTTTTTGTTTTATTTGTTCTTTGTGGGATATGGTTGTCACTTATGCAGTTATTAGTATATTATTTCAGGTGAGTCTTCTTTTCGTAATTGAATATACGGTATAATTGTATGGCTTTTTTTTTGTTATCTGGTGAAGTCGGTATTTCTGTTGAGGGTTTGTATATACAAGTGTGTGTGTGTATCTATTTGTGGGTGAAGTTTTGATCTATGGACTTATAGCTTAGGTTAGAGGCCGGCTTTTTCAGAAAGTTGATGGTGCCATTAGGATCAATAGTTTCAAATAGTTCACTCACACTTTCATTGTGTTGACTGCTGGAACAGCCAACTGCAATGATAGATTTCTTTGCCATTAATACAAGGCACAAATCGTAAAAGAAGTTCTTTTTGACTGTTAGCAAAGATGCATAGTCAATTGAGGCGACTAGGAGCACATTTAATTGAACATTTCACTGCAATTGAATCGTTTTGAGAAACTCTCCTCTATCGTTATCCATTTTCAAAACCAGCTCATTTGTCCTTCTCAATAACTTTTCGTTGTCCATGCCAAAAACCTCTTCATTGGCTATTCCATCAACTTATTCTATAAACACATTCACAAAACTTCTTCACTGCTCATTCTCAAACCCACACCATTTCCAATATATATATATATATATATATATTGGCACTGAAGGAAAGATCCATACTGGGAATATTGTTGCATGAAACATCCAAAGCGAGATAATTTAAGAGTGGAGTAGAGTGAAAGACGTGATCCCGGCGTACCGAAAGCAGACGTTCCACTGGTCCGGCCATGTCGCAATGGTCACCGATAAGTAGACCCGTGCAGTAGTCGAATGGTATACAAGAGATCGGAAACGACCAGTTGGAAGAACTTCACAATGATGGGAAGACAAAATTATCAAACCAATTTATATATATATATATATATATATATATATATGAGATTTCAGGTGTACTATAATACGAGGTAGAAAAACTCACGACTCAGATGAGCTCATATCAACTTTAGAATACTGTATTTGATGATTTTAAGAATTTTAGTAATAAATCTTAATTATAATTGTATATGTATTGTACCATATTATTATTTCTATATACCTATTAAAAAGGTGAATTTCCACGCACTTCTCCTAGTCGGGTTGACTTATTGAGGCTAATGAACCCAGTCTATTTTACAATCTCCCTATATCTGATTGGGTAGGGAGAACAGATTTATTGAATTGTACAATATTTATGAAAATATACCAATAATCTAGTTTATTTTATCTATTTATTCAATTCATTATCTTAAAGGTATATATATATATATATGATGCAACAAAATAAATTAAAGAAATGAAACGAATAAAGTAAACTTTGAAAATAATACGCATATATAGAATTTTTATTTTACTCCCTCGCTCTTTCTATCTTTCTCTCTCTCTCTCTTTATATGAATATATTTATGGACACATTTATGAAGATATTTCTGAAAACATTCGAGATTTCAAATCAAGCGATCATTAGAATGCGCTTATAAAATATAACTTCAAAACCAAAGATAGTTTTAATTTTAAAAAATTGAAATATCAGTTAATATACATAATAGAAAACACAGAAAGATTATTGAATCCAGCATTATTTTTGATTTAATACTATCAAACCAAGACCCAGTTTTAATTTCAACTAATCTCCTTCTTTAGTTAAATTAGTTCTAAATAGTTACGAGATCTCTTATTTAAATTAGTTTTTTTTGTTGATTAATAATGAATTATCCTTAACAGTCAAAATTTTCGTTTTGATTTCGTATTAAAATATTTTCTAATCTAGATTTTAGTTTGAAAGAAAGACGTCATTTTATTTATTATATTTAAAAAAAAAATGAAATGAAATAAAAATGAAAAATTGACTTGCTACGAAAAACTTTATGGATCAAAATATAAAATGATTTAAGGAATCTTTTTAGAGTGATAAAAATTCTTTTTTCGATCGACAAAATCAGAGAAAATGGCTTCGAGCTGACAAAGAGAAGAAGCAGAAGGTACCCCGCTAAAACAATTACCGACGCCGACTACGCCGATGACATAGCGTTACTGGCGAATACACCTAACCAAGCCGAAACACTACTGCATAGTTTGGAACGAGCCGCCGCAGGCATTGGCCTCGATGTCAATGCACATAAACTGAATATATGTGTTACAACCAAACAGGCGACATTACCACACTAGACGGAACCTCTCTGAAACTAGTATACAAATTCACCTACCTAGGAAGCAGCATCTCATCAACCGAAAAAGACATCGATACACGACTAACGAAAGCATGGACAGCTATCGATAGGCTCTCGATCATATGGAAATCAGACCTGACCGATAAAATGAAACGCAGTTTCTTCCAGGCAGCGGTCGTATCGATACTGCTATATGGATGCACTACTTGGACGCTAACTAAACGGCTGAAGAAGAAACTAGACGGCAATTACACAAGAATGTTGAGAGCAGTATTGAACAAGTCCTGGCGACAACACCCCACAAGACACCAACAATACGGCCACTTTCCCCCCATCACGAAAACTATACAAGTTAGACGAACCAGACACGCAGGACACTGCTGGAGAAGCAAGGACGAACTCATCAATGATGTACTCCTATGGACCCCCGCATATGGCCAAGCAAAAGCAGGACATCCAGCTCGAACATACATACAGCAGCTATGTAAGGATACGGGATGTAACCCTGAAGACCTGCCAAAAGCGATGAATGATAGGGAGAAGTGGCGAGAGAGGGTCAGGGATATCCGTGCTGGCGGCACGACATGATGATGATGATGATGATGATGATGAAAATAATTGATAAATTAACTTTTTTATATTTAATTTCGAACCTAACATTCTTATAAATAAGGAATGAAATAGATAAAATATCCAATAGATTCATGGATCGCTTCCGTAAATCAACTTAAAACTTTCAACTTTACTTCTTTTGGGTGGAAATCTAACATTCTGTTCCTACAAGTTTGCATTTTATGTCAACATCTTTTTATCATTTTAAATTGAACAAAAATAGTTTCTCTACATAGAAATATTCGTACGGATAATCTTTCCCTGCTGATGAAAATAGATGCTTACGTTTTAGCCCATCAATATATTTTCGCTTCAAAAAAAGTGAAATACTCACACAAAGATCTTTTACACACAAAACATATTAACTAGATTTCGGCAATACAAACTGCTACATGGAAATGTATGTATTTTTCTTTCTTTTAATGAATATTAGAGAATAGTTACTCTCTTGCAAATATCTTTTGTTTTTCAACAAACTTTTCACTCAATTTAAAGAAATTTAAAGAAATAATTGCCCAGTTTGGCTGGGGTTGTAAAATACACCAACTGCACCTCTGCAGAGGGGAATGACCCCCCCCAATGAGTGTCCTGGATATGATAGTAAACAATCTGATGGTAAAGTTCCTGTAATGCTGGGACTTTAGGTAATTCGGAGTACCCTTTCATTACCATTGCTCCCAGGTCCACTCTAGCCCGGCGTGGTAGCACTTGATAAGGCCCTGTCTATGGGTTAAATAGAACTAACAGCAAACTTATGCTAAACTGAACTGTTTTACTAAACTGAATAGCTTGAAATAGAGATGTTTTTGACAATTAAACCGTACTTACATTTAAACTGCGTGCTTATGCTAAACTGAATTATTTGACATGGAACTGTTTTTTGACATTGAAACTGTATTTACACTAAACTGAATTGTTTAACATTGAACTGTTTTGATATTTAACTGTGCGTAAACAAAATCTGTACTTATGCTAAACTGAATCAGCTGAATTAGAATTGTTTGAATAAACTGAATAGCTCGAAATGGAAATGTTTTTGACAATTAAACTGTGTACTCATGCTAAACTGAATTGTTTGAAATAGAACTGATTATTCACATAAGAATGGGTTTGGCTTTAAATAACCTACAAAGGTTGATATGCCATAAAACCCAACCAACCAACCAAACCAAACCAAACCAAAAAAATAAATCATTTAATTTGTAGATTGGTGTTTTATTTAATTATTTACACATTTATCCGCTACAGACACATTTATCTTTTTTGAAAAAAATAACAAAATGAGTGACAATTTAAAAAAAAATTGAACCCTATTAACTTTAAAAGAATACAAAGAAATATTGATTTTTTCGTTTCATTTCATCATTTGTAGATATTTTTTATGACTTGATGATTGTTCATTAAAAAAAACCTACTGTGGCACATTTTAAAATATACAACCTCGAAATATTTTTTCATATTTTATATTTACATAGCTTCGGGGTTTTTTTTCCATTTCACACACACACACACACACACACACACACACAAACATATATATATATATATATATATATATATATATATATATATATATATATAATACAACAGAATAAATTAAACAAATCATTTATACTTCTTAAAATAATATTAACTCATTTAAAACTTCCTGATAAACAATGTTTTTCTTAAAAATAATTCCTGTTTTATTTCCGTGACTTTCTTCAACTTTGGATTGCACAATTTTCGCTTCTGCCTTAAATATACATGAAAATGTTTTCTAATTTAAACAACAGAAAATATTGAGTACTTGTTAATATGTGTTGACTATGTGTCAACACATTTATTGGCTTGCATTCTATCATCTTTGACTGCATCAATGATATCTAGTGGTTGAATGTTTGCTTTTGAAGTACAAGTAAATTTTAAAGGATTAAAGAAAAGACCAGGTGTTGTTATTGAGTAAGTATTCCTTCGTCTGCCACACAGGCCACTGGTTACGTTACCTGCTGTTCATGATAGAGCAGTTTTTAGTTTGGTTCCACTTTGTTCTATTCTATCCATTCCCACTTCGAAGATTCCTGAAGGCGCTCTTCTATTGGTGCAGGCACGCAGGTGGTTGATGAAGTCGATGAGAGATAGATTGCAGGGTAAAAGAGCTGAAAAGTTATTGGTTCCATTACAGCATTGTGGTCTTCTCTTTTCTTTCACTTTACGGCTGCTCTCAAAGAGTGGGGTGGCTTTCGTGATAGATTGCCTTTGATTTTGTCTGAAACTTTTCCCTGCTGTTAGTTTATTTCACAAAAAGTGAGAGGCTTTTTTCAGGATGAATTTGTATCTCTTTTATGTCACTTTTCTTTTGAAATGAGTACCTTCCCCCGCTTTCTCTTTTTACCTTTCTAAGTCAATAGCGTTCAGTACGATCTTTTGCGGCTACAAATTCCCAAAAGTCAAAGCGTCTTATAAATCATATTTACCCAACCCCTCCGCTCGGGCAGGATATGACACAAGGTCAATTTTTAAGCGGAGTTTAACAGGTTTGAATTCAGAGTTTTCCTTCTCCTAGACTAGTTGCCTCATCAGGGCTGAAGAACCTAGTCTGTCCTACTATTTACCCATAGTTGGAGGGAGAATAATTGGATTCATAACTCTCCCAACGGCATTAATGCTATGTGAAATGCACTCAGTCTCGTCCAGGATTTGAACTCGTGTCGCCGTGTCCAATTCCTGCGACGATAACCATTACACCACGGGCACCTCCAAAAAGTGTTATAAATGAGATATATTTTTTCAGAATTTTGTGGCCAAAAGTTAGGGGTGCGTATTATACATGACTAGTTACAATAATAATGCATTCCAGTCATTATATATTGAAAACTTAATAGATATTTATTGCCTATATTATGCTTTATTACTAGTCAGGGTCATTCGGAATGAATATAAGGATTTTGGGATTGTGAAAAAAGATTTATGAAGATAAGACACACGGGTGATTGATGAGATCTATGCAAGATAGGCTCGACCCACCACTGCGGCTGCGGGGGTCTGAGAAATTGGTGGTGCCATTGTATCACAGCAGTTTTACAACATTGACTCTCTACCAATTTGACTCTCTGTCAAGCTGCTTTAGCGATGTTTTGATGCCATTGACAATCTTGACTGTCCATTGTTAGGGGTTAATTTCACAGGAGGTATGACCCTCTTTTAAGAATGCCTTTGTATCTCTTTTGTAGCACTCCTCTGTTGACTATTGGACTGTTGCAATGATTGAAAGAAATAATGATTACTTATTAACTCTCAATAGTAAAATAATGATCAAACCTCTTGGACGACTAAATCATATGGCTAAAGAAAAATATCTCCAAAGTCGGATAATAAAGTCGTCAAGCAAAAGTTTAAATTTCATTCACTAGTCAAACTAATCCCTTGACATTCATAAATCTATCAGTGTTGAAATATAAACGGTTATGAAATAAACATCCTTTCATGATAGCCGAAGTTAATGAGGTGATTATTTCATTCTTAATACACACACACACACACACACACACACACACACACACACACACACACACACACACACACACACACACACACACACACACACATATATATATATATATATATATATATGTATGTATATATACATCTACGACGCATGTTTCATCACACACACACACACACACACACACACACACACACACACACACACACACACACACACATATATATATATATATATATATATATATATATATATATATATATTTATAAAGAACCTGTGAATCTCGTTAATAATTTTTTGTAGATATATAAGGATACATGACACTAGACATTGACATTAAATCCGTTTCGGATACCATATTTCTTTTTGTCCCACACCTTCTTTATTTTCTATATATTTCCATCCTTTTTTTTAACGAGTACGAATCCAGTAAAAGAATATTTTTGCAATTGTTACTCTCCATTGTCTGAAGAGGTTGGTGGCTCATATGGAGTGACAAGCTGAAATTAATCTATAATAGCCAAATGACGGTCTGTTGAGTTTTTTTTCTTCTTCTTCTTCTTCTCTCTCTCTCTCTCTATATATATATATATATATATATAACAGGGAGTCCCCGTAGCGTAATGGCTAAAATACTGAACCAAAAGTACAATGTAATATATTTCTTGGCTTTGTATTGCCAAAACACTTTAGAATGAAAATAAATATTTTTTGAAACAGCGTAAAGTCAGTTTTTCTCGTAATGTTTGATCGACTGTAGATCTTTTTTGAGATCAGACTTTGTGGCTAGGAATCAATTATTTCTATCCTTTTTCTATTCAATTGTGTTTTTTGTGTACTCAGTGACTTTTTAAATTTGTTTATTGTTAGTCTATCTTTTGCAGAATTACAAAATGTTGTTTTCTCTTGCAGTTGTCTTCTGTTCGAATTTCTCCAAGATCAGAATCCCTAATCGAACAAGATATTTCTTCAATTACCAATAATTCACAAATGAAACCCAGGCGAGTTGAAGAAACACACTTATCATCGTTTATAAAAAAATATTCCAAGTTTCATATCAAGTGAATCTAAGAGAATCAGTCGATAGAAGAATTTTTAAGTTGGACATGCAAACAACCTACTTATATATAAACTATGTCACACACACACACACACACACACACACACACACACACACACACACACACACACACACACACACACACAAACACGCACACAAACACATGCACAGACAAATGTATATATATATATATATATATATATATATATATATATATATATATATATATATATATATATTAGTTGGGAAAGGTTAATCCAAGTACTCTCCCTCCAGCTAAAGACAAACTTGTTGGGCAGACTGGCTCTTTAGCCTTGTTATAACAAGGAAATATCAGAATTTAAACCTCTTAAATTCCTCTTAAAAAATTGACCTGGTGACACATCTTGCCCGAGCAGTGGGGTTGTTATATAAATCTAACACACACACACACACACACACACACACACACACACACACATACATATATATATATATATATATTAGATTTAGATATTTACCTATTAACATCATATGATAGTTCTATCCTAGATATTGAGCACTCTCCATATTATATTGCACTTGGTTCGCCACAAACCCACTAAGTGATTTAGTGACAACCAACACTGTTATAATATATATATATATATATATATATATATATATATATATATATATATATATATATATATATATATATATTAGTTAAGTACCTTGGGTTGGTTGGTTGGTTGGTTGGTTTTTATGGCCTATCAACCTTTGTAGGTTATTCAACGCCAAATCCGTTCCTATACAAAAAGCCAGTTTCATTTCCAACAATTCAGTTTAGCATGAGTACACAGTTTAATTGTCAAAAATATTTCTATTTCAAGCTATTCAGTTTATTCAAACAGTTCTAATTCAGCTAATTCAGTTTAGTATAAGTGCAGGTTTTGTTTACACACAGTTAAATGTCAAAATTGTTCGATATTAAACAATTCAGTTTAGTGTAAGTACAGTTTCAATGTCAAAAACTGTTCCATTTCAAACAATTCTGTTTTGCAAAAGCACGCAGTTTAAATGTAAGTACAGTTTAATTGTCAAAAACATTTCTATTTTAAGCTATTCAGTTTAGTCAAACAGTTCTATTTTAAATAATTCAGTTTAGCATAAGCACGCAGTTTAAATGTAAGTACGGTTTAATTGTCAAAAACATTTCCATTTCAAGCTATTCAGTTTAATCAAACAATTCAGTATAGCATAAGTATGCATATTAGTTCTATTTAACCCATAGACAGGGCCCTATCACGTGCTACCATGCTGGGCCAAAGTGGACTTGAGAGCGATAGCAATGAAGGGGTACTCTGCATTCTCAAAAGCCCCAGCATCACTGGAACCTCACCATCAGATTGTTTAGTGTTATATCCAAGACACACATTGGGGGGGGGGTCTGACCCCTCTGCAGAGGTGCAGTCGGTGTATTCTACTGCCCCAGCCGACTGGGCAGGTTAAGCATCTTAGATTTACTACAGAATAACATGTTACAATTTATTTGACAATTAAACTGTACTGACATTTAAAGTGCGTGCTTATGCTAAACTGAATTATTTGAAATTGAACTGTTTTTGACATTGAAACTGTTCTTACACTAAACTGAATTGTTATATATAACTGCTTGAATAGTTTGAAATAGAAATGTTTTTGACTATTAAACTTCGTACTCATGCTAAACTGAATTGTTTTAAATAGAACTGATTAGTTACATAAAAATGGATTTGGCGTTAAATTACCTCCCAAGGTTGATATGCCGTAAAACCCAACAACCCAAACCAAACCAAAGTTTTCAAGTTCTCATTTTGAAAGAAATGATCCAAGTTTTTATATCCTGACTGAAAATATAACTTTATTTGATATCACTGAGAACGTCTTGCAATTTATTTTATCGCGATAGGCTTTCTGTACTTTTTTTCTCACTGAAACCATCCTCCTTTCCCCGGACTTAGACCTTGTAATTTTTCACATTGTCCTTGTTATGAAGCTTTTCATATTGTACTGCTTTTTCCCCACCGTGACACAGAATTTCAGTATCGTGACCGCGAATTCTCGGTATGGTATGACCTTTCTATCAAAACCACATGACAAAAAAGGTGTCAACGATACAACATTAAAAGTTGTTGTTTTAAAACATCGCAAAGAAAAGGGCAGAACTCAGCGATGCGGCTTCTCGTCCGAGGTGTGGCCGGAATAGGACATAATAATGTGTCACGTGAGCCCGTTACCTAAGTGATGAGCCGGTAAGAGAAGGAAGAGGAGAACGATGAGGAGACAATGTCGGATGTGTGTGTGTGTGTGTGTGTGTGAGAGAGAGAGAGAGAGAGAGAGAGTGAGAGAGAGAGAGAGAGAGAGAGAGAGAGAAAGAAAAGATGCTAAAAGATAGGAGGGGGTAAAAAGAGGCAGGAGTGATACAAGAGGGAAAAAAGGGGAAGCAAAGAAACCCGGGGTAAAGAGAGAAAGTTGGAAAGAAACAGGCAGGAGAGAAAGATATGGAGAAAGAAAGACAATGCGAAAATAATAAAAAAGGAAAAAGTGAATGGATAAAATAGAAGAAAGAAAGAAAGAAAGAAAGAAAGAAAGAACTAAGAAAAAGACTAAAGAAAAATTAGTAAGAAGTAGAAAAAATACATCGAAAAGAAAGCTAAACGAGGAAAGAAGACTGAAAGGATGTGAAGTAAGGAAGGAAAATAATGAAGAGGAAAAAAGAAGAAAGGAATAAAAGAACGATAGAAGGTAAAGCGGGGAAAATTAAAAAAAAGGAGGAGGAAAAAATTAAGAAATATATTTCAGAAAGAAAGAAAGAAAGAAAGAAAGATGAAAGGAAAGAAAGGACAATAAACAGAAAATGAATAGCGAAAAGGAAAATGTAAAAGAAAGAATAAAATAAGGAAATAAAAAAAGAGAACAAAGCAGAAAGAAAAAAATGGAAAGAAAGAAAGAAAACAGTCAAAAAAAGAAGAAGGAAAATAACGTAGGAAAGAAAAAGCTAGACTGTAAGGCAGAAAAGAAAGACACCCCCCGCAAAAAAAAACAAAAAAAAAACGAATCAAATAAGATATAGATATTATTTATTAATTTGAGAGAAATGAATAAATAGATAAATAAATAAAGTGGAGGAAAAACAGAAAAAAGTGAAAAGAAAAAAGAAAAAAAGACAAGGAAAAAGAAGAAAGAAAATAAAAAAAAGAAAGAATTCCGGAAGAAGAAATATAAAAGGAGATACAGACGAAAGAAAGAAGAAAAAGAAAGTCAAAGGGAAAAAAAGGAGGAAGGGAAAAATTTAACAAAGGACAAAAAGGGGGAAAGGAGAAAATTTAAGAAAGGACAAAAAGAAGGAGGAAAGAACAAATAATAATAATAATAGTAATAATAAAGAAAGGAAAATAAAGAAAGAAAAGAAAGAAGGGAGAAAATAATCCAGAAACACAAGGAATAAAACGACACGGAAATAGAAGAGAAGAAAAACAAAAAAATGAAAAGGAGAAAGGAAAGGGAAGAAAAAGAAAGAAAGAACGAAAGAAAGAAAAAGAAAGAGAAAAGAAAAGGAAAAGGAAAGGAAAGGAAAAGAAAAGGAGAGGGACAGAAAGAAAGTAATTTTAAAAGTAAATCATAAAGAAAACTGGTCTAAGTGGAAGAGAACGAAGGAGAGAGATTCCGGTGGAAAGAAAATATGTCCAACTAGGAAGAAAGAGTGAATGAAAAAAAATTGTGAATAAGAAATAAAGGATGATAGATTGGCTGTGAAAGACGAGAAAAAAAGTGTAAAATTGTGAAGAGGATTGAGAGAAAGAGATTGAAAAACGCTGGTGGGGGTGGGGGTGATGGGTAGCTGTTCTCCGGATCCCAAGTGGCACGGAAACTCATTTTGGCGCCAATTTAGTAAATAGACTTCCGCCTGAACATTGACTTGTCCACTAAAAAGCAAAAAGAAAAAGAAAAACGCCAAACTTCACCATCATGAATTCGTACAAGAATTAACCCCTAAAAGACATCGTTGAAGTATTAATATTTGCAAGTTGCAGAACCCTTACTGCTGCTGCCATGGTAATCTGTCTTGGTCCATTTTATCCATATGGTTTGTGGAAGATCCTCATCTCATCAATTATAGCATTTTTTGAAGAGATCCTGGCACATTCATGCAACTTTGCAATCAAAAAATTTAAATCATGACTAGATGATCCGTAAACCTGTTGGGTTATCATTGTAATAGCGCTGTCCATGATGATGATGATGCTTCTATCAAAGAAGAAAAGAAGGATGTTAATTGATATCACAGTTATTTCCGTAATATCGAGAATTTGGATGATAAAATGACAACAACGACTCCACAAAATTATCATTCATTTGCAAATTGGATTGGAAATGGCAATATTCTCTGAGAGTTTTCTTTGTATTGCTTGAAAAAAATATTGCTATACTGTGTCATGTTTGCTGGGCTATGGTGACATAGACGATGAAAATATATTGATTCAGACAATGAAAATTTTACTAGTATATTCCCCCTGCTATTGATAGGTTATCGATCATATGAAATCGGATCTCTCTGATAAAAGAAAAGTTGTAGCCGTGTCAGTACTACTGTATGGTTGCTTCTCTTTGACTCTCAGGAAACGCACGGAGAAAAAAGCTACATGGGAACTACGCAAGAATGCTGCAAGCTGCTTTTAACAAATCCTGGGGGCAGCACACTACAAACATCAGTTGTAGGACCTCTTACATCCCATCTCACAAACCATTAAAGTAAGACGAGCAAGACATGCTGGGCGCTACTGACGAAGTAGGAACGAACATTCTTCCATGGACTCCCATACATTGACACACTAGTGTTGGCCGACCAGCCAAAACTTACATTCATCGGCTCTGTGCGGACACTGGGTACTATCTAGAGGACTTACCAAGAACGATGGTTAATGAGAAAGAATGGTGAGAGAGCAAAAGGTGTTGTCGGCCCGCCTTGATGATGATGACTACTCCTCGTAAAAATTTTGGAATTAGTATACTTAGAGAATATTAATTTCGTCTTAAGGACAAATGGCCGACATTCACTGAACGGACATTTAACCGAACGTACATGTGGCTGATTGACATTTCACCGAACGGACATTTGGCCGAACTGACATTTCTCCGAACGGACATGTGATTGACAGACCAATTTTCGAAGAGACATTTGACCGAACTGACATTTCCCCAGATGGACATTTTATCGAACCAACATGAGGCTGACGGACATTTCACCGAAAAATAAACAAAAACATTATGATTTCATGTGTTTTTTTTATGAAAATCATTCTAAAATTAATATGGATTTATATCAATTATTTCAGTAATGGTTATGGTCGTAGGAAACGGACACGACGACACGAGTTCAAATCCTGGACGAGACTAATTGCATTTCACATAGCACTAATGCCCTTGGGAAAGGTATGAATCCAATTATTCTTCCTCCGGCTATAGGTAAATAGTAGGGCAGACTAGGTTCTTCAGCCTTGGTGAGGGAACTAGTCTAGGAGAAGGAAAACTCTGAATTCAAACCTGTTAAACTTCGCTTAAAAAATGACCTTGTGTCATATCCTACCCGAGCGGAGGGGTTGGTAAATATATGATTATTTCAGAAATTAAAATAATTTTTTGATAAGTATTTAAAAAATATGTTTTTATATAAAGTAAAATATATTAATGAAATAATATATAAAAAGAATATTTTTTGACAAAAAAAAAAGAAACATGTAAATTAGAAAAAAACTTGAATTAAAAAATTAAAAAATAAATTGTAAATAATTATACAGGGTGGCTCATAAAAGATCGATACATAAAAAAAAATCAATCATTCAGTTTTTGAGTTATAAAATATCTCGTAACTGAAAGAAATATATTTTTAGCTATTTGGGAAAAATGATATTTTGTAGAAGCAGTGTCTCATCAACCGAGATGGACATCAACACGCGACTAGCAAAGGCATGGAAAGCTATTCATTGGCTATCGGTCATATGGAAGTCAGACCTGACCGATAAAATAAAACGCAGTTTTTTCCAAGTAACGGTCGTGTCCATGCTGCTGTATGGATGCACTACATGGACGCTAACTAAACCTATGGAGAAAAAGCTTGACAGCAATTACACAAGAATGCTGCGAGCAATATTAAACAAGTCATGGAGGCAGCACCCCACAAAGTAGCCGCTGTACGGCCACTTACCACCCATCACGAAAACTATCCAAGTTAGACGAACCAGATATGCAGGACACTGCTGGAGAAGTAGGGACGAACTCATAAGTGACATACTTCTGTGAACCCCTTCACATAGACGAGCAACGGCAGGACGACCAGCTAGAACCTATATACAACAGTTCTGTGCCGATACAAGATGGAGCCTTTAAGACCTACCGGGAGAGATGGTCGATAGAAAAAGGTGACGGGAGAGGATCAGGGAGATCCGTGCTGACGGTGAGACATGATGATGATTATGATGATGATGATGAGATAGCCTCTGTTTTCACGGATACAAAGTTGCACCCTAATTCGAGCACTTTGCGTAAATTTGCTAAAGTTTCCTTTGGTTAATCCTCTTATATCTGCATGAATATTATTTTTGAGTTGTTGTAATCTCTTAGACTTATTCACAAATAAAGAAAAATTGATAAAAAGGTAATCCAAGTAGAAGGAGAGATTTATTGAGAAGCAAAGTCTACACTATAGCGTTTCGGTTCTAATGAACCATCAACAGGGCTATGAGGGATGATATTAGTCATGTTAAATCAACAATGGATGTTTAAAAATGCAAAATACAAAAATCTAGGGAAAATTTGTATAACAAGAAAAAGTTGGCCGTTTGATTAGTGAATCAGCGTATGTAGTTTTAAATTACGTCATTTGACTTATTAGGAATATTGTATAGAATTAATGTTTCTTTTGTTTATCGAGAAATATTTCGAGTCAAAAGGAAGAAAAAGAAAGTCAAAAAGAAAAAGAGAAAGCATAAAATGATGATATATGTGGAAATATATTAACGAAAGATGGAATATATTGTTGCTACTTAAAATGGATTTGCTAAAGTAAGGAGAAATATCATAAAAGCCAGGACGAGTATTTAGGGAATTACAAAGTGAAATTGCAGCGGCCTCGAAAATTCGTCTTAGTCTTTTATTATGAAAGTAAATGAGCATCTTTGCAGAATTGAAAGTTGTGATTAAATAGGAAAATGTGTTGAAATAGTGCATTGTTTAAGTAATCAATTCTTATGTCTCTTTTGTGTTCTTTCAAACGAACGTGAAGGTTCCGAGATGTTTCGCCTATATATTTTAGTTTACAATTCTTACAAGGTGTACAACACCGGCGTCTGAAAATATGTTGCGTTGAGGGCTAGAGTGTACTAATTCGTGGATCGTTTTAGAGGGTAAAGAGGTAGTTTTGATATTGAGTTTATTTAAGTTGTTTATTTTGCTGTGAGAGGAAGAATTGTTTGGCAAAGTTATGAATCTATGGGAGGGAACTAGTTTTAAAAGATTGTGAGTTGGCATTAGTTAGTGGATTTTGAGGGCTTTAGACTTATTCACATATACACACTCCTTTAAATAACCCCACAAAAGAAATCGAGTCGAAAAAGCGGATGAATAGAGAGGCCATTTGAATTCTAAATTTCTTGCAATTATTCTGCCACCGAAAATTTTCTTGTTGAAATTACAAACTTTTCAATTGAATAGTCATCATCATCATATCGCGCTGGCACTATTTACCAACCCCTCCGCTCGGGCAGGATATGACACAAGGTCAATTTTTAAGCGGAGTTTAACAGGTTTGAATTCAGAGTTTTCCTTCTCCTAGACTAGTTGCCTCACCAAGGCTGAAGAACCTAGTCCGTCCTACTATTTACCCATAGCTGGAGGGAGAATAAGGGGGTTCATACCTTTCCCAAGGGTATTTGCCCGAAAGTGAACGTAATAGCGCGACTGGAGTACGAACTCGCGTACTACGATTCCGCAGTTCATCGCTTTAACCATTACACCACGAGGACACCATATCGCGCTGGTAGCACGGATATCCCTGACCCTCTCTCGCCACTCCTCCCTATCGTTCATCGCCCTAGGTAGGTCTTCAGGACAGCATCCCGTATCCTCACATAGCTGCTGAATGTATGTTCGTGCTGGTCGTCCTGCTTTTGCACGGCCATGTGTGGGGGTCCATAAGAGTAAAATTCTGTTATTTCAATTTATACTTTCTCATTATATGACTTAACATTTTCAATTTACTCAGCTTACTTAAAATTTCCGAAAAATTATCTAAAAATTGAATTAAAAATAAAAAAGTTATAAATTTTAAAACTGTTTCTGTGTTTTGTGGACCATCCCGTATTTTAAAAATTAACAGTGTCCTTTTGCAGCATATAATTTACGTCTTTTTTATTTTTACACTCAAAATTAAATTCTTACGTAGTTGTTTTGGAATTTCTTTCCATTCAAGTTGTATTGCAGTTATTTACTTATTTTATTATTTTTTGTATAATTGAATATTTTAAATAGTTATTTTTGAAAATTTGCCCATAACTTATGTTTCGGGATTATGCTTATCAAGGCATATCAACCTTTGTATATCATTTAATGCCAAATCCATTCTCCGAGAATAACAGTCGTGGTACTATTTAACCCATAGCTGGGAGGATAAGGGGGTTCATACCGTTCCCAAGGGTATTTGCCCGAATGTTTATTTTTTGGTAAAATGTTTGTTGGTGAAATATCCAAATGTCCATCGGTGAAATGTCTGTCTGTGAAATGACCGTCGGTGAAATGTCCATCGGTGAAATGTCTGATAGTGAAATGTCTATCTGTGAAATGTCTGTCGGTGAAATGTCCAAATGTTCGTCTGTGAAATATCCAACGGTAAAATGTCTGACAGTGAAATGTCTGCCGGTGAAATATCTGAGGGCAAAATGTCCAAATGTCCATCAGTGAAATGTCCGTCGGGGAAATGTCTGTCAGTGAAATGTCCAAATGTCCATCAGTGAAATGTCTGCCGATGAAATGTCCAAATGTCCATCGGTGAAATGTCCATCAGTGAAATGTCCAAATGTCCATCGGTGAAATGTCCAAATGTCTGTCGGTGAAATGACTGTTGGTAAAATATCCGATCAAGGTTAACACTAACGTTTTTCGTTTCTTACTTTTACTAGTTCAGCATTCCTAATTAAGTTGCCATGACAACCTCATTAGCTGTTGTAACGTTTCCTAATATTTTTCTTAAATATTATTTTTCTAAATCATTACTTAATGAAGCTCGTACAAGTGAAACGTCATAATTCATGTCCTGGATATGACATTAAACAATCTGATAGTGAGGCCTCAGTAATGGTGGAGCTTTGGGGAATGTGAAGTAGCCCTTCATTGCCGTTGCTCCCAGCTCCACTCTGGCCCGAAGTGGTAGCACCTGGTAGGGTCCTATCTATGCGTCAAACAGAACTGTTTGTCATTTGAAGTGTGTACTTATGCAAAATTGAATTGTTTGAAATAGAACAGTTTGATTATCTAACTGTGTGTAAACAAATGAGTAATGTTTAATGAAATTGTTGGTGATACATAGCAATACTTGGAACCATTTAACTGTATGTAAACAAATGATGAATAGAATTATTTGTATTAGCTAGAAATAAGTGAAACTATTTAACTGTGTGTAGAAAAAAATGACCTTAGTCTCGTTTAAAAATGTTGTCAACAAAATGTGTTTAGAAATCATATATCTAATATATATGTATAAAGAGGATTTGGCATTAAATAACCTACAATGGTTTGATATGCCATAAAACTTAACCAAACTAAATCATATATATTTAATATATATATATAAAGAGGATTTGGCATTAAATAAACTACAATGGTTGATATGCCATAAAATCCGACCAAACCAATTCATGTATATTTAATATATATGTATAAAGAGGATTTGGCATTAAATAACCTATAATGGTTTGATATGCCATAAAACCCAACCAAACCAAACATATTCTCCAAACAACATTTTTCAGGTTTTGAATTGAAAGTTTTTCCTTTTCCAATGATTAGAAGCCAGTCTGTCCAAATAGTTTACGCCTTGTTAGAGTTCGATGAGATGGTTTCATGCCTTTATCATGGGCCTTAACTTGAAGTGAAAAGACAAAGAAACTCATCCAGGATTTGAACTCGGTTTATCAAATCCATTTCCTTTAGACGATGTTAATCGTTATGCCATGAACTAATTTCTCTCATTTGTGTCGGAATCACGAAATATTTCCTTTAGAACCTGTTTAATATCAAGTAACTGATGTTGTTTACTTGTGCGAATTATATGTGCAAGTATTCCTATCCAATACTAATAATTTTCAAACAGATTTATTTGACTCATTTATCTAGGACCCTAAAAGGTCAGGTCAGAATGTACCTGGGAGTAATGGCAACGGAAGGGTACTCCACACTCTCTGGGGCTCAAGAAATGGAGTCTCACCAGCAGATACAATTTAATATCATACTTCGGACTTTGGTGGGGATTTACTCCACTAAAGGGGATACAGTCAGCCTATACTAAGCCCCGTCGACAGAGCCACTTATAATTCACATATCTTTATGATTTCAAGTAACTAATAATGGTCTTTTGTAAAGAATTATAGCTTCAAATATTCTTAAAACAAATATTTTGCATACAGTTAAATCGTTACAAGTATTCCTATCTAATATAAATAATTTGCACACTGTTAAATGGTTTAGAATATTCCTATCAAACGTTAATAAATCTGTTTATTACTAATTAATTGTTGGCACAATATTTCATGGTTTCACGTTTTCTATTCCAATCGACAAATAGTTTTCAAATTTATTTCGCCCATCGATTCGACCTTAATTGGTATCACCACTCCCGGCCAGAATTGACCTGGGAGTAATGGCAAAAAAGGAGACTCCACAACCCAGATCTCCAGAACCGGAGCCTCATCCCCGGGTACAATCTAGGTTGTCTAAGGATTTACCTAGCGTTTGCGTCGAGTGGAGGATATCAAGTTGATCGTCTGATCCCAAAGGGGCTTACTCCACCAGGTAATATCTGCATATTAGAGCTACTTATCGCTTGGTACCTGAAGTGCCCCTAAAAGGAAAAGCAGTTGGAACCGAGCATTTTTTGTAATGGTCATGTATGATTTTCGATTCGTGAATGGCACCCTCCATTATAGAATAACAATGGGAAGTCGGAAAAAAATCACCAGATACTATTAAGCATTATGATACATGTTGTGGTATAAAGTCTACAAAATACCGGAATCATTCAATGGGTTTATTTCTCCAGGCATATTCCAAGATTATCCTTTATTAAGATATGTTAATTGGGTATGGGTGAAGAGAATTAAGTGATACCTATATACATGCTCAATGGGGTTTAAATCTTGTGGGCCTAGGGTCCATTAGAATACGATACGTGAAAAAAAAAAAAAAAAAAAAAGAAAAAAAGAAAAGAAAAGAAAAAGTAGCATGCTTCTCTCTCTTTCTTGTCACGTGTTAGCTTTATTTTCGTTTGCTTTTGTCGATTTCTTTAACGGTTTATGGGTTATTTAATGCCAAAATTTGATTACTTTGTAAACGATTGATTATAATCAGAACCATTGATATTTTCAACGTTCGACTGCAATAATTCATTCAATTTTTTTATTTGTTCATAATAATAGTTTGTTTGCGCACTGCTTTATGGTATCAAGTATTCCTATCCAATACAAATAATTTTAACATATTACTCTTTACTATTAATAATTTTCAAACACATCAATTTGGCCCATAGAGAGGACCCTAATAAGTACTACCACACTGGGTTAGAGTGGACCTGGAAGTAATGGTAAGGAAAGAGTATTCCATTCTCTCCATAGCTCGAGAAATGAAGCCTCACCATCAGATTGCAGTTTAGTATCATATCAAAGACACCTCTTTGGGGAGAGGGATCTTACCACTCTGCAAAGGATAAAGCCAGTATATTTTAAGCTTCTTGTGTAATACTTGTAATTTATAAATAGTTATATGATTTAAAGTAAGTGTTCTTATTGGCACACTGTTATATAGTTTCAAGTATTATCTAACACCAATAATTATAATTTGCTAGCAATTATATGATTTCAAGTATCTAATAATAACCCCGAGGTTTCAAATTTTCTTGACATAATTGATTTCATTAGATGATAATTATTTGTTTGCACACAGAATCATAGTCTCAAGACCAAAGGCAATTTAGTGACCCAATGTAACACAGTGGATTTAATCACCAATTAACAAACACATGGTGACAACAACATTTCGTGTAAAAATAAAGAAAATAAAACAGAATGAATGGTAAGGGTCAAATGATTAATTTAGAGACCCGGTTGAAGATAGACAATCTAGGATAATATGGCAAACGATAAACGAAATAAGCAGTAGGGAGAGCACTGTCAAAGATAAACTGAAAGCTACCAGTCAACAAGATCGAATACACCTATGGAAACAGCATTTCGAGAATTTATTCGGACACCTTCCGAAAGTTACACATGAACCAATCACGAGAATTATAAGTAAGCAATTAGACATCAAACTAGGACCGTTTACTCAAAAAGAACTCGACTCGGTACTGAGAAAAATTAAAAATAGAAAGGCAGCAGGGCTCGATGAAATTCCCCCAGAAGTGTGGAAGACCAGAAAATTCGATACTGTAATGCCGTATATAATCAAAATCCTATAGACAGATAGATGAAGGGATGTATCCTCCCCTTCTCTTAAAAGGGCGCCCTCGGATTAGGCAAGAACTACTGAGGTATAACTCTTACGTCCATAGCGGCCAAGATATACAATGCCCTACTACGCAACCGCATAGAACCCAAAATTGACAACATACTTAGGAAGAACCAAAATGGCTTCCGGAGAAATAAATCCACGACCTCACAAATTTTGATTATCCGTTGAATTCTTGAAGGTGTACGCTCAAAAAACCTACAGGCAACAATATTATTTGTTGGTTTACTAAGGCCTTTGACTCCATTCACAGAGAAAAGATGGAGCAAATTCTTCTCGCCTACGGCCTACCAAAAGAAACCGTCGCAGCCATAATGATGCTCTATAGAAACACCAAAGTAAAAAGTCCGTTCTCTGGATGGAGACACAGACTACTTCGACGTAGTCGCAGGAGTACTACAAGGAGACACATTAGCCCCATACCTCTTTATCATCTGTCTTGGCTATGTACTTAGAACATCTCTCGATACAATCAAAGAAAACGGTTTCAAGCTTATAAAAGAAAGAAGCAGAAGGTACCCCGCAAAACAATTACCGACGGCGACTACACCGATGATATAACGCTTCTGGCAAATGCACCCGCCCAAGCCGAAACCCTGCTACATAGTCTGGAACGAGCCGCTGCAGGCAACGGCCTCCATGTCAATGCACACAAGACGGAATATATGTGCTTTAATCAAACAGGCGACATCTCCACACTAAACGGTAGCTCTCTGGAACTAGTTGACAAGTTCACCTACATAGGAAGCAGTGTCTCATCAACGGAACAGACATCAACACGCGACTAGCAAAGGCATGGACAGCTAACGATAGACTATCGGTCATATGGAAGTCAGACCTGACCGATAAAATAAAACGCAGTTTCTTCCAGGCAGCGATGGTATCGATACTGCAATATGGATGCACTACATGGACGCTGACTAAACGGATGGACTAAAAGCTTGACGGCAATTACACAAGAATGCTGCGAGCAATTTTGAACAAGTCCTGGGGACAGCACCCCACAAAGCAGCAGCTATACGGCCACCGACCATCTATCACGAAAAAATATCAAAATTAGACGAAACAGACACGCGGGAAACTGCTGGAGAAGTAAGGACGAGCTCTTGAGTGATGTACACCTGTGGATCCCTTCACATGGACGAGCAAAGGCAGGACGTCCAGCTCGAACCTACATACAGCAGCTCTGTGCCGATACGGGATGTAGCCCTGAGGATCAGCTGAAAGCAATGGACGATAGGGAGGTGTGGCAAGAGAGGGTCAGGAATATCCGTCCTGATAGCGTGACATGATGATAATGAAATGATTAATAAGTCAAGTTAACTGATACAAGATATTCCAAGGGATAATCAGCCAAATAAGTGCAGTCTATGACTTCAACGAAGAACGTCTGAAGAAGATCGAAGAGTATAGCGGTTAAAATAGGAGATATCCAAGTACATAGGTATATTTCACTGCTTCATCCGATGCAGATGATGATAGGGACTGGTTCATATACATTCAGATTATCATTTTAAGAAATTCCACTTATTCGTCATGAGAAGGTTGTGACACAAGGTTAGTTTTTAAACGGAGTAAAGTTGGTTTGAATTTTGAATTTTCCTTCTCCTAGACAGGTTTCCTAACCAAGGCAAAAACCCAGTCTGCCTTACTATTTACCCATTGCTGGGAGAAGAAATAATAAATTCATGACTTTCTCAAAGACATTTGCATGAAGTGAAAGACAAACTATTTCCTTATAAATTATATCTATATAATAAAAACAAGAATTGGCATTAAATAACCCACAACGGTTAATGTGCAATTAAAAACCAACCAATTAACCAAGGAACCAACTCTCTTTCCACCTGTCCCTATCAGTCTTTGCTTTTAACAAGTCCTTTAAATGTCATCCAGTGTCCAATCAGAGCTGATGAATGTAAATTTTTTCTTGATCGGCCCGTACCTGATGTGTCTGTGTGTTGAAATCTATTGGAGAAATGTCGCTAATGAGTTTATCCGTATTTCTCTAGCAAGGTCCAACATGTCTGGCTTGTTTTAGTTGAATGGTTTGTGAGATGGGAAGTAAGTGGCCCTATAGCTACTGTTTGTAGAGTACTGCTTCCAGGATTTGTTCAAAACAGCCTGCAGCATCCCTAAATTGTTTCCATCTAGCTTTTTTTCCCAAGCGTTCTGTTAAAATCCAAAAGTACAGTCGTACTGACAGGGCTTGGAAGAATTTTATTTTATCAGAGAGATCACATTTCCATATGGTCGTTTACCTGTCAATAGCAATCCATGTCTAACTAATGTGTATGTTGATATCACTTTCAGTAGATGAGATATTGCTACTGAGGTATATGAACCGGTCTACTCATTTCACAGGCTTGTTATTCAATAAGGAGATGACATTATTTTGATTTAAACACATGAACTATGTTTTCAATGTTTAGTTACAGCAAACTCGGCTTCGTATGGATACCGGCCATTGTTTAGGAATCTTGTCATGGAAATGGATTATCAAACAATTGTGTCAGTGAAAGCTTGATTAGAATTTGATGTAGTGCTGTTCATTTGATATTTAAAACAAACCCCTCGTAACCACACATCCTAATAAGGTAATCTGACCGCCATATTATTCATTTTCGGATCGAGAGACAAAATGGTCGAAAGGTTAATATCTTTTCAAAGAATCATCAATGGTTCACATAAATAAAAAGAGACATTTATAGATTTTGGAATCAAAATAAACATGGTGCAAAATTTTCATATAGCTTTAAGTTATGGCACCTTTTTTTGTCAAAATTAACAATCGTTGTAACAGCTATTTAATGTTATTACTCTGGTAAAATGATAATGACTCATCTCAAAATTATGGCATCGTAAAAAGAAATTCGTTCAATAGTTCGAACAACTAGCTTAATGATAATAACTCTTCTACAAAATCATCGTGTCGCAAATATTGATCGTTCAGTAGTCCGGACAATTCTATGAATGATAATGACTCATCTCAAATTTATGGCATCGTAAAAAGAATCAGTCTTATTGTCCTGAAAACATTTTGAATGATTATGTCTTTCTTCTAAAAAATGTTAAATTCGTAAAAAAGAATTAGTTCAATAATCCGGACAACTCACTGAATGGAAATGAATTCTAAAAAGTTATAAAAAGAATTAATCAAGTTTTTAAAAAGAATTAATCAAATATCTCGAACAATTCTTCGAATAATAATGACATTTTTCATCAAACGAATAAGATCAATAATCCGGACAACTCGTTGAATGATAATAATTCTTTTCAAAACATCATAAAGATAATTTTTAGCATATCTTTTTTTTTTATAAACAAGACATTAAGAACTGAAAAAAAAGAAAAGAAAAAAGAAAGAAATAAAAGAAATTAATGAATAAAATACAATAAAACTTAGGTACAATGATATTTCATTTCCTAACAATCTTGGTATGAAGTATATCACTGTTTGGTGTGAACCGAAGACGGTCATTTCAGCTATATATTTTTTTTAGAGTTTACGTGTGTGTGTGTGTGTGTGTGTGTTTGTTCAAGTTAAGCTGCGTCTATAAGACAATCGGATAAAAAGAAAGAAAATTGTCTCCAGACAATCGCTAACCGATCATATTTGTTTCAGAATTGGCTTCCAAAAAGTACAGGTGGGGTAGGAATAAATAAGAGACAGAGACAGAGAGACAGAGAGACAGAGACTGTGTTTTGCACAGAATAAAGTCGGTTTTGTTTGAAACTTTGTGTTTTTTCTTTTCTTCACTTTAGATTGGCATCGCTTTTTATATAATTTAATTTTCTTCTTTTCATTACTTAAGCCTCTCTTATAAAATTCTTCTTCTTCTTCTTCTTCTTCTTCTTCTTCTTCTTCTTCTTCTTCTTCTTCTTCTTGCCCAATCACATCTTTCACCTTTTCTTCTTTCTCCTACAGCATTACTTCTTGACTTGCACTTCTTCTTCATTCACCTCTTCGTTTCACCCCTTTTTTTCCCCATCTTCTCCTACTCCTCCTTCTCCTCCTCTTCTTTTTCATCTTCTTTTTCATCTTCCAGTTGCTCCGCTTCGCCATTCCTGGCTGCATCCCAAACTGTTCTGATTTGTATTAATTACTAAAAGTGCCTCCAGGTGGCGTTCGTCACATCTGCCTGCAATTATCACAGAAAATCAGGGGAGATAATCCTTGCAGACATGCCTCAGGAAACAAGGCAATCCCATTTCGCCGTCTTCATTCATTTCCATTCATTCGTTCTGATTTGACAAGAATGCAATGGCGGCAAAAACCCACCATCGTTACCATCATCATCAGCTGCAGAAGAAAACAAAAAACAAAAACAAAAACTGAATACCACTACTACTACTACTACTACTAGTAGTAGTACTGCTACTATCACAACAACTATTACTATAACTAGTTGTATTACACTAAACGTATGTGTAGAGGAAAGGGATGAGATGCAATTACAGTTCCAGCAGGACTTCAATATCTTCAGAATTGCTCTCCACATTTTCCTATAGTCTCAGTTTCATTATCCACTATTTCACTTATCCGCATTTTCATTTATCTGTCGTTGATCTAATCTGTAAAATTTTTGTTTAAAACTTTTATCAAAATCCAAACTAAATGTACTGGCAACACCCAGTGGGCGGGGCTTAGAATATGCCAACTACATTCACTGGAGGGGGTAAGAACCCCTCTCCCGCCAAAAAGAAGTGGTGTCCTCAGCATGGTACTAAACTGCGTCTGGTGATGAGGCTATAGTTTTGGGTATTTGGGCAGTGTAGAGCACCATTATTCCCTAGTTTACTCCTATCCAGAATAGCAATGACTGATAGGGTCCTTCTCTATGATGGGTCAAATATCTAAAAATTATTCATATGGATCGGAATGTTAAAAATCTTCTTAAGAAATAACAACACAAAAAATGTAAATATTGACATACAATAAACGCGATTCCCTAACTTCTGAGCATAAAATAACCCTAGTCGAATTGATATACCATAATGAAAAGTACGGTTGATATAACTGGATATATAGTAAATTTTCACATATACAGATCAGTTGGTACAAAAAAAGGGGTGTGTAATCATTAGTTATTGGCAGATTACAAAATGAAGTGATGCCAGTGCAAGACTTCAGTGTCAACGTTAAAGAATTATTGTTGCCATCAGATGAGCGAACCATAGCTTCCATGATTTTGTTGAGAATCAAATAGCGGTAACAGTTTCTTTGGCAAGACAATATGCTAGAACTATTTGCTATTTCCTCTGTATATGATAACAAACGCCTGGAGGAAATTTATATTCAAGTATGTTGTCTCAAGATTTTTCAACGAATTGTCAGAATTTGAGAAATTGTGAATCAATCACTCTAAAAGTAGTTCTGATTTTTCATAAGAATTTTCTTTCGCGAAGGGAAGGATAAAGTTTTTCGTTAATTTCTTTTTTTTTGTTTTTTTTGTTATTCGTTGTGTTACATAATTGAAGAAGTGAATATTTCATTAATTTTCTTATTTTCCATGTTTCAGCCGGGTATTTCATCAGGTCTTGCAGTTTTTCTACTTTCAATTGTGCTCATAATTGTGTCATGTTCTTTCGAGGTAAAATATTAAAGTTTAATGTCTAGTTTGCCATGAATAATTTTTTCTGTTGCTTTATCTGTGATAGTCGGAGGCTTTTCAAGAAGATTCTTGAAATGTTCTCCCCACTTCTGAAGTTTTTCTGAAATACATTTTTCTCTTCCCAACTCAGAGAAAATAACTGAAAAACTGAAACTAAGTTAGTAACTGTGTGCAAACAAATAATTCATAGTGAATAGAATATACGTATTTGACAGAAATAAGTGAGACCATTTAACTGAGTGCAAAAAATGAGCTCAGGCTCGTTTAACAATGTTATCTACAAGATGTGTTTAAAGCAGATTTGGCGTTAAATAACCTACAATGGTTGATATGCCATAAAACCAAACCAAACCAAATCATATACATTTGATACATATGTATAAAAAGGATTTGACATTAAATAACCTATAATGGTTGATACGTCGTAAAACCAAACCAAACCAAACCAAATTCGACCTTAGTAAGGCAACCACATTGGAGAAGAAAAATGTCTAAATTCAATACCTGAGGAGAGTTCTTCAGGAGAATCTGTGGCACATTGGTGTACTATTCTTTTGTTATTAATTCGTCCAAAAATGTGTCTGGCCCAATACAAATCTTCACCGCTATAAAAAAAAACTAATCACCTTTGTAGTACACTTGTCAAGTTTCAGCTGTGTTAATACAAATGACCAAACATAATTTATATTCATTTCATAACTTATAATAAGAATATGTGGCACCCTGCCGCACCATTCTTCTTAAAAAGAAAAAAAAAAGATTTTTGTCAAAAATATCTTTAATTATCTTACATATTTTGGCCGAAGTGTTTTATGTTGTGGGTCAGTTAACGCACAGGAATAAAATGTATGTATGGTTTTTGTATATCTGACACAGACAGTCAGACAGACACACACACATATATATATAAATATATATTTATATTCAATAGCTATATTATGAGTTCCAACTCCAGTTGCACTATTACGTTTACTTTCATGCAAAAATCGTTGGAAAAGGCATGAACCCTCTTATCCCCAAGCGCACAGTCCATCCGCTTCGTTTAAAAATGCTTTAAACTTTTACAATACAATCTTTTTTTCATTGAAGATTTCAAGTTTTTCAATTCAAAGAAATTTTTTAATGTGAATTGTTTTAAACATTAATGATAAAGAAAATATGATGAAATGGAGATGAATCTCAGTCCATCAACCAATCATAAATGAGAATAAAATCTTTTGATCGTAAATACTTTTAGTATCGCTCGTTGTGTCACTTCTCACTCTTTTTAGGAAGGAGCGAATTATGGTCCCCCTAAGATGACTATATTCGTTTAAAGTCAATCCTCAATCATCGCTACAACGGCTCTCTGTTACAATTTATAGTAGAACTGTTAATCATTATACAGTATTGATCATGAATAAGTACACTTCTTACACTTTTTTAATAAACTATTATGTCATTCTCTCTCTCTCTCTCTCTCTCTCTCTATATATATATATATATATATATATATATATATAGTTCAAATAACCTAAGTTCAAATAATTTAATAGGCACTACTAAAATCCTATCAGCTAGGGCTGTAGAATACGCCGTGTTTCTGCAGAAGGGAAAGACCTTCCAACGAGTGCCCTGGATATGTCACTAAACTGCATCTGATGGTGAGGCTTCAGTCCTGGAGCTTTGGAGAACGTGGAGTACCCGATCATTGCCATTATTCCCAGGTCCACTCTGACCCATTTGGGTCTCATGAAGAAATCAAATAGAACTCTTTGACAACTTATCTGTGTGCAAACAAATGACTGATCTTAAATTGTTAGTTATACAACGAGACTTGAAATGAAATAACTGTGTGCAAATAAAACTATCAGTGTTAGTTAGCAATACTTGAAACCATTTAACTGTGTGCAAAAAATGTTACCTACTGATACTTCGTTAACAAATCATATATATTTAATATATGTATAAACAGGATTTGGCTGTAAATAACCTCCAAATGTTGATATGCCATAAAATCTCAAAAACCAGCCAGAAGCTTCTTTATATTTACTTCATGTTACTTTAACAGTATTTAAAAAGAACTCAAGCAAAGTAGTTGTGATAAAAGCAACACTAAGATTAAGAAAAGTTAAAATCATTGATGAAAATCCTTTATCTAAGAGTTCAAATAATTTATAAAGGTGAGTCTCAGAAGCTGTTAAAAGAGTGAGTTTTATATGCCAGTAAAATGGTTCTTATATGCCATTAAAAAGGTGGGTTTTATATACTTATGAAAATGCGTTGAAAAAGTTGGGTTTAATACGGAATCAAAAATGAGTGCCGTGTATAGTATTAGAAAGTTTTAGAGACCATTAAAGAGGTGAAGGTCTTATATGCTATTAAAATATGTTAAAGGCCATTAAAATAATGGGTTTTATGTGCTATTAAAAAGGTCTTAAAACCCATTAAGGAGGTGAATCTTATATGATATTAAAAAGGTGGGTTATAGATACCTTTAAAGGGGTTTGAAAAGTCATTAAAAAGACAACGTTTTTAGGGACTATCAAAAGATTGGTTTGGTTTTATGGCATATCAACCATTGTAGGTTATTTAATGCCGAATCCATTTTTATACAAATAAACAATTCTATTTCAAGCAATTAAGTTTTACATAAGTACAGTTTTTTTGTTTACACACAATTAGATGTAAAAATATTTCCATTTCAAACAATTCAGTTTAGCATAAGTACACAGTTTAGTTTCTATTTGACCCATAGATGGGACCCTATCAGGTGCTACCACCCCGGGCGGACCAGAATGAACTTGGGAGCGATGGCAATAAAGGAGTACTCTGCATTCCCCAAAGCTCCCTATTATTGGAACCTCAGCATCAGATTATTTCGTATCATATCTAGGACACGTGTTGTAGGATCTTACCCTTCTGCAGAGATGCAGTCGGTGTATTCTGCAGCCCTAGCTGAACGGGCCAGCCATTAAAAGAGTTGTAATATGATAAAGTATGGTAATTAATTATATAAGTTTATTATTTCATTTGTAGGAAGAAATTGAGAGGTTGTTAAAATTTTTGAATTGAAGTGTAAGTCGCATGTGAAAGGTCAAATGGTGCACGTGTCGCAGGGATTTCGGGTTGACAGGGTGTTTTGAAATCGGTGTTAGACAGGATGTTGAAAATAAACACATTGAATATCATGACAGCTGATTTAGCTGACGGGTTTAGGAAAGTTTTGATGACATGTGTTCTTATCATCATTAGTTGTGGAGATAATTAATACATTATATAAGCAGAGTAATTTAGTGGTCACTTAGTCCAGAGAATCAGAAGCAGACGGTCACAGTTGGTCGGAGTGGTTCGGGTCGTAAAACAAACGGCCCCGTTAGGTGGGGGTTACGGCCGGTCGGGAATGAAAAATAGAAGTCGGTATTTTGATCGTTCGTCTCCCACAAATGAAACTTTGTGCGTTTCTTGGAATATGACTTAATCCTTTCACTCAATTTCTCTCGTTCGTTCTGTGTGAAATATTTGTAGTCAGAAAAGAATTATTCGTATTCGAAACAACTGAATCAACTTTGTACTTACGAAATGTGATATCTATTCATTTTGGGTCTCGTTTAAATGATATCTGTATGCGTTATGTCACCTTATTATATCTGATCCCGTAATATTACAGAGTGCCTCAATAAAAAAATGGATTTCATACCATTAAAAAGGTCTTAAAAACCATTTAAAAAGGACGGATCTTATATGATATTAAAGTGGTGGGCCTTGTAAGACATTAAAAGATTTAAAAAAAAACCATTAGAAAGATGGGATCCTATATGCTATTAGTAAAGTGGCGTTTTATAAAACATTAGAAGGTCTCAAAATCCATTAAAAAGATACGTCTAATATGGTGTAATATGGCATTAAAATGTTTTATCCATTAAAAATGTGGCTATTTCGCTGGGTCTTAAAATACTTTTAGAGGCCATTATACACCGTTAATGATACGGGGTGTTCAAAGGTTTTAAAGGTCAGTAAAATATGAGATTTATACGCAAAAAAAAAGATTTTAGATGAAAACGGTGAGTATTATATGCCATGAAAAAGATCTTAAAAGATGAGCCTTGAAGATATGAAAAAGTTTCAGAGGCCATTAAATTGGTAGGGTTTTATATGCCATTAAAAAGATTTTAGAAACCATAAAAAAGTATTGGGTCTTATATACCATTAAAATGGGTCTTTTATGGCATTAAAGAACCTATTGAAAACGAAGGTCTTATATGCCCTTGTATTCCATTAAAATTTTTAGAGACTATTAACAGGTTGGGTCTTCTATGTTATTAAAAAGATAAGTTTTAAATGATATTAAAAAAGTTTGAATAAACAATTTAAACTAATTGGGTCTTAAATGCCATACAAAGGCGGGTCTTAAATGCCATCAAAAAGGCGGGTCTTAAGCGCCATTAAAAAGGTGGGTCTTAAATGTTATTAAAAGGTGGATCTTATTAAAGACAAAAATATTGATAATCATTCATCTCAGGGTTCAAATAATTAAATAGAGGCTTCTTTATTCTTACTACAGGTCACTTTAACAATCAGAAGGCATTCAACCTAGATATATGTGATGATAAAAATGAGGAAGAAGAGACTAGCTGAAATTTCATTGTGAATATTCTTTATCTCAGAATTCAAATGATTTAAAACGTTCGTCTCAGAGGCCATTAAAAAGGTCAGTTTTATATGCCATTAAAAAGGTCAGTTATATATGCCATTAAAAAGGTGGGTCTTGCCATTAGAGGCGCTCGTGGTGTAACAGTTATCGTAGGAAGTGAACTCGGCTAACCGAGTTCAAATCCTGAACGAGGTTGTTTGCGTTTCACATAGTGCTAATAGTTCTGGGAAAGGTATGAATCAAATTATTCTCCTTCCATCTATGCGAGAATAGTAGGGCAGACTGGCTCTTTAACCTTGGTAGAGACGGATGATTCAAAACCTGGAAATGGATAAGCTTAGTCAGGCTATTCTTGCCCAAGACTCACTACATGAGAAGGGCCCTCATAACCAAAACTAACGTACGGGATAAGTCTTTCTTTTTATATAGATCGTATAAAGAAAAAACTCAGCTTTAACAAGAGAAAATATACCAGCATTTTCGAAATGTATGTATGGCAAATAAAATTTGAAACATCATAAAATGAGATATTTTGAAAGAAACACAAGCTTACAAAGGAGGTAACAACAGCTGCAGAATTTGTCGGGACGGAAAAATTATGCATCCCTTGCCATACTGAAAATAAATTGATGGAAAAAAAAAGCAAATAGATATCAAAATGTAGGCATATTTAAAAAGTTCTCAGGTGTCATTTGCCACCTGACTCATTCTATATTTATTTTTCGCTGTTTGGTTGTATGTGTGTATGTGTGTGTGTGTGTGTGTTATTCCGCGGGCAAGTGACACATGTACTTTCATTTTAACATATAACTTAACACCACATAATAATTACGATTGATTAGCCACTTTTGTCCATTTATTGTCTCGTAATTGTGCACTTTACATAAAACTTTAAATAAAGGACTTATTGCGTTCATAATTTAATTTTTTTTCAGGGTTATATAACTGCTCTGATATAGAAGCGTCGAGCACCTCTTTCAAACTTCTCTCATATATATATATATAGTACGCGCATGACACGTGTGAGTGTAGGTATCAGATTTTCTAGCAGGCATATTTTATTAAATGTGACAGATAAAAATTTGGAGTTGAGGTTATATTTTTATTGTCCTTTTCTTGATGGTAAGTGAGATGTCGTAAATGTGGAAAAAGGCAGTCTCTAATGTTATAATCCGAGTAGATGGACTTTCGACTATAGTTGGTCATTATCAAGGATGCGGCTATGATTATATTCTGAAATGAAGCTTGTTTCTCTGATCAGTGAATGTTTTCGAGTATCAGGGTATACCAAGTGAAGTTGGGGTCTTTTTTGAACGTGTAGTCTTCGGTTTGAATGTGTTGGGTTAATATATATATATACATATAATATCCTCTTTTTATTCCCAACACTTAACTGACCAAGAAATTGAATTATTTTATTCTTTTTTCTTTTTAATATTGTTTTAATATTGTCTCTATGACATTTTTATACAGAGCACTAATGTGGGTATAATTATGTTCTTAACTTAAGCTAGTTTTCTCTGATCAATGAATTTTTTGAAAAGTATTGTTCATCATGTGCAGCTGATGTCATGTTTGAACGCGTTTTTTGTTGGCACTGGTTCGAATGGGCAGAGATCACATATCACAATCACATGAATGTGAATCGTCGAAAATGTAGAACTATGCACATGTTTCAGATGTATTAAAGTATTCCCGCTCCTAAACAAAAAAATTGTTTGGTGTGGGGTGTCTGTTCTTTATAACTATAGATTCTAATAATTTAAACATTTTTTTACAATTAGTGTTTTATACGATTTTTGTTATCCACTAAAATCTTTCGAAAAGTTGTGGGAGCTGTTTAGTCTTGTATGATATGCTTATCAATATATATATATATAGCTTTATGTTATACCTACGACTGCATTAAATTTGGTGAACAACGTTGACAAGTTGAAAAATATATAAAACAAATTAGTAGAGTTCAATTGTAAAAAAAAGAACAACCTTTATTTATTTTTGTTTTAAATATTTTCGACTTTGTTAAAAAGAACATCTGTTCCTGGGTAGATTAAAGCCATCTGTTAAAAAAAAAAGAAGTCTTTAGTTTCCAGTCTTTGAGATAAGATAATCTTCACGTTGCCCCCCTTTTTTTTTTTTTTGCTATCCTGCCCAGATTCCTATTGTCACTTCTCAAAGACATTTCAATTGTTTTAATTAAGTTCCAATAATCCCAGCTTGGTTTCTGCTTTTAAACAGTTTTACTATTTTTTACTTCTTATTTTTTTATCAAGTATTTCTTCCTCATACTTCTAAAATCTCTGGAGGCGAATGACCCGCGTAAAATATTAAATTCACATAAATACTAAAATGTTAAAAATATCATATATATTATCATAAATTGTATCTTTTTTTCGCAAACATTGTGTTCTCAGAGATTTAAGTTGTTTTCGTTTTCTTGTTATATAAAGCACATCAGACACAGATTACGGTGTACAAGGATTCTTTGTTTTTTTTATTAAACAATCCACAACAGGCTGGTAATTGGTTTTTTCTTGTCATTTTCATTTCACAGGACAAATCCAGATCCTTAAAATATTTAGTTTCAAGAGACAAATCCAGATCCTTAAAATGGTTAAACCACTTGTGGGCAGTATGATTAGATATCATTACATTTACTTTCAATTTCAGAAATTCTGTGACCAGCTTCAGCAGCTTTGAGACCCAGTTTAAAATAATGCGTAAAATTTTCCGAAACACGATATTTGTGTCAACTATAATAACATGTTAAGAAAGCACAGTTGAATTGTAGAGATAATGATATGAGATATAGTATAACTATTAATAATATAGTGAAGTCATATGATATGATATAATAATATTGATAATATAGGAGTCATAGTCTTTAGATATGTAGAGGTAATAACCTTTGGAATCATCATCGTCATCATCATCAGGGCATGGTGACAGCTTGACTCCTTCTTACGCCCTCTGTCGCTATTGTTCATCGCTCTTGGCAAGTCCTCTTGACAGCATCCTGTGTCCACACAGAGCTGATAAATTTAAGTTTTTGCTGGTGGTAATTTCTTTGTGTGGGAGTTCACAAGTGTTCGTCCTTGCTTCTCCACAAGAATCTAACATGGGTGCTGCTTACAGGATTTTTTAAAACAGCTCGCAGTAGCCTTGTGTATACCTTATCGAGTTTTTTCTCCTTGCATTATGTTAATGTCCAAGTGGTGCACGGCTTCACCTTGGAAGAATGGTCGTTAACCTGTCAATAGCAGCCCATGTCTTACCTATACGTATATTGGCATCAGTTTCAGTCGATGAAATATTGCTAGCGAGGTACATGTACTGGTCTACTAATTTCAGAGGTTTGCAATTTAATATTTACAAACAAAAGTGTTGCCTCGAGATTTTTTGCACGTATTCCTTCAATGATTTGACTAACAGAATCTGAGAGGTTGTTGGTTGATTTCTTCGAAAACTGTTCTGATTTTTACTAAGAACTTTCTCGATTTCTGGCTGTATAAAATCAAGAAGTAGAGCATTATAAACATTAGCAGCAATAAGAGTTGTGTCCCTTTCATTCTTTGTGTTTCAAAGTTGCTTTTCAACGGGAATAAGAGGGTGCAGCTTTTCGTTCATTTCTCAATTAAGTTTTGCTGAAAAACGGCCTTGCAGAATTGAAGATGTACGTGGCGCCTTCAATAAGTTCCCAGACTTTTTTGTACAGGCGTTTAAAATTGTCGTAGACTCTTGAAAATTCACAATGTTATTGCTATACATCTTACTATTAACAATATAATTAGTCCATTGTCTTTAGATGTACAGAAGAAATAACCTTTAGAATAAAGGTCTGTAAAAATCGAAAATACTTTTGATATACTCTTGTGATTATGCAGACCACAGCATTGAGGAGATCGTCAAGAATACTGAGAAGATTCCCGGAAGGCTGAAGAGTTCTTGCAGTCACTTTGACTTAATAGAAAATTATGAATTTCAATGATTTAAAAAATATGATAAGAGGAAACTGATTATAATCATATTGTGCATTAATGTGTAGATGAAATAATCAATGGAATAATGGAGACATAGACTACTTCGACATTGTAGCAGGTGTACTGCAGGAAGACACATTAGCCCCATACCTCTTAATCATCTGTCTAGACTACGTACTTAGAACATCTATCGATAAAATCAAACAAAACGGTTTCAAGCTAATAAAAGAAAGAAGCAGAAGGTACCCCGCAAAAACAATTACCGACGCCGACTACACCGATGATATAGCGCTTCTGGCAAATGCACCCGACCAAGCCGAAATCCTGCTACATAGTCTGGAACGAGCCGCTGCAGCCATCGGCCTCCATTTCAATGCACACAAGACGGAATTTATGTGCTTTAATCAAACAGGCGACATCTCCATACTAAACGGTAGCTCTCTGAAACTAGTAGACAAGTTCACGCACCAAGGGAGCAGTGTCTCATCAACCGAGAGAGACATCAACACGTGACTAGCAAAGGCATGGACAGCTAACAATTGCTATCGGTCATATGGAAGTCAGATCTGACCGATAAAATAAAACGCAGTTTCTTCCCAGCAGTGGTCGTGTCGATACTGCTATATGGATGCACTACATGGACGCTAACTAAACGAATGGAGAAAGGGCTTGACGGCAACTACACAAGAATGCTGCAAGCAATATTGAACAAGTCCTGGAAGCAGCACACCACAAAGCAGCAGCTGTACGGCCACCAACCACCTATCTCAAAAACCATCAAAGTTAGACAAACCAGACATGTACGACACTGCTGGAGAAGTAGGGACGTGCTCATAAGTGACGTACTCCTGTGGACCCTTTCACATGGATGAGCAAAGGCAGGACGACCAGCTCGAACCTACATACAGCAGCTCTGTGCCGATACGGGATGTAATCCTGAAGATTTACCAGAAGCAATGGATGCTAGGGAGGGGTGGCGAGAGAGGGTCTGGGAGATCCGTGCTGATAGTGTGACGTGATGATGATGATGATGATGATGATGAAAATAAACATACTTTTCATACACTTCAATAAAGTAAGTTAGTTTGAGTTGAAATGATATCATGTTATTATTATTATTATTACACGTTGTATGTATTATTATTCAACAGTGGACTTCTTGAGAAGAAAAAGAATTCATGATATTCTTTTTAAGACAAGGTTTCTACATCTTTCTTTTCTCATACTGATTACAGATTACTCCCCATAGCAAATGTTTCCTACCAATATTTCTTCACTTTTTAAACCCTTTTTATGGGATTTTTATAATTTTAGTCAATCCTCTTTTAATTTCACTTTCTCCCCACTTTAAAAAAAAAAAGTGCCTGCTGACTCTAATTTTATGGGGAAAAGCTATTAACATCCAGACATTTTCATGACATGTCACGTCGAAATCTTAGCCTATATTACTTTTTTTTTCTTTTCCTTTCCTTTTAACCACCATATGAACCAATTCTTTTTTTTTTATTGGAATATGAGTTTTTCCCCTTCTGGTATCTTATACAGATCAAGTGACAACAAATTTCTCCAACATTCCGGAACTCTCGTCAGTATTTTTCTTTTTAATAACTAACTGGACTTGTAGAAATGCTGTTACACAGACAAAAATCTTTGAGGTGTTTTTTTTTTGTTTTTTTTGCTATATTGCATACAAAAAAATTGGATATTCAAGATAGTACATAGCATTCTCGTGTAGTTCCCGTGTGTTTTTTCTCTCTGAGTTTTGTTGGTGTCTATGTAGTGCATCCATATAGTAGTATGGACACAGTAACAGCTTGTGTTGCGTACCGGCTGAAGGAAAGAGACAACAGTTATTCATAAAAATATAAACTTCTTTTTTGTTTATTACGTAATAGTGGACATGGTTGCGTGAGGAGAGAATCGGGACCGCTAAGATTACACCAGATTGAGATACGTTATCTCAGAGAACCTTTCTCCTTCACTCTGTCTCCACAAGGCAGACTTAAAACATTTAATCTTCTTCGTTTCTCCTTTGTGCTTTGTGTATGGGACTGGTACAGGGCCACTTCAATGACTGAGGCTTCCGCTTGGCACTCCTATTTTCTTCCGGGATCATACTCACTTTCGACATAGGCGAGTCTTACACATTGAAAATTTTTTCTCTAACCCTCAACCCAAAGCCGTCTTGCCCACAGTCAAATGGCCAAGACAGCGTAACGTGTCCTGTCGCTCTTCTACAGGCTCCGTTCTATTTTTTCTTTCCCGGGGGTGGAAATCTTGCGTCATTGTATATTTTTCGGACACCCACGCACCTTGTGGTTACTCTTTCTTTTAGCAGCCACTCACGCAATTCCCCTTGCCTTGCCGCTGTCTTTTGTTTACCTCAAGACACAAGCGCATCCTGTTTTTGATATCTCCATAACTTACGCGGCCCGTCAAAGGTCAAATATGTAATATTTGGAAGAAATCCCGTTTTATTTTATCTGATAGATCAGACTTCCATATGATTGATAACCTGTCAATAACATTCCATGCCTTAATTAGGCGTATGTTGACATCCTTTTTAGTTGATGAGATGTTGCTGCCGAGGTATGCGAACTGGTCCACTGATTTTAGAAGTTTGCTACTTAGAGGAGAGATGTTTTTGTTTAAAACATATTTTGTTTTATTTGCATTCATGTTGAGGCCAATGCTTCCCGCTGCTCTTACTCTAAGCTGAAAGGATTCTCTGCTTTTTTTTGGGGGGGGGTGTATTTGTGAGAATCTCAAGATCATTAGCCTTTGGAGTTCTTTAGGGTTTTTTAAGGTCTCACTTTTAAATGAAAAGGAGCCATTTCCACTTTCAGTGGCATCCCTCTAAAATTAGTTGACCACTTCACATACTTCAGCAGCAAAATCTCATCTACAGAAAGTGATCTCAACATATGTCTAGTGGAGGTACGAATGCTATTGACTGGTTATCGATCAGATGGAAATCTAATCAATCCAGTTAAACAAATGAGATTTTTCCAAGCCATTCCTGTATGTATCCATACTACTACATGGATGTACGGCTTGGATGCCAACAAAACTCACTGAGAAAAGCTTGATAGAAATGCTGCATGCTGTCTTGAACACATCCTGGAAGCAACACCCCCGAAATAAAAACAGTAACTGTACGGCCACTCGCCTCCCATCTCACAAGTAAGACAAAGAAGACATGCAGGGTACTGCTGGAGAAGCAAGGTTAAATCATAAGTAACATTCTCTTATGGACTTCTACATCTGGATGTGCCAATGTTGGTTGATCAGTAAAGAATTATATCAACTTTGTATGGACACAGGATGTAGCTAAGAAGACTTGCCAAATGTTATTGATTATAAGGATGGTTAGTGAGAGAGTCAGAGAACTTTGTGCTCCCAGCATGACTTGATGATGAAGATTATATATATATATATATATACACCCACATAGATATATATGTATAAATATATATATATATACACATTCATTGGCTCATTCGTCTAGTGGGTAGAGTGTTCGCCAATGATCTGGGAGACCTCGGATCAATCCCAGGTCGCATTATACCAAAGACTTTAAAAATGGTACTTGATACCTCCTTGCTTAACACTCAGCAATATAAGGTATGTATCAAGAGTAAAGTGGAGCCATCCAGGGAAAGGATCAGCACTTTCCTCTACACCTCGGTATAGTAGCTATTGAAAAGGGAGCCCTCTGGTCACCCTCAACTAAAGGGAGACAACTTTACTTTACTTAATTACATATACAAAGAGTATTAGCTCTATTTTAAAGAAAGTGGGGAAGCTGCAGTTTAGGAAAATCTTTATTATAATAAAAATTATGTTTCTCTGTAATCGAAACTATATCACCACCAACTCTATAATTCTGTTAGTTATTTACATAATATTCTCAATGTTTATTAAATAACACAGGTCAACATAATTTTTAGTGCCAAGAAATAAAATGTTTTTTTTTTATGGTGCTCATTAAGAAAATGACCTTAGTTTTTCATTGTTTGCAGTTCTGTCAATTTTCATTTTTGGAAAAAAGATCAATTTAGGGTCTTGGCTGAACACAAAATTTAGTTAATAAAAGTTATAGAAACCCATCTGTTTTCAGGTAGACCAAGCAATTATGTCAGCCACCTGAAATAAACTATTTTTATTAGAAAAAAATGTGTTTTTGAGTCAAAAATTAAAAATTTTCAATTTATCACCAAAATTCAAATTAACTGATAAACTTTATCAGTAATATGCTTTAGTAAACCTGATAATTAAGGTGACATAAAAAACAAAATCCTACAATCTTCCGTTTGATATTCATAAATTTATCCCATCATTTTTGTGTCTATACTATTGAAGGAAACCAAACACATTGAGAGGTTTTGTTTTCACAGTTGGAAAGAAATTCCATTTAAAGACGCACCAATTCCACTGTACATGATAAATATCATGAAAATCGTTTCGCCATAACATCAAGAAACTCATTAAAGATGATGAATTTTGTTAATTCAATGAATGACTTGGAATTACACGCTTGGACATCATTTGTTGATGAGGTGAAAAACTTCTTAGGCCATTGCCAGACTAAAAACTACAAGGAGTTAGAGGAAAAGCTGTTGAAAAGTCTACAGTGTTGTATAGTTATTTAAACGTTCATGCATCACAACGACACAACATCACAGACAGACGCATGAATAAACGACGCAGGAAGGACTTCTTTAGAAAAATATTCACCTCTCACTTTATTGCAAGGGTTTGAAAGGGTTGTTTAAGGGTTTGCATGTGAGAGGATGCTGGAGACCGAACATAAACTTCATATTTTGACCCCACTATTATGACCGTCACGTTGTGTCTTTCTTGTTCTCTTAGATGCTCAACCAGAGGTCTTGGGGTCCACTCCATCGGGGCTTTTCCGAGGGCCCCCTCGGTCGGGTGTGGCCTTCCCTACCACATATGGTCTCTACTGTCTGGAAGTCTGCTGGCAACTGCATCGGGGGTTTCCGAGGTCCCCCTCGGTCGGGTGTGGCCTTCCCTACCACATCTCGTCTCTAACCCTCTGGAAGTCTGCTGGCAACTGCTTCGGGGGTTTTCCGAGTGCCCCCTTGGTCAGGTGTGGCCTTCCCTACCACATCTGGTCTCTACTGTCTGGAATTCGACTGGCAACTGCTCTGGGACCCAAACTCAACTGAGTTAAATAATAACTCAACGCCCACACGATCGCCTACTGGATCTTTGAAATCGAATGTTTAATCGTCATCAAGCAGAAATAACTTTCATGCAGTTCAGAGGTTACTCTCTTCTGGTGCATGACTGTAATGGCACAATGGGACCTTCACCTTTTCCCATATCATAAGCCTTAATCCGCCCACGCGATCTCTTTCGATTACTGGTCGTTGGAATGTGTCACTTCCTTCCGGTGTATTACCTTGGAATAGTATTTTTGGGCCGGGTCGAAGGTCAAAATATAACATACAGGACATAGGTACTAATATAAGTACTAAGGTTCATTTTTGACATAGTCATCAAGATAAGTTTCCAGATAATTACAGCGATGTGATGATGAGCAAGGAGAACAACTCCATCAAGACATCAATGCAATGGAAGAGCACTACTAGGGACAAATGAATGATAGCTGACAACTGCTGGTGTATCAAAAGGGATTAAGATAACATTGAACATGACAGACAATTAAGAAAGAGAAAATTTTCACTTATGTTCATGAAGGTTTTTATTTCTGTCGTTAGTTTATTAAATGATTTGATGAAAATACTTGTTGGTCTTTTAACAATCAATTGTGTTATTTTTTAAAGATTTAAGATCTGATTGTGATTGGAAAAATAGTATTTCTCAATAAGCAGACCAATATTTGTTGGTTTCAATATGAATTGAGACGTTTCTATGATTTTACTTTGAGAAATATTGCCATTGGTCAATATCATTATACAGAAAACAAAACAAAAAAAAATGCTTTTTTCCAAAAACGAGGCATTTCTGTACAGCAAAAACGGTAGCTAACCAAGAAAATATAAGGTCATTTTCAGATTCAGTGCCTTCAAATTAGCTAGAAAAGATGTTTGGTGCGTCAATTCTGTTTCAACAAATTTTTGTTGTTGACCAGTGTAATCATTATTTAATCTTAATTAGGATCTTATTAACTAAATCTCAATTAAAATCTTGCTGAGGAAGATTTGCTTTAAAACAGCTTATGTAATTAATAGGATTTAAATCCTTACAGTGTGTGTTTTCTATCAGTAAAAAATAAATATTTACATATTTTGTGTGTTGGTTTTAACAAAACCATATTTTATAAATAATTACTTGATGGTATTGATTTTTAATATTATTATTCGATTCTCTAATGTATTAAAAGTAATCTGATAAATAATTTTATAAAGAAATTAATTGAAATAAAATAAGAATTAGTGTTTTCTTTTCGGGTTCTTTTTTTGCTTTGTTAGTCTTTCTAATTTCATGTAATATTTTATTCCATTAAAATTTGAATCCTTGTGTTAGTAGGGTGTATATTTTTGCTAATTCTCATAAAGTACAAAAAATAAAACAAATAACTTAATAAGATAATTGTTTGACTATTAATATTTGATATGATTTCTAGGAATTTTAGTTTATAGTGACCCCTAGTATATTGTAAATCCCCCGCCCCCTTGCTGACCCCTAAGCTTTTATTTACCCAATCAAAATCTTATTCACCCTCAGGTTTTCTTTATGTGACCCACACCTCATTTCATTAATTAATTTTTTTTGGTTTTTAACTGAAAAAAAAATTCTATGTACAAGGTTTTTTTTACGGATTTTAACATTAAATATTTGGATGAATTCATTTTGACATCAATTTTTAAAAGATGATTTAGCAATTTGAATGTAATCAATATTTAAAAAATAAAAGAAATTGAATATAAAATAAAATTTTACTTATCATACAAATTTTAGGTTTATAGTCTAAATTATTGATATTCAATATCAATAATTTAGACTTTTTAAAAAATTATATTTTGGGGATATTTTCTAACAAATAAAACCAAAAAGAAATTTAAGAAAAATTTTTTGCTTTTTGATTACGCTTGTTTAAAGTCATAATTGAAATGAAAAGGATAACTAAGATAAAAAGTAATAATACGATTCTTTGAGTTAATAGGAATAAAAATTATTTTTTATGTATTTTTCATCAAGCTTTACTAAATTGAATAAACCACTACATTTAGGGGAAGACAAACTCATCTTTTATTATAACAATATGCTGCAATAAATGCAGCCTTCCATTTAAGATATTTTGCAGTATGTCAAAATATTTGTGGCAAAGTAAAAGATAATCATAAATACATAATTCCTGTCGAAAATGTTTTAACAAACCCTTTTTTACTAATGGTACTGGGATTTTAATGATCAAACTGAGTTTTACATGAATTCTATACCTTTTTGGACTTTTTAGTGCAGGCCTATATATATACATATATATATACATGGAGCATTCAATAGGTTTCCAGACTTTTTTGTACAGGTATTTAAAACTGTTGTAGACTCTTGAAAATTCAGTATGTTATTGCTATACATCTTATGAGATGACTGACCAATTTTTAG